>JAWNNJ010001820.1:0-600000 GCA_035045125.1 Hypselothyrea guttata
TATGGCTGGTATTATGACCTTAAAAATAACTGGTAGAAAATACTCTCAACATACATATAATGAGGTGATATATCAGAATTAATTTTTTGCAATTTATTTCGTGCAGTGTAAAAGAGAGCAAAGGTACTAATTATAACCATGTATAAACGTAAAGAATATAAATTCCGACATTAATTTAATATTATTGTTTAAGTTTCAGTAAATGTTATTGGCATTAACAAGTTGCAACTGCCTGCTAATTTTGTGCAGTGTAGCCTCTAGCAATTGGAGCTGCAGTAAGTGAGATTTGGCCGTGTTCGAATGTCGGTTAATTACAAAACCCACGAAACACTTGAGTCATGTCCGAAGTGCGACAAGGGGGCGGAGACGCGCGCTCCAATTTCAGAGGCGCAACGACATCAAAGCGCTGAGAGACTTGTTGCAACAAATGGAGAGGCAAGACTAGATACATATACATATACAAATATAAATATATATATATATATATATAGGTTTAGTTATAGAAGTTGCATGTGCCCCAGGTGTTTTTGGCAACTATTTGCCAAATGAAAATCAGAGTTGAAAATTCTGTTTAGCCTAACGGCAGCAGCAGAGGTCGTAGGTCGTAGGTCAGAGTTCAGTGTGGAAAGTGGAAATTGGAAATTGGAGTGTGGAGTGGGATGTTTAGTGTTAAACATCGACGATTTGCACCAGCAGCGCACCAGAGGGGGGAGCCAAGATCCACAGCAAGAGGCGCACAGAGGGAGGCAGAAGAGGGAGAAGGGAGAAGGGAAAAGGGCAACGGGAGACGCGGCGGGCGGCTGATGAGTTGTGAAAGGACATGGCACCCGCTGTGGCCAGTGACAGTCGACAGGCCAAAACAAAACTCAGCTGTCGCTGCATTGCGTTGTGACCTTGGGCGCGTCCTTGAAGGCGCTGTGGCCAATGTTAACGGCATATTTTGGCCTATGCTGGTTAACCGTTAGCTGCACATTAGACGAGCGCCCAGTGGACAGTTGGCATTGTGGCCAAACGCTTGACCTTCATCCAAGTCAAAAGTCAATCCATATACTACTATTTTTACCAAATATTCCGCAGTGTTTCTGCTGATTTTTCACGGCTCAATGGCCCTGAGTTTGCCGCAATCAACAAAATAATCGCAATGCTTGCATAATGCAGAACCTACATTTAAAATACAAATAAAACAAATAATATAAAAATACTCCTGTGTTGGTCAAATTCATTTCCACTTGATTACGCGCAATGCGAAAATCTGGTGCACACCACACAAATAAAATAAAATAAAAAAATACAAAAAAAGTGAAAATCATTTAAACGGAATTAATGCTCGAACAAAACATGTGAAAACTATCGCTCACGCTCCGCAATCAAACAAATGAAACCGATTCAAAACGATACGAATTAAGAAACTCGGAATTCGAAATTCTGAATACCTTTCATTAGTCGCTGCCATTTGGGGTGTTAGCGCTTCATGCGAGTCGACAAATGTTTTGATATTCCTTTGATCTGCAGTATTTTGCAAAAAGGTAGAGCCGGGCCTGCGGTGCCTTAGCGGGTAGCCCTATGCCAGCATGGACGTAGGCAGCGTTTGCTTTTAGAGGGGAGGTTTACAAAATTTTATATGCCATTTATATATCTTTCTTTTATTTATTGACAAGCTTACTTTTTTTGATAGTGCAACAATTGAACCCCTCTTACGTAAGCCTCTGCTATGCTTAGCTTTTCAGCCGATCGACAGTTATATTCCTCTATGGAACTGTGTTTGAGCAGCCCAACTATAAATTAGGGTATAGTTTCTACTTCCGTTCAATATGGCATTAAATATATCAAAATTCTATAGATTTTTATTGAGGTTGCTGCAATATTTTGTGGTTAGCTATAGAGAGGTATAAAATATTCAACATAAAATTTATCTGTAGTCCTGAATATAAGTATATTAAGTTAAATCTCTCTTAGGTTGTTAAAATAACTTTTTATACAATTTTACTTGTTTAAGGAACATGGTTAAACTATTTTACATACCCATAAATGTTATATTCATAATATTTTATATTAATTTCATTGTATAAGGTTTAATATTAATTTCTTACATTAAATTCTATTTACATGCTTAAAAATCCTGCTAATTATAAATTCAATCTACATTGATATACAAAACCAGTAAGGACGGAGCTACAGTCGGACGTAACCGACAGTAGTAGACCCTGTACTTTGTGTTTTCTTCGCTGTTTCTTATCCGATCGTAATGTAATTCACAGCATCGATGGGGATTGTCATAGACTACGTACGTGCCATATACTAAATCTTTAGCTTTAAAACTGAAGCTTTTAAACTACAAACTGTTGCTAAATTGGTTTTTCGGTTAGCGAAGAAAAGAGAGGAGTTATCAAAAAACCAAAACAAACTTGATCTGATTGCTGCATAAGAGAACCTAAATACCAAAAAATAGTATTTCTAGCTCTTATAGTTTGCAAGATCTAGGTGACTTCTTTGTCTGATCTATCTTCGCTGTTTCTTTTTCGTTCCTAATGTAATTCACAGCATTGATGGATAATGCCATAGGCTGCTTACATGCCAAATTCCAAGTATATAGCTTTTAAACTGTGGCTGTAGTAGCGCTTACATACATTTATAAGAAAATTGTCTGTTACATAACTTCGCTGTTTCTTGTCCGTTTGTAATGTAATTCACAACATTGACAGATAATTCTGTAGGCTACGTACATGCCAAATTACAAGTCTGTAGCCTTATTATTGTGGCCACAGTGGCACATATAATCATTGTGAAAAAGATTGTCTCTTGCATATCTTCGCCATTTCCAATTCAAATCATAAATAGTCATATAGCATCAGTGAAGAATACCATAGACTACATACATACCAAATTACAAGTCAGTAGCGCTATTATTGTGGATGCTGTGGCGCTTTTAGTTTTCGAGATTTTTGAGGTAGGTGTAGATTTTTGATGATTCGCGGATGAAGGAGGTGAGATATCAAAAATCAGAAACAAACTCGTACTGCGTACGATAATAGAGAACCTGCATTCCATAAAATGGTGTGTCTATCTCTTTTAGTTGCTGAGATCTAGGTGTTCATACGGACAGACGGACAGACGGACAGACGGACAGACACACAGACGGACAGACGGACAGACGGACAGACGGACATGGCTATATCAACTCAGCTCGTCGTCCTGAGTCAGAATATATATACTTTGTGGGGTCTACCACGCTTCCTTCTGCCTGTTACACACAGCTGTCACTTGCACTAAATTAATAGACCCTTTTACTTTTTTAAAGTACAGGGTCTAATTAGTTATTTCTCTTACAGAAAAACAAAACACCTAGAATTTATTTAACTACAATATTTTTGATGATTTAATATGTGCATATATTTTCAATTTTTATCTAGGTTTTTTTTTGGAAAACTTTACCTTGACCTAGAAAATCTCTCGTAACCTCTATTAAATTTGTTGTTATTTAGATATTAGAAACGTAATTTTAAGGAAATTTTTAGCAGAAAACAACAGATGTTAAATCAATAATTCGATATCAATTTTTCAGAGCATAGAATTTTAAGCAATGCAAAATAGTTTTTTATAGTATTTCTAAATGATAGTTAACTTCATTAAATTTTAAGAGTAATAAAAACATAAATATAATAAATGTGAATTCCCAAAGACATTTCTGCAAGGGCAACAGTTTCCACAAGCTCGTTAGAAAGTTTAGGCAACAAAAAACATCCAAATAAACGCAAAAACTGCACAAAAGGCTGACAAGTTTTTCAGCCTGTAGACAACATATAATGACATTATTATTATATATTTTTTTATTATTTTTATAAGCGTGCTTTTTTGTGTATACAACAATAATAGAGAAATAGAAGCAGCAGTAGAGAAACACACACACAAGTGAAGGAGGCGTATAAGCACTTGGACCGCCAAAGTTGTATGAGGGATGGTTGAGAGATGGGGAGAGGGGAAGAGTGGGTGCAGGGAATGGGGGAAGGGGGGTAGAGGAAACCGGGAATGACAGCATGGAAGTGGCCAAGTGCCTTCTTTTGTTCTTCGTCACGTTCTGCGGTGCACTCGCAACGCAGCCAAAGTAACCAAAGCGTTGTAACAATCCAGCTCACCTCGCATTGAGGGGAAGTCCCCCCCCCACACCCCTCCTTCTCTCACAGGC
Organism: Hypselothyrea guttata; assembly: GCA_035045125.1. Lineage (NCBI taxonomy): Eukaryota > Metazoa > Arthropoda > Insecta > Diptera > Drosophilidae > Hypselothyrea > Hypselothyrea guttata. Next base: position 4,184 of record JAWNNJ010001820.1, read on the forward strand.
TGCAGACAAGGCGTCTACAAGTGCAAACGGAAACAGCCGCAGTGGCAACAACAACAGCAAGGATAACACACACTGCCACGGCTGCCAAATACGCTTTTTTTCCGCCAAAACTGGCTGAGTTTTGTTAAGTATTCGCTAAAAATTTAAAAACTGCTGAAAACGAAACTTTTGGATTTTGTACAAAATTTTAACTGTTTTTTGAGAACCTTTGCTTAAATTAAAAAAAATAAATAATCAAATAAACTATAATTGCAGGTCTTTTATTATTAATTTCATCGATATTTGCTCTATCCGTAGCATACAATTCTATATATTTTATATCTATTACTAAATTTTAAAAAATTAATTATCAAATAAACTATAATTGTAGGTCTTTTGTCATTAATTTGATCGATATTTGCTCTATCCGTAGCATACAATTTTATATATTTTATATCTATTTCTAAATTTATAAAAATTAATTATTAAATAAACTATAATTGTAGGTCTTTTGTCATTAATTTAATCGATATTTGCCTTAACATCTATTTTTTAATGCACTATATCACCCGTAGCATAACATTTCTATATATACTATATCTATTTTTATATATTAGCCAAATATTATCGATAAATTGTTATATTTATTGAATTTGAGAACAAGTAAGAACGTAACCGATCAGCCGAACGCTACCGGCTGTAGAGTATTCTACAAAATAGAAATACAGAATAGTTGTTTTCGATCTCTTCTTTTCCGTATTTATTTTATCAAAAAAAACTACGCACAGTTAAACCTACTTAATTTCTATACCAACTACGGTTTAGTTTGGCAGATTTGAAAATCAGATTAAGCCAAAATTTTATGAGATTTCTGTAGTAAATTTTGTAAAAGAAACTTGTGGGATTTATGAGATTGGGCTCTCAATTGACGAGGAAAATATTATATAAAAATATACAATTATTATTGTTAAACTCAGCTGGCTTCTTCTTTCCAAAAAAGTTAAGCTTTATTTTCTTGACCTGCCCGCCAAAAACAGCTTTTTTTGGATCAACAAAAACTTGGCAGCACTGCACACTGCAGTGCAGAGAAAGAAAGAGAGCGCGTGAGAGGGGGAGAGGGAGACTGAGGGAAGCAGCATCAAGTGCACTCTGTTCGATCATTGCAGAAGTTTATTCTAAAGTTTTCTTCCTTTTTTATTGTATTCCTTTACCCACTCGAGTCTGCTGCTTGCGGGTCCAAATTACAAAACAAAAGCTGTAAAATTGTAACAAAAATTGCAAAAACAAACAGTTGAAACGGAGGGGGAGGGGAGGGGGAGTGAGGGGAAAGCTGAGCTGCTGCTGTTGGTGCTGCTGCTGCATAAATATTGTTTATAACAACAACAATGTCGCTGGGGGTTGGGATTGGGAGGAAAACTCTGTCGGTTTTCCTCCTGCTTTTCCTGCACTTCCTCTCTGCTTTTGCCATGGGCCATGCCTCGGCTTTTTTTTATAATTTTGTGCGCATCTCAGCGAAAAATCTGTTGACGCAATTGTCACGTGCTGTGTTGTTGCTGCTGCCTCTGCCGCTGCCTCTGCCGCTGCCTCTGCCGCTGCCGCTGCTGTTCCTATTGTTGTTTTTTACATGCCCAACGGATGTGCCAAACGGGCAGGCACGCGCGCTTTTTGCATAGTTTTTTTACACCCTCCGCTTGCCCCTTCCCCTGGCTCCTAGCCCCTCACCCCTTGCCCCTTGCCGCGTGCCACTTGCTCGTGTGGCGCAGACCAAAGTCCTCATATGCCAGCCAGTTTTTTATCAGCCAGTAGCAATAGTTTCCGCAAAAAGAACAGAGCAAAAAAGCTAAAAAAAAAACTACTTAATAAAGGCATAATATTTAACTAATACACACTTTATTATGTTGTAATTAGGGTATGTGTTGTTTGTAAACAGCTGGCAATTAAAACTGATAGAAATTTGAAGCCAACGATAGTTTGTCTAAAGAGAGTTCAGCCTACAAGCGAACTTGGATCAACGAGAATTGAACTAGAAAGGGTTGAGCCAGCGAGAGTTTATCCAGCGAGAGTTGGGTCAACGAGAGTTGGGCTAGCGAGAGTTGAGCCAGCGACAGTTAAAACAGCGAGAGTTGAGCCAGCGAGAATTGAGCCAGCGAGAGTTTAGCTAGCGAGAGTTAGGGCAGCGAGAATTGAGCCGGCGACAGTTGGGTTAGCGAGAGTTTGGCCAGCAAGAGTTGGGCTAGCGAGAGTTGGGCCAGTGAGAGTAGTGTTTGTGAAAGTGGGGTCAGTGAGAATTCGGTTATCGAGAGTTGAGCCAACCAGAGTTTGGCCAACGAGAGTTCGGCTATCAAGAGTTGGGCTAGCGAGAGTTCGGCTAGCGAGAGTTGGACTAGCGAGAGTTGAGCCAGCGAAAGTTTATAATACATATGGGCAAATCCCAGAAACAGTCCACCAGCGACCAATTTTTAAATTTCACATTTTGTAATTTTTCTTTATATGGAACATTAAAGTATATGGGCATTTCCACAGTCGCGCACAAGACATTCGTACGCGTTCAAAGTAAAAAAACGGTTAAAAGGAAGCGATATTTTTTTCTTCTGAAAGGCTTAACATATAGCATTTAATTAGCTCTTTCATTGGTGGAAAGATTGATTTTGGGTAACTTTTCATTTTTAAGAAAATTGAAAAATTCAAGACATTTGTCACCGGAAGAAAATGGTAGTGGCATTTGAGGTCAACCAATTCAATCGCCAATATTAGCGAATCCAGTGGCAATATTTTAATGCAACAAATTTTAAACTCTTGTGCATGGATGCCTCTTCAAAATGGTTATGATTTTTTTCAAAGATGACTTGCATTTTTTTTTTAATTCAATTTAAAAAAATTGTAACGTGACTTTTGGCACGTGACCATTTTTATGTATGTTTTTGTTATTGTTGTTGTTGGAAAGTATTTAAGGAACAAATGGTTATAATGTTTTTAAATTGACAAAAATAATTGGAATTATTTATTTTTACATAACAGGAGTGATTTTGAAAACAAATGACTGAGCATGATGCTTCTGTTTGAGAAGCTGTTTTCAAAAAAAAAATGCCCTAAAAAACGTCAAAATGACAAAAAATGCGTTTTCGCGACTTTGCATTCGAATTTTTTGAAAACTATAATAGATTATAATAGATATTTTCAAATCTGTTAAATTTTAATATTTCTTAATGTTAAAAATGTTAAAAATATCATTTTTAAGAAATTTTAATTTTTTGGCCCCGGTGGACCTTTCTGTGGAAATGCCCATATATCGAATTTTAAGAATTTAAAGCAAAAAAGAAATTTCGATCATTATAAATGCACAAATTTTTATCAAACCCAGCCCAACCTCTTTGTGTGCACTTGTATGCCAAAAGTTAACATTTTTCAAAATTCCAAATTTGACATTAATGTAAAATGTAAACATTGAATATCTCTTTATATATTATATATTGTTATGAATAAAAACTGTTAATGAATACATAATATATCAAAATAATTGTTAAGCACATTTATGAATATAATAAATAATGTTTTGTTTAAATAAAAAGATTTTTGTCTTATGTTAATGCCAGTGGAAAAAGTGTAGCGTGCGACACGTAGCGTGCGACACAATGGGTTTACGGCTTTTCTAAAAATCCGTAAAAATTATTAAGACCAAACGGTCGGTTTTTGTCTTCTAATATTCTTAACTTTCTTTAGGATATTATCTTTCATAGGGTTCATTTTACACAATTCGCTAAAAATTGCGTTTGAAATGAAAATTTTGAAACTAACTTCCACTTTGTGTAGCGTGCGACACGTCACAATTTTATCAATTATTTTCAAAACAGTGACTCCAGTGAAATTGAACCTTATACCCTCCGAAAGTACTCTCAATTCACTCTAAACAAATAACAAAAGTTTACGGTAAATCTTTAAAAAAAAACCCTCCAAAAATTGATTTTCATTAGCTTAAATCGTGCGAATGTAGCGTGCGACACGTGGGATTTGCCCATATATGTATATTTGATTGGATTGTTCAGGATGTTCCCAAACATGCAAATATTGAACCCATCTATTTGAAATCATTTTTAAATTTCCCTCTGATTGTTTATTATATTTAATTAATATCTCTTTTACTCTTAATTTATTTAATTTAATTAAATGAATATTAAATTTTGTATGCTTAATTTTAATTTAATTTTGTTGACTGATCTTATTTATTTCATATACGAGGGTGGGCTTGCCAAGGTCAATTACTTATCAGCCCATCCTCGTAAATAGAGCAAATATTAATTTTATCATCTAAATACCGATTTTTATATAATTGTTAATCATTATATTTCCAATAATTGCCTAATTTAATTTAAATCTTTATATATAGGCATTTCTACTTAACAACTTAAACAAACATAGCAAATAACTTAACATCATAAGCCCCATTTCAATAAATCTTTTAATACTTTTTCAATTATTCGTCAGGTTGTTTATGTTTGAGAAATTGCTCAGTCAAAGAAAGGAAAAGGAAAAACCTCTATAATAAATATTGACTTTGCATATTTGTGGAAAATATTTGTAATTATTTATACAAAAAATATTCTATAGAAGCTATACAAAAAACAAACTCAACAAACACAACAACAATTTCCGATATGTGGGCAGACAGGGCAAACAAAATAAACAAATGGGCAAAAGGGAAAGGGAAAGAGGAAACTGATCATTGGCTGGTCAATAATCAGGTAGCAAAGGGCGTTGGAGAAATTCTATTTGCATTTCTCTAATGAAAAGATAATATTTATATGCCATAAAATATCACAAGATAATAAAAACAGCTATTCACAGTTGAGAACCAAGCAGAAAAATAGCAAAATAATAATAAACAAGGGCAAACATAAACGAAACAGTGAAGCATCTGCAAAACTCTTGGATTAAAGTATTAGGCATATAGCAACAAAGTCGTAAAAATATTAATAAAAGGCAGACCGCAGACCAGTCGGAAGCAACCGACACTTGATGGTGAGTTTTAGAACTTGGGAATATAAATTAAGATTTTATGAACTTTTAACACATTTTACAGGAGAGTGTTTGAATTTAGTAATATACATGAATAATATTCATAATATTCATAATATTCAATAAAAAAAAAAAACGTATTAAAAATGTATGTATGGGCAGAAAGCGATAAAAATTGAATATCAAGCGTATTATTGAACAAAGAAGACTCTAGTTCAGAATATATACTTCCTATCATTATATTTAACTACTTCGAAAAGCTCGTTGAAATTGGTTAATTAAAACAAAAGTTATTAAAGAAACAATATTGCAAAATTTGATTCGCTCGCCCTCAGGCCATTAAAGCATGGTGCAGACAAAAAGTAAGAAGAAGCACTGCTGCTGGGCTTCGACAAATATTTTATAAATATTTTTAAGTTATATTTCTATAGTATTGAAGTATTTCTACTTCAAATCTATTTTATGGCGCTTAAAAACTGCGAAAATTAAATAGTATATAAGTATACAGTAGAATCCGGTTATAGCGACATTCAAGGGACCGACGATTTTACGTCGTTATATCCGGCAGACGCACTATCCGAAAGGAGCAAAAAAAAAATTTTTTTTTATATTATGGATGCCATGTTCGTAATAGGTTTTAAAATAAAACAAATTAATTTTTTAATCAAAACAAAAAATTTAATACAGTAGAATCCGGTTATAGCGACATTCAAGGGACCGACGTCGTTATATCCGGAAGACAAAATCCATGATTTTGTTTCTTTTTCGTATTGAAAAAACACAAAATCCATGATTTTGTTTGCTTCTTTTAGCATTGTTAAAGAAATCCAATTTTCCTCTTTAAAGTTTTTTTTTTTTCGGCACGTCGCAATATCCGGTTGAATTGAAATGAAAAATTGAATTGAAATTGAAAGTCTCGTCGTTATAAGCGGTTTGTCGCTAAAAGCGGAGTCGTTATAAGCGGAGGCCGTTTCATATAAGTTTGTATGGGGACCAACCAAACCATCGAGTTTTCGTCGCAATAACCGGACGGACGCTATAAGCGGCGTCGTTATAACCGGATTCTACTGTATTTAATATTTGTATAAAGTAATTACCCAATACTATCCATAACAATTTTTTTACGAATGTAATATTCTCTACTTTATTACTTTTTCCGTACAGTCTGTAACAACGCGTAGCCCCAATGTAACATTTGTGCAGCTCAAAGCTAAAAAGCAACGTCGCAGAAGATTTGGGGAGCACCATCCGATCTCCAATTGGTAGGCCCATAAAACTCAACCGCAAACATAACAATAAACATTCCAATTCATTTACAAATTAACACTTCATATATTTTACGCGCTGAAGTGACATAGCGGGGCATACATACGATCGGATAGGATCCGATCTGAACCGAACCGATCCGATCGGATGGCAGGCCCCAGTTTGGAACCCTCGTCGCTCCATATGGCTGCAAACAGGAAGCTAATCCTGCGCTGTGATATATCAACATATTTATGGTAAATGGATCAGCGAGGGCTTAGCGCAACCGCCAGTCAGTGGTTGCCATATGGTACTTCCCCTCTCCCCTGCCCACTCTCTTTTTATATAGACGGAGGGGGGCACAATTTCACAGTCCAAGTGAACCAATAAAATTTTATGCACTCGTGTGTATTTTGGACAGTTTATGTGACGGCAGCGGCTGTTTAATATTTGGCCTAAGTCTTTAATGTTTAATAAACAATTATTAGACAATATATTTTGTGTGGCTGTGATGTGAATCTTTTGATCTGCCTGCATGCAGTTCGTCTATAAAAATAAATAACAAGCAAATCCCATGCGGCTAGACGGCAACTTTTTTTTTTTGTTTAGACGAAACATTTTGTGTGTAGTTTTGTTAGCCAGCCAATTACGCACTGAATTCACACGAATCATAACAATAACACATCCCAATCCGTATCAGAATCCCAATCCATCATGCAACACCTTAAAAAGATGCCGTTCAATGTGTTTGACAAGCAATTCCGGGCAACAATTCAAGTGGAGTTTTGTATATAGCACGGCATATAGTCTTTTGATGTGCCCTAAGTTGATGTTGCTGCTGAATGAAGTGTTAATGCTGCATTAAATATACTCACGGCATTGTTTAATAAAATTAACAAGCACATAAAAACGTTTTGTATTTTATTATACAATCATGCAGTTGCAGCATTTATATTCAAATTAAGCGCCAAAAAAGTGCTGCCCATATCTAATATGTAACGCTGCACAACAGATGGCGCCAGTAAAACTTGCAATTGCAAGCATGAGTTCGACTGTCAGCTTGTTAAAACAGCAAACGAACTCATACTTGTTCGATAGGGACCAAGTGACAATTCAAATGGATTTTTGTACAATTATTATATAAATTATGGCATTTATAACATTTTTGTAGCAGTAGCTTTAAATTGCAGCATTTCAAATGAGTTGCCAAAGTGCAATTCTGTTCAAACGATGGCACCAGATAAATTTGTATTTAAGCCAGTGTTGCCAGTTTTGCCCATTTTGACTAGATTTGCCATGAACAAATTTATATATAATTTAATCAAATTATTAATATATTATTTTGAAGAAGAGCAATTAAATAAACAAATATTAATTTATGCTAGGAAAAACTATAAAAAAAATTACAATTTAATTTCATTTAAAAAATAAAGTATGTATTTTAGCTATTTTAAGCTTACATACTCTTAAAATTTAGCTATCGCGTGTGCCCAAAATCTGTCAGCACTGCTTCGAGCAAGTATGAGCTCGCTAGCCGGCCGGGCGAGCCTGCCAACGCGCTCAAACCTGTTCGATAACAACTGGTGCTCAACGCCAATCGAGCAATCGATAACAAAACATCTGTTAAACATTTTACAATTGATATTTTGTTGTGCGGTTCAAAGTTGCGTTCGCCTTTGTTGTTTAACTTGATGAATTTGTGTGCGAAGTGCAGAAAATGGACCGCAAAGCAGTGGACACGCAGCCGTTCATCGATCACGTAAGCAAATGCATATAAAACGTAGCAAGCAAACACTTAATGTCGCCCCTCCCTCTCCCACCACAGTCGATGCTGGCGTCCGAACTGCTGCACAATAACTTCATAATAGACTATATAAATCATTCTGGGGTCTACCCCAAACCCGAGGGCCCCACCAATCTCAGCACAACGAGCAGTGCAGCAAATGAAAACGTGGACTACGTGGAGAAGCAGCCGCTGACGCCCACAGAGCTCAGTTTCTTTCAGTCGTTCGTGAACAAACATGTTGTGGAGCAGCCCACTGCCACGCCCACCGTGCCACCAACGCCCGAGCGTGCGCGCGGCAGCTACGACAAGGAGACGCACGAGTTTCTGACACTAGACAGCAGCTTCCTAAATGCCGCAGCTGCCACTGGGGCAGCCTCCGCCTCCGTCAGCGTGGTGGCGCCTCGGCAGGAGTCGCAGCCGGCGTTTCCGGCCATGGCCATTGAGCCCACGGTGCCCATCGATGTGTCCACCGTGCTGCCGGACGATGAGCTGCTCTATGTGCACAGTGCATCCACGACGAATGCCCGCAAGATCCTGCCACACAAGAAGCGCATCTCACGCAAGCTCAAGGGATCGCTGGGCGGCATGGAGGGGGGCATGGATCTGATAGACGAAACGCTGCACAAACCGAACACCTACAGCTGCGAGATCTGCGGCTACGTGGTGCACACGCAAATGCAGTTCTACGAACACCTCAGGGAGCACTACGATCCCGTCAGCCTACAGCAGCAGCAGAAGGAACCGCTCGACATGTGCGGCCTCTCCGCAGCGGATAAGGTAGACTCTATGCTTAAAAACCTCTCCGATTCCTAATTTTCAGAGCTCTCAATAATCGGAAAACCCGCTCTCTCACTGAGAGACGTCGAAAGTCTCACCAAGAGCGCTTGAACTTCGGTTCGGTTCGGATTGCTCTTCGCTCAACCTGCAACCGATTGTTTTCCCTCTCTTCAATCGAGATCATTTTCTTGGCTCTTTTGAATAAGCTCGTTTTGAATGAGCGACCTAAACCTTTCTCGCTTCCCTATTCATGCTTCGCCTAAGGTAACAATAACAAATTAGCAAGGAAGCAACAGATCAGTCGGACTCGTCCAGCTATCAAATACCCTACATTTGAACTATAATTTTATATAAATATCCTTCAAAGCAAAGCAGCAATGCTTGTATTCACCAGGTTACCGCTCCATGGATCAATTAAAGAATTGCAACCCTTCGCTCCATGTAACCTGGTGAATGCGTTTGATACATTTTGCAACTTGCAACAGTCTTTTATGCAAAAAATCTTCAAAAAATTAATTTTTAAAATGCAAACAGTTATTTTTGACATATTTGTTTACATTTTGAATTGAAATCAGCTGTTTTTATCGACTTTCGATGAATGGAGCGCAAAAAACAGAGATGGATCAGAAAAATTGTATGATCCATGCGCTCCAATTTTATGATCCATTCAGGGTTGCTTTAATCGGCTATCGGGTGATCGATCCATGGAGCGGTAACCTGGTGAATACAACCAATGCTTCTTACGCTGCGACGTAAAGCCAGCAATATTGTTTTGTTAATATCTTCTGTGTTTTTTAACCGATTATTTAATGCACTTTTCATGCGAGTTAAATATAATAGTAGAAAGTATATATCCAGAATAACAAGCTTCTATGTTCAACATAACGATGTGGCATCCAACATTTGAAATAAACTTGACCTAAGTACAGTAGAATCCGGTTATAGCGACATTCAAGGGACCGACGATTTTACGTCGTTATATCCGGAAGACAAAATCCATGATTTTGTTTCTTTTTCGTATTGAAAAAACACAAAATCCATGATTTTGTTTGCTTCTTTTAGCATTGTTAAGGAAATCAAATTTTCCTCTTTAAATTTTTTTTTTTTTTGTTCGGCACGTCGCAATATCCGGTTGAATTGTGAAAAATCTCGTCGGTATAAGCGGTTTGACGCTAAAAGCGGAGACGTTCTAAGCGGAGGCCCTTTCATATAAGTTTGTATGGGGACCAACCAGGCCATCGAGTTTTCGTCGCAATAACCGGACGGACGCTATAAGCGGCGTCGTTATAACCGGATTCTACTGTATTATATACATCTATTTACATACCAAAAATGACAGCTCTAGCTCTTAAAGTTTTCACGATCTCAGCATTCCTACAGACGGACAGACAGACAGACTGACCTAACTATATCGACTCAGCTCATCGTCCCGATCAAGAGTATATATATTTTGTGGGGTCTGATCGCCTTCTTCTATCTGTAACAGACCATAATTCACTTTTGCTTATTATTCAAATTTTTCTAAAGCCGAAAATTCTGTTAACCGTTTTGTGCAAGCTCTGCTAATTCCCGCTTTTTCTCCCTCTCCCGGCAGCTGCAACAGGAGCAGGCGAAACTGGATCAGGTGTTCCAGGATGTGCAACTGAACTTTGAGAACTTCCACAACATCAGCCACGTGGATGACGACGGGGGCGTCAACATGGTGATACATTCGGACGAGATCAGTCTGCACAAGGGCAGCGACAAGCTGACGCCCGTTGGCGCCTCCAATGCGACGACCACGCCCAACGTGGTGCCCGTGGTGGACAACGATGTGGAGTTCAGCGATACGGAGGACATGCTGGAGGGCATACGCAACGTGGTGCACAAGGTGTCCATCGAGGACACCTGCGATGAGCTGGGAGATCTGGGGCTCACCTCCAGCGGCATGCGTGCGCCCTGGTTCAGCAACAACTTCAGCGACATTGCCTTCTCCGGCCTGCTGCTGCCCGGGGAGCCTCCTCCGCCTCCTCTCAAACGCCTCGAACCGGAGCCCATCTCACTGAATTTTCTGAACACCACCAAGCGTGAAGAGAACGCTCCACAACCGCCAGAGCCGGAGCCGGAGCCAGAGCAAGCAGAGCACAAGCATCAGCCGGAAGCGCGTAGCGAGAGCAATGAGCAGACGCTGCTGGTGTCTCCGCCCGCATCTCCGCGCTCCCCCTCACCCTGCAGCGATCTGGTCATGGACCAACTGCAGCGCTCTCCCCTGATGCTGAGCGACGAGAGCTTCAAGCTGGAGGTGCCAACAGTGGCGGGCAGCCTGCCCTCCTCGCCAGCGCCCTCCCTGGAGGATGACAACGCCGACAGGTATCTCACGGACACGGATAAACCGGACGCGGAGACGGAGGTGAAGGGCGACACGAAGCGCAAGTACCCCTGCAAGACGTGCCCCAGGCAGTTCAACTCCTACAACGCCCTCAAGTATCATCGGATGACGCACACCAACCAGCCCACAGAATTCTGCAGCTTCTGCGACTATTCCTGCTACGCCAGGAGCACGCTCAAGTCGCACGAACGCAAACGTGAGTAGCAAGCGACAGTGTTGACGAATTCGCTTTTTTCCCGTCAAATACGGCAGGCAGAAATAATGGCGTTTTTTAAATATAGCCTAACTTTCTGATTTTTTTTAATTTCACAAAATGGTTGCCAAAGCAAGAAATTATAATCTGACCTATCTTTATTTAATCTATATGTACCCATAACACCATGAATTGAAAGCTGGATATTATCCATGCTGGAAGTGGACATTCTGGAGTTTTTTTATACCCTGTGCCCATTTGAAAAATGGGAAAAACAGGGTTAATAACTTTGTGCGAATGTATGTAACAGGCAGAAGGAGGCGTGACAGACCCCACAAACTATATATATTCTTGATCAGGGAGACGAGCTGAGTCGATTTAGCCCTGTCTGTCTGTCTGTCTGTCTGTCTGTCCGTCTGTCTGTCTGTCTGTCTGTATGAACGCTGAGATTTTCTAAACTATAGAAGCTAGAGAAGTCGTTTTGGTCTCTTTTGAAAGGTGTGTACCATACGCAGATCAAGTTTATTTCAAATCATGGATGCCACGCCCCTGTAGCCTACAATGTATGAAATAAAATACATTCGCCAATTTAAGAGACGCTGAGCTATTTACATAATTCTGTTTTCAGTAGTTTGTAGGTCTATGCCATACGCAGATGAGGCTTTGTTAAAATTTTGGATGCCACGCCCCATTTACGCCTTAATCGATAAAAACCGAATAACAAGCGTAATATTGAACATAGAATGTTGTTATTTGGAATATATACTCTCTTTCATTATATTTAACTATCCTGAAAAGCGCATTGAAATCGGTTGATAAACACAGGAGTTATTAGCGAAACAATATTGCAGGCGGCAACTCGCTCGCCCTCTAGCAGCGCGGCCGTTAAAGCTGGCTGTGTTAAAAAGAAGAATAGCTGCTACGTTTTGAATGACAGCTTTATATAATTATATTTAAAATATTGGGTACAGGGTATTCTACAGTCGGGCCCGTCCGACTGATCTGCTCCGCCCATTCTGGTTTTTTTCAAATATTAAGAGATCCTAAGCTTTTTCTTAAATCTTATAAAATTGCTGCAACACCAAGAAATTATTTTCCGTTCCGTCGTCATTATTTTGATCAATATTTGCCCATAACACCATTAATTTAAAGCTAAATATCATCTTAACGGATGGCAGGATTTCCGGCGTTTATATGACTTACCTTTTTACCGCTTCTTGAACCCATGAAATTATGTAAATGATGATGATGTATGTAACAGGCAGAAGGAGGCGTGGCAGACACTATAAAGTGTATATATTCTTGATCAACTCCGGCGATATAGCCATGTCTGTCCGTTGTTAACCTGTATAAAATATAAAAAAGCTAGAGTGGATTTTCAGAATATATATAAATATATTTATTTATAAGCAAATCAGGTTTATTTCAAATATATCCAACATGCCTTCTTTAAAAAAGTAAGAAGGAGAATCATTGCTGTTGCGCTTCTTATATTTTTAAACGTTTTTTTTTATTTATCGAGTGCTTTAAAAATATTTTTTTAAAACTATTTGAAATATTGGGTGCTAGGTATTCTACCGTGGGGTACATCCGACCAATCGGCTATGCTAACTCCTTTATTGCCGATTATTTAACACATTTTGTAGTTTTATTTCATTTATTTAACTAAGTGAAAATTGGCAACACTGCTTAAAGTGCTTTATGTCTGAATTTGTAATAATGCTCTCGATTTATCCACAACAGATACCGGAAGCAAGCCCTTCCAGTGCGAGTTTTGCGAGTCCAAGTTCCGGCAGTGGACCGACCTCAAGTACCACGTGGCCTCCAGGCACAGCACAATCAAGGCGCACATGTGCGAATACTGCGGCAAGAGTTTCGCCCGGAAGTACTCGCTGGTGGTGCACCGTAGGATCCACACCTTAGAGCGCAAGTACGAGTGTCCGTATTGCCAGAAGACCTTCAGTTCCGGCTCCTATCTGACCACACACATCAAGATGCACACGGGCGAGAAGAATCATGTGTGCAGCATCTGCACCAAGCGGTTCCGGGTCTCCAGCGATCTCAAGCGACACATGCGCATACATGATCCGCACCGGAAGCTCAATCGAAGGGTCTACAAAGGGTCCAGCGTGTCAAACGTGCAACCGAAAGTGTCCAGCGTGTCCAACGTGCAACCGAAAGTGCCACCCAAAGTGCAACCGAAGGTGCAACCGAAGAATCAGCTCATCATCACCAGCAGCAGAAGCATCACCAGCAACTTGAAGCAAATCGAGGACTTCGATGAGGATGAGGCCGCCATGAGTACCAAGTCTGAGCAAATACTGGGCTTATAGCCAAGTGCCAAGGTTTCCGCTAACTAGTATTTAATTAAGCTTAGTCTGTAGCGGTAACTCGTCCTATCCCCCATTAGACTAAGCACAACTTTAGGAATTTCATAGCATTTGGTACACAAACTGTCCATGAACAGTGGCTGAAAACGCGTTCTAGCGTGACAAAAATCAATGCTCGAATTATGTTAAATATACTCTGAAAAATATATGGTTATTACCTCTAATGTATTATGCTCCACAAAAGACAATACCTTCGAAATACAGCTTACCAAGAAGGCTTTAATCAAATCAATCTTAATTAATTAGTTTGAATATTGAAATTCAGCAAAGTCTTAATTATTTTTTTCTTATTCCATAAGATTTATGATTTATAGCTCCTTTTTTATTAAATTTCTGAAAGTTATATAATTTTATTAAATTTCTTATAGAAAAATTTACTTTATGGCGTCTGCCACGCCTTCTTGTAACTACCTTTGTACTTTGTTCTTGTATGCAGCGTCTTGATTAAGAATATGCCTTATATACACCCCCTCTAAGGGATCTACCATGTCTTCTGCTTGTACAATTTGTACAAACTTAATTAACCCTTTTTTACCTCTTTAAGGTACTCAAGAAATAGCTCTAAAGATAAGCCAAATAATCTCCTTTCTACAGGCGATAGAACTGATAGAAAAAACTATATATCAATTAGCAAAAGGGCAAAATAGATCCTTCAGGACGCTGTACAAACACCTTATATATATAATATAACAAAATAAGTACATGTTTAATATTGGAAATGGATGTGAAAATACCTATTAGATTTATTTGCTAAGAAATCAGTGAAAATAGAATTTCAAAAAATTTATTTATGAGCACATTTACTTCATTTTCAAAAGCTATGCACTTTTGTCACGCTGATTGCTGTTTTTAGCCACTGTGCAACGGTTTTCATAGCTCCTAAAGATAAAAGCGAACTGAACACGCAGCAAACCATGTTTATTATCATAAGTGTTAATTTATACATTAAGCCAAAAGAATTTGTAGCAATTAAAGCTTAAGTTTTGCCTAAACTCTGCTTTATGGCAAACTGTGTAACATTAAATAAAACTGAAAATAAATCAAATGATCAAATTTGAAGTTCTCCTTGTTCGATGCAACTTGTTTTGTTTACATTTTTGGTACGCGCAACAACAAAATTGCCCTGACTGCGAACATGTATGAGTTGCGTTCGATTTAAAACGAACATCAAACAAATGAGCTGTTTATTTGGACAACTACCATGCTGAACACGAGGCTGTAGCAAAGTCAACAACCCAACTAGCTTAGTTTTATTCGTTGCTGTCTTTTGATAAGCATAATTGTTTGTGAGCATAACAATTGTGATTGTGTTTCATATCAACTTTTTATCAGTTTAGTTTTTTTTCTAAGCTTATTCAATTCAACTTTCACTCTTTTGGATTGAACAAATGAGTATGAATGCTTTCAACAAATTGAGATAATTATTTTGACAACAACCATGATGAGTTCGAGCATTGTATGCCGAATATTTCCCTTTTAGCGAAGTCACGCACCTACCAGCACCGCTTGAACTGCAAGCTTGGATGCTGTGGAACGCATTGAATTTCAGTTGGAAATTTGTAGTTTCCCCAAATAAATGCACAATTGGTTTATTTTCTATTGCAGAGCATTTCTTTATTATTTCGTTTTTTGTTTATTTTTTGTTTTCGTTCAGTTTCCTCTTTTCATAATTATTTATCGTGTTGCACTTGTACCGTTCATCGTCTTAATGCTTAAGGTATTTTCCATCCATCTTGTTAATGAGTAATATATATGTATATTTATGTATATATATATATATATATTAAATATATATCGTAATTATTAATGTAACTATTTACAACACAATTGGCCCAAAGACCGTAATGAAATCTTTGTTTCTTTTGTTTTTTGTTTTTGTTTTTGTTGTTCTCTTTTGTTTACAACTTAACTTTTTTTATTTAATAATGTTTTCTTTCTCTTTTTAAACATAAACTCCGTTCGTACAGATTCACCTTGCGATTTGTGTGTGCTTTACGGTTATTTTTAGCCTTTTTCTGGCCATATTTTCACAATTTTCAATTTTCACGTTGAACTTAAAAGCTAGAATCTAGTATTGGTTGCATCTCGCTCGCACTGTGTGTGTCTCTCGTTCTCTCTGTCAGTCCATGATATCTTTCATCCATACTCCATTTAAATATATATGTATATATATCATATAATTCTCTTTGTTTTTGTTTTTGCTTTTTGTTAATTAAAAGTTTATGAAAACTGCTTGCTCTTAGTATCGCTCTCTTTGCTCTTTGCTCTTTCCCTTGCCTTTCTCTTTGCCTGAACTGCTGATGGATTTTGTTTGTTTTGTGGTTCTTGTTTTTGGTTGGTGGTGTGGATTATGGTTCGGTGTGGGCTCTGTGTGGGCTTTGTGTATTGTGGCGTGTGTGTCTGTGTGTATTGTGTATGATGTGGTGTATGCACTTCAACTACTTTAGGAGTTTGTTTTCACTTGTTTGGTTTTGTGTTATTTTGTTTTATTTGAACAGAAATCTTTTGCTGGCTGCTCACTTTAAATATGTTTTAAAAATTAGCTTTATTTTGAATATTCATTAATATATACGTAGATTACTTAAAAATGTATGTTGCTATGGTTTTTAAATATGCTTGCTTTTAAGTATTTTCTTGGGTTTCTTTTAAATTGAATATGGTTCTATTCAGGGCTGCAAATCCAACAAATGTTTTTATTTTTATGAAAATTCAAATAATTTATTTTGATAAAATTTATTAGGATAACAAATATTCTAAAAGAAAATAAATAAATTAGTAAAAGAAATAAATTATGCAAATTTAAATACTTTATTTTAAATTGAGAGAAACTATTTAAATAAAAGTAATTTCAGAGTTCTCAAGCAAAATATATGTATTAAACTTAATATATTTTCTTTATACTAAACTTAGAATTTCCAGATAAGTTGTTTTGGATTTGATTAATATCGGAATTAAGTTTTCAAAACGGTTCGATTTGATTTTGCAGCCCTGGGTTTTTGTTGCTGTTTTGCTTTTGGGGTTTTGGATTCTCTTTAGCTTAAAGAAAATTGAATTCTGCTCTATTAGTAGACAGATGCAAAATGTTTGCCAATGTTTGTTGCGTTTGTTGTGACATCAATCAACATCAATCGTAGCTCAATCATATTGTAAACCAGGTTCTTCATGGCAGCTTTTTGCTCTCTTTTGCTTGTAATATTATTATTTGTATGGATAAATTGAAATATTGTTTATCTGTTATTATTAAACACATATCTAACTTTTAAACTGCCTCAACTTAGATTTGTTTTTTACGGTTTTTTGCATACAAAATTTGTTAGTTTTAGCGGATTTTTGTTTTGTTTTGTTCTCGTTCTCGTTTATTTGCTATTGTTGCTTCACATTGTTTGTATGTTTCTGTTTCTGTTTCTGTTTTGTCCCCAGTGTTTGCTACGCTATTTCGCTCACCTCTCCCCTTCTTCTTCTCCTCTCTTTCTCTTCCTCTCTCTCAATTTATAGAAATATAATTTTTGCTCTTTTAAAATGCTTCGAGTCTTCATATTAAATCACACCATATACATACATATATCTATATATATATATATTTTTTTCTCCTGCTTACAAAATAATCTTTTTTAGCCAATTTTCAATCAGATTTCTTTTTTTTTTTTTCAACCAACACACATACATTATTTACAATTCTGTAGTTGCTACATACATATACAATACATAAATCTAAACATCGCCAAACTTGATTAACTTGTATCTATTTATTTTGTTGCTGCATTTTTTTTGTTTTAAGTTTACTTTTTCATTTATTTTTTGTTTTGTTTTGTTTTCATTTGGTTTAAAATTGTGAAAAAATAGCTGCTTCTATTGTTAGTTGTTAATTGTTGTTCTGCATTAAAATTTCAATTAATTTTAGCTTTACATAATTTGATTTGTTGATATATCCGTTATATTTTTGCTGTTTGTTGTTGTTGTTGTTGTTGTTGCTGTTTGACGTTTTACCTTGTTTATTGTCTGCCCTGACCAGCCTCCCGTCATGCAGTTTGATCGTGTAGTGTGCGCCTAATTTGTCTGACCAGTGCTGCCCCAGCCAGCGGCGTCTGCATCGAACATGCATGAGTTCGCTGGCAAGCTGCAAACATGCTCGACGCAGCCGCCGCTTCTTTGGCGCCAAGTTTCAAACACTGGCTTTTTAGGTACTTTTTTTTCGCTCTCCTTCTCGCTCTAACAGTTTTGCAGTTGTTGTTGTTGTTGTTTGTATAAAAAGTCTTTGATTTGCCTTTGCCTTTTCATTTTCATTTTCATTTGCATTTTCCTTCGCTGTTAGCGCGCTCTGCATTAGAGACTCACCTGCTGCATCTTATCAAAATCTAAACACGGCCGATGTGGCCGCTGCAGTCTCTGTGTGGCGGCGGCGGCGGCGGCGGCAGCGGCAACATTGACCGCAGCATTGGCAGTTTCTCCAGCTCCCCCCGCTCCACCTCCTCCGCCCCCTCCTCCCACAACAACATTACTGCTGGGACGTCGACGGGGCGAGATGGCGCAATGAAATAATTTCGCGGGCGGACTAACCGAACGCACCTCCATGTCGAATCCGGTCGTGGAGGCGGGGCTGCTCCTGGAGCTGTTGTAGTGGAAACTGTACTTGGGCTGCGGCTGATAGATGTGGTGTGCGCTATTGCTCATTTTCAGTGAACTGCTGCAGGCCTTGATCACACTCGGCTCGTTCTCATTGGCGCCTTCGGCTGTTGCAGCTGCTGCTGATGTTGCATCTGTGGCAAGTTTGGGGCATTTGTTGCTGCTGTTGCTGCTGCCGTCGCCGTTCTCCTCATTTACACTATTATCACATAATTTAATATTTTCGATGCCACAGCGGGCCTCCGACAATATCAGTGGCGTTGTGGAGCGGAACATCATATGGCTACGATTTGGCTTAAACGCCTCCAATGGCGGCGATGTGCGAAAATTCACGGGCGTCAATATCGGCTCCAGCGAGTTGCGTAGCTGCAAAAACAAACACCATTAATTGTTAGTCGTTAATCGTTCATCGATACATCTGATTAGAGCTGGGTTCGAACTTTAATTTTCAAGAATTGATTTTTTTTTATTGATTCACGTCTAAGTATTAATTTAATTCGATTAATCGAAATAAAACCGATAAATTCAAAATCGATGCATACAAAATTAAGTTAATATTGTTTGAAAACCAAACAAAAAATTAGTAATGACGGAGCAGATCAGTCGGGTAGAAGACCCTGTACGTTTAGCTACCGATCATCACCCTTAGCGCTTGCAAACCACACACTCCCTTCTTCCGAATTTGTTCGTTACATATCCTCGCTGTTTCATGTTCTATCGCCATGCAGTTCACAGCATCGATGGACAACGCCAGGGTTTATAGGAGTACTAAGGGAGGTATCAAAAATCTTAAACCAAATTGATCCAACTACTGCATAGAATAACCTACATACTAAATATGGTAATGCTTGTAAAGACAGACAGACCGACGGACTTGGCTATATCGACTTATCCTGATCTTTCTGTTGCAAAATACAAATATATTCCAAATACAGGAGAATCCGGTTATAACGACGTCCGTCCGGTTATTGCGACGAAAACTCGATGGTTTGGTTGGTCCCCATACAAACTTATATGAAACGGCCTCCGCTTAGAACGTCTCCGCTTTTAGCGTCAAACCGCCTATACCGACGAGATTTTTTACAATTCAACCGGATATTGCGACGTGCCGAACAAAAAAAAACCTTTAAAGAGGAAAATTTGATTTATTTAACAATGCTAAAAGAAGCAAACAAAATCATGGATTTTGTGTTTTTTCAATACGAAAAAGAAACAAAATCATGGATTTTGTCTTCCGGATATAACGACGTAAAATCGTCGGTCCCTTGAAAGTCGCTATAACCGGATTCTACTGTATATTCAACTAAAAATTGTACATACTATATCTTGTTAATTTGAGGCGCTTTACATTGAATTTCACAAGAAATCGCAAAGTTGAATGGTCAAAAAACCAATTACCTAAAACAAAGAAAAATCGAATCGAAGCCCAGCTCTACATCTGATTGCATTCCATCGGTACTCACCTCATCATCCGAACTGTGCGCCAGCGAACGCTTGCGATTCTCCACCATCAGCGTGGAGCTGGAGCGTTTGGAGTTCGCCGACGTTGTCGTCGCCCGCTCGTCGTATGGCGCCTCCGTGTCGAGGGAGGAGGTGCAGCCACGGTTCGAGAGGCGCGACGCACAGGACGAGGATGCCGCAGTGCTGCTTGTGGCTGCCGCCGCTGCTGCTGCAGCTGCCTCTGCGGCGGCAGCGGCCACTGCCGAGGGCCCATTAATCACCTCGAGCTCCTCTTCGGAGCTGTGCTGGTCGTACATGAGATGGGCGCACGACGACGACGACGACGTCTGATGGTGACACATCATTGCAGCAGCAGCGATGGCAGAAGACTCGGATGAGCATGCAGTATCGGTTGTAGGTGAGTTTGCATCCGTCCAGGAACTCAAACCTGAGGGTCGAAATAAAATGTATTTATTATCATTAAAATCAATTATGAAAGCAAATTGAAGATGTAATTCAAGGAAAGGTTTCGGGAGCCATTGAGTTAACGAATCAATCAATGAACTGTTCAGTAAGCATCTTGTACAATCGTTCAGAGACTAGGGGAATGAGTGATTCAGTGCTCAGAATTAAAATTGGAGTACTATATATTTATGAAATTTCATTTTAGCTTTTGGCGACTTATTTCTTTGGGAACATGTTTCACAGAGGTGGGTTATGGAATGCAGGAATTGTCCAATTAGCATCTAGTTTGATCGTTCAATAAGTCGTTTAGTGAACAAACGAATCTTTCAACGAACGAATCTTTCAACGAATGATTTTGTTTTTTACATAAATACTTAAATTGTTGAGCAAATTGTACTTTAAGAAAATATAGAACCGATTGGTAAAGTTGGACTTTATTGTAATTTCTATTCGCAGACTATGTTTAACTTTCAATTAAATTTTAATTTAAATTTAGTTTTTGTACTTAATCTTAATATTATTTTGAAATTCTCTGTCGACTGCTCATAGTTAACATGATAACAAAAAATTGTATATGACCTGATAGAACCTTGGTAGGAACAGCTGAAGACTGTTTAGTTGGGTGCTTAATAAATTGCTTATAGATTTGTTTCACGGTAAACACATTGGCCTCTGTTAACACTTTCCAAGATAATAAAGCGTAACAACAATTAATATCTTAGTAATTAGATGCAGAAAAGGTTAATACGGAGAACGAGATTTAAAGAGTCGGTGAACAAAAATCAGAGTCAGAAAGTGAACTAGATTTCAAGAGCTCAGTGAGTTTCAAAAGCTCTCTGAGCCAGATTCAGAACCAGTAAGCGCGATTCAAAGAGTCTAAAAAAAGAATAATCACAAAACAAATGTCTTCGTTCAATTAATTCGATTCCGAGTGATTCGACATACCAAAATGTGAGCTCATTTTGTGTCATTCTGGATGACGCTCATTTGGCGTTTTTAGGAATGCAAATGTACGACAGAAAAAATCGCTCATATCATTCAAATGACGTTGGTATTTTGGTATTGGAAGTAGTGATTCGCCATTTGAATGAACTGGTACGTCATTTGTATGATAGGGCACATTTGTGCACGTGGAAATCGGCTAATTATAGTCGATGTAGTGCAGTACACTTACTTGTTTCCATATCCACGTCTAAGTGACGTTTGTTTTCCACATCGAGTAGTTCACCATCAGATTCAGTGCCAGAGTCATTCGATTCACGCTGCAAACAAATCGCAATTTAAATATTATATTAATTTATTTGCAATTATTGATATTTATAGATATTTATTCAATAATTTAATTTGGTAAATTTGTCGCCCACCTTTTTGCGCAGAAAATTTTTGGATGCTTTTAATGAATTCTCGCGTTTAGTGTGCCTGACAAACTTTATCATGATTTCTTGCTGTGTGCCTTCTTTTATTTATATGTATTACACATTCCACACACACGCACACACGCTCACGCACACGCACACAGAGAAGCTCACTCACACGTTCGTGTTTACGCGACGCTGCACCCACAACAGCAAAACTTACTACAACGTCGGCAGAGCAGCGACGCAGCGCAACTCGTTCTGCTTGGACTTGTGTCCGTGGGGTCCTCTCGCTGCCGCTCTCTCTCTCTCTCTTTCTCTCTGCTCACAGCTTTCTACTACTATTACTACATGCTAGTACTTTTTGAGCTGTTACGTTTTACACTCGCTTCGCTTGCTATTTATTCGCCATTGCTCTGTGCGCTGTGTAGTTGTATTTGTATTTGTATTTTTGTTTGTTATTTTCGTTCTTGCTTCTTCTTAGTTGAGTTTGCCGATTCACTCAGCTCTCTCTCACGTGCGCTTTACGCTCTTCTGTCTCTTGCTGCCTCTAGTATTTTCTTTGGCGCGTGTAAGCGCCGTTTCCTTTTTGTGCAATAATTTCAATCACGTTTTGTTGTAATCCGCACCACCCCACCCCAAACAAAAAGAAAAAAAAAAACAGCAACGACAACGACAACAAAAACCACAATAAAGCTGTCGCAATGCTCGTGACCCGACGGTCGACAGCCGAGAGCCGAACCGAACACGAGCGCCAAAGCCGAGCAGAGCCGACGAGCGCGCACCTTTCGCCGTAACTTATACAGCACGAATTTATCGATTTTCGTTCTCGTATTGCGGAAGCAAAAGTTCTTCAACAGGACCCCATGCTCAGATAGAGCGTGGAAAAATAACAGCACTATTTTCTCTGCGTTTGCCTTTTATCACATTTATCTGTTTATGCTGCTGCTTCTATGCGATTTATCACTTGCTGCGTACAACAGCAACAACAACGCTGGCAACTGCAGTTTGCACTTTGCTGCAGTTCTCTCAATCGCTCGCTATCGCTGTCTCCGTCTCCCACTCTCTCGCTCTCTGGCTGTGGCAGACTTTTCGGCTCGCCGACTTATTACTACTACGTATTACTATCATCACCCGTCACCGGCTAGCGCTGCGCTCAAACTGAAAAATTATGGCCAAAAAATCTCTGCGCTGGCGCTGGAGCTCTGCTGCTGCTGTTGCTGCTGCTGCTCTTGTTGTTGTTCTCATTGCTGTTGTTGTTGTAGGGGCCGCAGCTCTCACTTGCAATTTCTGCTCACTCGCGTGTGTGTGTTTGTGTGTATATGTGTGTGGGAGCTTTTTGCACTGGTTGCAGTGCTGCCAAGCGTAAGCTAGATTTGAGCTAAAAATAGCTAAAATATATTTTTTTGTTGAAATATTGGCTAAATTAATAAATAAAAAATATGTAATTGTTTTTTTATTTATTAATTATGCAGAAATTAATTCATTATGGCCTATTTTTGGTTATTATATTTATCATTTTATAAAATTCAATTGAAATAAAATTTTGTTTGACAATCTAATAGAATTGCAAGAATTTTCGTCTCGGCGTTATACTTTAGAATTATAATTCTTATTTTATCCCCAGAGCCGTCAAATAAGTATTTGTAGCTAAAGCAAGTTAAATGAAATTTTAAAATATATGATAAATTTATAGCTTTTCCATTTTGACCATCAACTTTTCCATTTTAACGGTTTTCCTAATTTTATTTGTGCTTATTACAAATTTATTGAATAAATTAATAATTGTTTTTAACATTGTATATTGATTATAGTTTTCTTACTTATTTTTATGTATTTTGATTTTATTTTTTTGTTTATTTTAATGCATGTTAATTTTAGATTTATTTTATTTTTATGTCATTTGATTTTATTTTTTATGTCTTTTTCAACTTGTTTTGTATTTGTTTATTTAATATTGCAAATCTAGCGTTTTCTGGCAACACTGCTGGCAGCACTGACTGTTTGACTGACTCGCTGTTGTTGTTGTTGTTGGGTTGCTCTCTGCATGGGTCGCCGGGGGGCGTGCGAGGGGGCAAACCATGCGCGCACAACTCGTGCCGTTTCGTGTGCCGTCGACTTGGCTTCGTTTGTGGAAATGCAACGAGTTAAAAGCGTGCTCGTAGTACATAGTATTTATGGGCGCAAGAAGAAGCAGCAGCAATAGTAATGGCAGCCGACTGCGAGCAATGCTGCTGCGCTGCTCATACATACACACACATGCATACATTCTACATATATGTATGTATGTATGCGTGTGTAAATGAAATTATTTCAGAGCAGAAATATGGAAACATGAGGTGAAAAGAGCCAGAGGCAAGGCACGTATGTATGTATGTATGTTTGTATGTATATGGATAGCAAGTTAGCCTGGCTTATGGAATTGGGAATTGAATGCAGTTGAAACGCGTTCTGGCTGCGCTTCAATCAGTTTCAGTTTGCTTTCAATTTACGCGGAAAATACTACGACGACGACGACGACGCGCACGCACACCATGCCAAATATATATGTACGTATGTATGTATGCATGCATGTACGTGTGCATGATAGCGAAACGTAAACGCCAACGTCAACGTCAACGTCGTTTTATCCAGAGCAAACCTTTGCTCTGCCCAGCGTTGCCAATTTAGCTAATTTCAGAATTGTATTTATCACATATCAAAAATATTAAATTTTCAAAATAGATTATACAACAAAAATACCAATATAATAGAATATAGTTTTGGAATTTACAACTCTTTTTCAACTCATAATTAATATTTGCGATCCCTGGTTTTGTGATTATCGCAAATCTTTTACAAAATATCTAGTTATTCTAGATATGCTCAATTGATTTTATTTTTATAATTTTTTCAAACAAGCCTTTTTTAATAATTATAATAAAATATATTGATATATCAATTTTTTTACACCGAAAATTTTTTGTTTACTTTTATATTATAATATATTATTTTGAAATTATTTCCAAATATGTATATTTTAAGCATTTTGCAATTTAAATTTGGCTATTTCGGGCCAGTAGTAAATATCAGTTAATTTTTTTTAAATATGCTTTATTAATTTAATTTTTTTATTATAATTTTTTTATATCCGTTTTTTATATTTTTGTTACTATTTTAATATTATTATTAAAAAGATTTAAATGCGCCTATTTCTGGCAACACTGGCCCGAACATCTCGCTCTCTTCGTCGTCGTCTGACTATCGATTCCGCATTGATGTTGTTGTTGTTCTTGCGCCAAGTACTTTTGTTCCATTCATGTTACACACACACAGGCGCACACACACGCACACAGCCCCACACACGCATGCACTTATGCTCACGCAGAGAGCGCCCGAGAGAGAGAAAGAGAGTCTGACGTATGCATATATGCATAAACGCCTTGTAGTGTGGGTGGTTTTTTGTTGTTTTTTTCTGTTTTTTTTTTTGTACTTTCTGTGTTTTTTGGTTGTGGGGGGCAGCAGCAGCAGCAGCAGCAGCGACTGCGTGTTGCAGCCTTGTTGGTTTCAGGTCTAAATTTAGCACTTGGCTTGCAACTTCGCAAGGATTTTTTGTACGCTTTTTCGTTTTGCAATCACACACACACACACACACGTATACTACGCACACACACAGACACGCTGTATACACACCGACAGCGTGCATGGAAAATTGTAAAACTTACTTGAAGTCACAATTTGCAGTTATGCCAAAGAGAATGTGAAAATTCGACTGCTGTTTTGGTGGATGGGGGGTGAGAACCGAAATTAAGGAAATCCTGCGTAAACGCAAATCAAAACTGTGATCCGGACTCTGGGGCAACAAAACAGCAGCAGCGAATGTCGAACGATGAATGGGGCTGCTGCTTGTACTACAGCTCAGCAGCAGCGTTCAACGACGACGACGATGGCGACTGCGACGCCAGCAGCGGCAGAGCTAGTCGTAGATGGGGCGGTGGGTGGCGGGTGTTTGTTGGAGCACGCGACGCGTTTTTGGAGAATTGACAAAACAAGCGCAAGCGATAGAGAAAGAGAGCGAGAGAGAGACATGAGCAACGAGAGCAGCGTTGCCAATTTGGCGGATTTTGGAATTATATTCATGCTTATCAGCAGCGTTGCCAATTTGGCGGATCTGAGCATTATATTTATGCTGATCAGAAATTAATTTGCAAAATTATGTTACTTTTTTAATCAGTTTAGAATATTCAAATTTAAATATTTAATATCAATATTTAATAATAATTAATATTTAATAGTGCTTATTTTTTATATTTTTATATAATAATAATTAATATTTAATAGTGCTTATTTTTTATATTTTTATGTATTTTCTTTAATATATTTTTAATTTTGTTATTGTTTCAGTTTATATATTGCTTATCAGAAATGTATTTCCATATTTCCAATTACTTTACTGGAAATTAATTTTATTTTTTGTAATTTAGTGAATTTTGAATCCTGTGTATTTTATATTGCCCATCAGGTTGTAAATTATATTTATTTTTAATATTGCACAGTAAATATATTTTTGTAATTTATTTGCATGATTTTTTATTTATTTTTGATACTACAGAGTAAATATATTTTTGTTAATTAGTTGCATGCAATTTTATTTTAATATTTGTTAATTTAATTTAATTTAATTATGTGTTTTCTATTGCAGTTCTAGCTATTTCTGGCAACACTGGACGAGAGCGTACTACACGTACACACACACACACGCACACAAACAGTCACTTAGTGCGCTAGTGTGTGTGCAAGTCGTGTGTGAAATTGTTGCCCGTTGTAAGCGCGTTTACGCCAACTACAAAATCCACAATGGCTACGGGCCTGGGATGCTGCTCCTCTCTTTCTCTCTCTCTCTGCTGTTACTCTTTGGCGTTTGTTGTTAGTGCGTGGCTTGCATAAATGGCAACCCAATAAACATTTATATAGCCGCCTAATGCAATTAACTTTTCAATGTCAAGTCGCGACACACACACATACACACACACAAAGAGAGAGAGAGAGAGAGAGAAGAGAGAGAGAGCAGACAGCGTGGCTTTCTATTACATTTTACTACGAATACAACTTTTGCCTTTGGCTCACGCCACTCACAACTCAACGTCCCTCGGCTCCCCTCCCGCACACTTACCTGTTTTAGTTGCAGGTTAAACGCACGTCATCCCCGCATCGTAAACGTATTTGGCTATCGACCAACCAACCACCAGCCTGAATTTTATGGCAACTGCTATCAACTTTCAACTTCAAAACAATTCGGTTGCCTCCGTGTGCGATCAGCTCTTGCAACATGTTCGCTGCGCTCCAGAATGGTTCCAATCGAACAGCTTCGAACAAGTTCAAACAGTCTCTCTCTGTCTCTTCGTTTACGATCTGTCGCTCTGCCGGTTGCCACTTAAAAATAATAAAAATGCATCAAAAATAATAAATACTCATTTTGATATTACAAAATTATTAAAATTTCAACGATTTGAAAATAAATAAACACTTTAATTTTGTTTTTTCTACAACTATAAAAAATTGCGATTATATTTCAACAATTTGAAAATAAAAAGCTAAACAGCAATATTATTGAACTTGTTGAGTAAATAATAAAACAGAAAAAAAAACACTATTTTAGGCATAACAGTCCGAAAATTTATTTATTTAATTTTTATTACGATAAATACATTAATGCATTAAGAAATTTACAAAAATAATTAAAAAGCTCTCACACACACATATACACAGCTGTTTACATGCGTTCTCTTCAGGCCAGCTTGCGAACTCAAACCTGCTCAATTTGAAATTCGACTGGCGCCATCTTTTGCCAGGTTTGCAATCCAGCTATCGACTTATTCGATTGATGGCTTTCAAGCGATGCATTGATATACTGTGAAACGCGCTCGCAATTAATCGCTATTTGAATTGAATGAAACCAAGTGCGTCGTTTTGTGCTAATCTTTATTGTGAATTTAGAAAAGAACTATAAATAAATTGCATAAATAATAAAGTATACATGGATTATTATACTTAATCAAGCTTCGCAGTTATATAATTAGCTAATACGCGTAGGGCATTATAGACTACTTAGCATAATGAAACGAACATTTCGTGCACTTGACAATTGTTCTACTATTCTTCTTCTTTGTACAGTGAATGTTGTGTGCACTCCATGCTTCTACAGACATACAGGGCCAACTAAGCTATTGTACATACATATACATAGAGATATAGATATAGATATACATTATATTCTATCAATAAAATAGAGTGTAAAATTAAGACTAAAACTATTACTTAGATTTATAGTCATTCTTCGCTGTTGTAAGGGCGTTACAACAAATTCCTTTAGCTAAAACTAGTGTCTTCCATTATGTGTTTTATGTTTTCTTTTGGGGTACTACGTGTTAAATGGAAATTTCATGTTTAAAGTATCAGAGCAGGACGCTCCAAAAAATCTCAAATGTGCAGTAGAAACTACTATAACTTGTGCGCCTTGTGGTGGGTATTTCAAATCCATTCTCGGAACTCTCTCGCTCCCTCGCTGAGGGAGATTACTTCTCGTTCTTCAGCGGCATGCCCTCCTCCTGGGCCACGTCGCTGATCTTCTTGCGCTCCGGCGGATTGTTCCAGGACTGCAGCTCTCCGGTGCCCAGAATGGCAAAGACGATGGCAGCTGCGATATAGGTGCCAGCCAGTATCCAGAACACAATTTGCCATTGATGGAATGAGGACTATAAAAAGAGCAATTGATTAATATGATAATAAAGAATAGTTAAATTTACTACGTGTTTTCGCTAAGTGTGTTTATCACAGTTCAACTTACATCCTTAAAGGTCAAAGAGCCGACCATCCAGGTGGACAGGAAGCCACCAAAGGAGCTCAGCGAATTGGCCATGCCAAAGATGGTGCCGCTGAAATTGGGCGCAATGTCCAGACCATTACCCAAGTATCCCGCCGTAACTGCGCCATGGGCGAACAGAGCCAGCGTAAAGATGGCCACCGACCAAGCGGCATCC
The DNA here is from genome assembly GCA_035045125.1 of Hypselothyrea guttata. Classification (NCBI taxonomy): domain Eukaryota; kingdom Metazoa; phylum Arthropoda; class Insecta; order Diptera; family Drosophilidae; genus Hypselothyrea; species Hypselothyrea guttata. The sequence continues at coordinate 32,837 of JAWNNJ010001820.1, forward strand.
ATGCCCAGAAATACCTGGGCCACCATCAACAATCCAGGTGTAACAAGTGCTAGAAAAAAGAACAAATAATTAGATTTTTAGAATTTAGAATTTGGAGTTTTTGGACCTACCGAAAGTGGTGAAGAGTTTGCGGGTTGCTGTGGTGCTCAGGGTGCCCTTTTGACGCAGGTGATCCGCCAGATAGGAGGAGGCCACGGCCATTACGTACTTGCCCAGATAAGGCAGCGAGGAGTACACGCCATTCTGTAAGTAAATCCAAAATTTTAGCATTATTCGTCGGGAATTTAAAGCAAGATTGCAAGCCGGGTGCAAATCGAACCAGGTCGGAACCGGAATTCCGAATTTTATTTTGCTTTGAACCAAATCTTTAAGCGATACGGGTATTAACAAAATCGAATTACTGAAACCTAATCAGGTTTAAATGAAGCTTTCAGATCAATTCAAGCAATACTGAGTTTACTTTTAGTTTATAGAAAATCCTTATCAAAAGACGATAATTTTGGGTATAGAACACTTATAGTATATTATTACTAAATATTAAAAATATATTACTAAATAAAGGTTAAACTTTTTTGTATATTCTGCGCCCATTAAAAATGAGTAAAAACAGGGTTTATAACATTGAAAGAATTTTTAATACAATATTTCCTTTGTATTTTAAGTCGGAAAAAACTTAAGAAGTCTTGAAAAGCTATCGAAAGTCTTTAATTTTATATTTACAATTATTTATTTATATTTTCTACTAGCGTCCAAAGTTAAAAATTGGATTTATTTGTGATTTTAATTAAATTGATGAAATATTATTTAAGTTACCAATTTACAAATCCAATTTTTCTAAATATCAAGCATTTAGAAAGCTTTACTTTAATTCAAATTATGTTTATCGATGCTGAACGATAAATTTCCGAATATTTATTAACCGGTATTCAAAACTGAACTTCGGTTTTCCGATAATTTCGATTTTGCAGGCCTGATTATTCAAATCAGCCGCAACTTACCTTCTTGATATCAAAGTGCAGTATATTGTCCATGAACGTGGGCAACTGATTGATGACCGTGAAGAATCCAAACACGGACAGACCATGGGTGATGATGATGGCCCAGACGGCGGGAGAGCAGAGAAGTTGACCCCAGGGCACGTAGCTGGGACGCTTCTTGGACGTGGATGTGCCAATGGCCTCCTCGATCTCGCGTCTCTCCTCCGCGGAGATGCGGGGATGTGTGGCAGGGGTTTCGTAGACAAATGTGAACCAGCACAGGGACCACAACAGGCCAACGGCACCCGTCAAGTAGAAGACACTGGCCCAGCCGCAGACGGAGATGAGGTAGCCACAAATGGGCATGGTGATAGCAGCACCCAGGGAAGAAGCTAAAAATTAAATAGATTTAGTTAGAAAATTGGTCTAGAAAATGATATTTTATGTCGGATTGTAAACATTAAATAACTTTTAAAATTAAAAACCGATTTTTAAATGTGAGGATTTTAGTTCTATGCGGGAAAGAGGATTTGGACTAATTTTTAGGACAGTATAAAACAAGTAACCTCTATAATGGAACACAATAAAATATCCCAGTTTTTTAATTTTTCTCTACTTCTTCTAGCCTCTCTGACAAGTTCAGTAATAATTTTGGTACGAAACAGCAATATTTTGGGTTTAAAACGCATAACAATTATAAGGACTTTAAATTTCCATTTCTAAAACTTATTAATTCCAATCAATCGGTTAATAATTGGCAAAGTTATTCTATATTTCCATATTACAAAAAAAAATTGGTGAGCAATACGAGCTTTATTTTAGGTGTTCTATATTGCGTATTTAAAACAAATCTAAACAAATTTTACCGGATCTAACTAAAAGTAAATACACTTTATTTGAAAATCGGTTTATTTTCAAAGTTATTCAATGCGTTTCTCTTTAACTTACCCATCATATTCGACATGAATTTGGAGCGATCCATTGGCGGTATCCAGACAGCCGCGACGGGATGTATGGCCGGCCAGGAGGCACCCAGCATAAATCCGAGTGCTACACGCACTATGATCAGCATTATGTAGCTCATATGGGCCGCCAGGGGTGTGACCAAGGTCAACAGACTCGCCCACAGCATGGAATGTCCAAAGACGCGACGTCCGCCAATCAATTCGGCCAGACGACCGCCGGGCAGCTCGGTGAGCACATAGCCCCAGAAGAAACAGCCCAGCACAAAGTTCTTCTGATACGTGTCCCAGGCGAAACGCTCCTCATAGACATCCACGCCCGTCACAGAGGCGTGGTTGTCGATATTAAGGCTAACATTCCCCGTTGTCATATTCCCCGTCAAGGTCGTATTCCCCGTTAAGGTCACATTCTGCTGTAGGAGGTTGGCTGTCATGTTGGGCTTTATCATGTCCACAATGGCAATGGTCAGATTCACTGCGGGAGTTACGATTAGTTATTAAATAATGTCTATTAGGTTTTATCAAAAGAGAACACTCACCTCTCAGAGCATAGTTCAGCATAAAGCCGAGCATCGTGAGCAGATTCAACACTTGCCGACATGATAGCAGATCTGCAAGAGAAAATAGCGTATCAAGGAATTTAGTAGAGTATTAATAGTATTTTTAACATATAATATAATATTTTTTGTTATATTTATGTAAATTTATAAATCGAATTAAAAAATTTGTTCGTTTTTTTTTAACGATTTTAGTTGTATTAGTATAAAATAATATTCCAAACCCCTCTCGCTACCTAATTCTTGCTACTCTAACTCTCGCCAGCCCAACTCTCGTTGCGCAAACTCTCGCTGGCCCAACTCTCGTTAGTCCAACTCTAGCGAGAGAGCCAGCGGGAGGAACTCTCGTTTGCCTAACACTTGCTGCTTAACTCTCGTTGGCCGAACTCTCGTTGATCGAACACTCGCTGCCCGAACTTTCGCTGGCCAAACTTTCGCTAGCCCAATTCTCGTTAGTCGAACTCTTGCTGACCAAACTCGCGTTGGCCCAACTCTCAATTATTCCTATAGCATATATATAAACTCTAATAAAATTTTAAATAAGCATAAAATATTAAATAATTATGTAAATTATAGTCTTTATTACATTTATTAATAGATATGCAAATACAAATAAATAAAATAATATTATTAATATAATAATATACATATAATATTATTAATTTAATAAAATATAAATAATTAATATCATTTAAATAGCTGTTGCTAATGAATATTATTATATTTACACTTCAAAATTAATATCATTTAAGAAGCCATTACTAATGAATATTATAAGACTCATTATAACTGTCTAAACTGTCAAATTCTTGCATATTAGCACAAATAAATAAATAAATCAAGCCTACGAAATATTGCTGTTAAGTGAAGCTAAACATTCGATTAACAAGTGGCATGTCTGCTCCTCTAAAGAATGGAGCTACCTAGTATAAATTGTCTTGGACATTCTAATTGATAAGAACAAATACATATACGAAAAGCGTGTGGCATCGCGTGGAATATTCCTTGAGTAATATAAATTTGATAAGACACGCTTCTGGCATGATTTGAAACCTGTCCAAATATAGCATCGCGCATCGGAAGTTTGGATTAATATATATATTAATATATTTCAATACTGAATACCGGTTAGAACCGCTTAGCAGGCGAAACGAACCGGTTGATAGAAAAAGAAAAAAACTACAACTTAATTAAGCGTTAAATAATATGGATTTGCAACTGAACTAAAGCGTATATAGCCCGAACTGATGTAATCTCTTGTTTTTATTACATTGTCGCATTTATGAACTATACCAATGTGGCCATAAAACTCATTAACAAACAAGCATTACACATTCGACCCTAATACAAATAAAATTGCACATCAATTTAGATGCCAAGTGTTTTTTTTTGGGTGCAGCGGCTATTAAATTACCTGATACCAAAAACAGGGAATAAAAGACAGAGGACATTGGCTGATTCAATAATCATCATTATGCACATCATCAGCTCTGGCACTTCATTATCGTGTTCATAATCCTTATGTCTGTCGCCATTACCTGCTCCTCTCATAATCACCGCAAGTTTGTGTCTTGAGTCTCTCTCTCTCTCTCTCGCTTTTTCTGTCTCTTCCATGTCTCTTCCGTTAAGTTATTAAAGTGCCAAAGTGCATTGTGCGCAAATACACGCACATAAATCTGCGTCTCTGTGTGCGTGTGTGTGCGTGTATTTATGTATGTTAATAACAAAAAAAAAATAAAAAATAAAAAAAAAACAAACTGCATTAATTTGGCATGCCATTGAACCCCTTGGGCAGCGGCGTCCAGCTTCAATTTGTTGCGACAGTTGAGCGTGTGCATAAATTTTTATAAGCTCCCTGCTTACACCAAGCTACAAATTTCGATTTTTTGCAGTTGGCGTGTAAAACGAAATCTTTGTTAATCTTTATTTTTACTTGACTGTACTTATTTTATTAATTTCTTAATATCTATTCTTTAATTTTCCTTAAATTTTATGTTTATAGAATTTTTTTATATTTATCGCATAATAGTAATATAAATTTCTGATCTATTGTTATTTTCAATATTTCAAATTTTATTTCTTATTCTTATTTTTTAGACCCTGTACTTTAAAAAAGTAAAAGGGTCTATTAATTTAGTGCAAATGACAGATGTATGTAACACCCAGAAGGAAGCGTGGTAGACCCCACAAAGTATATATATTCTGACTCAGGACGACGAGCTGAGTTGATATAGCCATGTCCGTCCGTCCGTCTGTCCGTCTGTCCGTCTGTCTGTCTGTTGTCCGTATGAACACCTAGATCTCAGCAACTACAAGAGCTAGAGACACCATTTTCGGTATGTAGGTTCTTCTATGCTGTACGCTGATCAAGTTTGTTTTAGATTTTTGATATCCCTCCCCATTCACCCACTAACCGCGAGCAGCCAACGAGATCTTGGAAACTAGAAGATCTAGCAACACAGTTTTTTGGTATTTAGTTTCTCCTATGCAACAGTTACATAAAATATGTTTAAGTTTTTTGATAACTCTTCACATTGGACCGCTAATTAAAAAAGAATTTAGCAACAGTTTTCGGTTTTAAAGCTATAGTTTTAATGGTAAAAATACGGGATTTGGCATGCACGTAGTCTATTGCCTTCTCCATCAATGCTATGAATTGCATTACAATTGGATAAGAAACAGCGAAGAAACCACAAAATACAGGGTCTACTACAGTCGGTTACGTCCGACTGTAGCTCCGTCCTTACTGGTTTTATTTAATTTTTTCCAAGGGGTAATAATTATTGTAAAGCTCTCGCTGCTTAACTCTTGCTTTTACAACTCTCGCTGCTGAACTCTCGCTAGCCCAACTCTCGCTAGCCAGACTCTCGCTAGCTAGACTCTCGCAAGTCCAACTACCACAGGGCGAATTCTCGCAGACCGAACTCTCGCTGGCCGAACACCCTATGGGTCGAACGTGAGCTGGCCGCACTTTTGCTGTCCGAACTCGCGCTTGCTGAACTCGCGCCTGTCGAACTCTCGCTGGACGAACTCTTGTTGGATAAACTCTCTTTGGCCGAACTCTCGCTGGCCCATTTATGGCTGGCCCAACTCTCACTAGCCGAACTCCCGTTGGTCGAACTCTTACTAGCCAAACTCTCGCTGGCTTAACTCTCGCTGCGCAACTCTAGCTGGCCTAACTCTCACAGGCTAAACTCTTGCTCAGCCGTAAATTAATAATTTAATAAAATATATTTATTTTAAGCAAAATGAAAATAATACTTGTCTGTCTTGTAGTCTAGTGTTACACACGCCAGGCAACAAAAGCTGCTGTTTGTGTTTTGTTTTTGTTGATTGCTGCAGTCAAATCGTATGCCCCGTACCCCCCCAATGGAACTGCCGGGGTCCCTCGGCTGCAGGTGTACGAGAAAGCTGCTTATAAATCGTTTAATAATCGTTTGGGTGCCGTTATCAATGGGAAGTGGGAGCTTCCCTTGCCCCGGATAAACCTGTCCAGACAGACGGAGATTATCATACGTTCCAGTCTAGCGACAGTCTAGCGCGACCACGCCCACCCCAGCCCACAAATGCTAATGACATGCAGAGACCCGTCTAACAAAATTGTTATTCACATATCTGCTCATCTGCATCTCATCTGATCAGTACAACAATTTGCACTTGATATTTAAATGAACTAACTGAACGAGCATAACAAACATTTCGATGGGGACCATGACCGTCTAGCGGACATTAATAGGTTTCTTGCCCCAATAGAACCAGTCAAATTACGCTTCATTCAAATCTTTCGATCTTGAAATAAACAAAAACAAAGAATACATTGCAACCTGTTTTATTTTTAATGCTTTATGTGCCATGCCAAATACTCCGAAAATGTTCAAAATCAACTAAAAGTTTGGATTGAATTTGGAATAAATATTTACTTGGCTTGGCACGCGCAGTTTTGGATTATAATAATTATTTTTTATGGGTTTTACGTCATGGAAAACTTATGACTTATTGCCACGAAATAATATTATATACGATTGATAATCTCGATCTTTATAATTCACATATGACACTTTAAATCAACGCTAAATGAACGTGAGAGAGACAAACAGACAGAGAGACAGACAGATAGACAGCCAGACATCTGATAACAGCACGATTCACAGCAAAAAAATTAAATTTAAATGCAAATAATTTAAAAATATGTCTATATATAGCCAACGCGAGATTTACAATTGCTATAAATACAATTTAATATTATATTACTTTGTGTGCACTCATTACAGACTCATTACGGCAAATAAATAAGCCAATTAATGAAATTTAATCAAGTGGAAATTAGTTTAATCTTGAATGTGGTAATTGTAAGCTATTTTAAAAATAAACATATTTTATTTATTAAAATAAAAACGTAACGAGCATTTTTGCTTGATTTAGGATTATATTTAAGAAATTAAATTTTTCTTGATAATATGTAAATATTGTCAATTGAATAAAGTTTTAGAAAATAATAAAATAAAATATATTAGTACACAAAACAATTTATTTAGTTTTATTTTAGGAAAAGCGTAATCCATAAACATAAGTATCTTATAAATATAAATAACTAAACATAAAAAATCAAAGGAAAATATTTTAAATTTTTCTCAACCAGCGAAACTCTATCGTATATTAATCATATTTGATTGCACTTTAAAGCACAATCATAAACATTCTTTTAAGCATGAGGAACTAATTTTTTTGAATCAAAAACTTTATGGAAGCAGAGTGCTGCAGTCAAGTGTGCTTAACTCAAGTGTTTTGTCGCCGCTTATCAATCGAAATACATAAGCCTTTTTAATCTATGTTATTCTATACCGGAAAGTGTCTTATAAATAGTTTTAAAAGCTCAAAATACAATTTTTTTTTAATTTTTAGATTTTGATTTTCATATAATTTTTTGTAATATTTTAATTTTTTTGCTAAAAACTCGCACTCAGTTGAACTTCTCAGCATACAAAATGTATCTATGTATCTGTATCTGTATCTGCAAATGTATCTGTATCTGTAGCTGTATCTGTATTTGTGTGCCAGAGCCCAAGGGTACTGACAGCTTTTGACTCATCCCAGAAATGTTTACGCTTTCCAAGAATTCTCAAAAGTTGCCAGCCTTTGAGCAAGTTGTTTTTAACGATTTTTTTTTATATTTTTTATTTTTTTGATTAATTGTCGTTCAAAATGTTTTTGTGTGTATTTTTTTTTTGTGAAAAACAAACCGGACAAAATTTAGTTTTTTTGTGTTTGCAAATAAATTATATGAAGGTTAAGCATAATCGGCATAAGAATAAGCGTTAAGTGTTGAGCTGTAAAAAATATTACTACAAAATAAATATGAATGTGAGGCTGAGTCGTATGCAACCGACGGCAAACAATGCGAAAGGCATTAAATTGAAACAAAACACGTTGTTGAAAGAAACAATTGCACTTTAGCATTTATTAGCTTTCGTTTTTGAAGCCAGACTTATAACGAAATTGGCTGCAAATAAAGAAACAAGTCTGGCATCCTAAGTAAATGCTGCGACTTAATGGGCAAGCATAAAACTCGCATAAAAAACGGTTAAAAATAGCCGCGAAAAAAGTAAAGATCATTAAGAAGACGACGACAAGAGAAACAACAACATCCAGAGGAGATCGACAACAGTTGGCCAAAAGCAACAACAACAACAAAAACAATGTTTTGGGGGCAAACGTGATACTAAAATTATTTCTTATGCTAATTTCAGATGCGAGACGTCGCAGCATGTGAATCTGTATCTGTATCTGTATCTGTATCTGTATCTGTATCTGTATCTGTATCTGTATCTGTATCTGTATCTGTATCTGTATCTGTATCTGTATCTGTATCTGTATCTGTATCTGTATCTGTATCTGTATCTGTATCTGTATCTGTATCTGTATCTGTATCTGTATCTGTATCTGTATCTGTATCTGTATCTGTATCTGTATCTGTATCTGTATCTGTATCTGTATCTGTATCTGTATCTGTATCTGTATCTGTATCTGTATCTGTATCTGTATCTGTATCTGTATCTGTATCTGTATCTGTATCTGTATCTGTATCTGTATCTGTATCTGCATCTGCATCTGCATCTGTATCTGTATCTGTATCTGTATCTGTATCTGTATCTGTATCTGTATCTGTATCTGTATCTGTATCTGTATCTGTATCTGTATCTGTATCTGTATCTGTATCTGTATCTGTATCTGTATCTGTATCTGTATCTGTATCTGTATCTGTATCTGTATCTGTATCTGTATCTGTATCTGTATCTGTATCTGTATCTGTATCTGTATCCGTATCTGTATCTGTATCTGTATCTGTATCTGTATCTGTAGTAACTGCATCTATAATATCTGTATATATCTGTAATATCCCACCAAATATTCAAGTTCAACTTTGAGTCATTGCCAAAGGTCGTTGATTTGTGCAGTTAAAATGTCAAACATGGAATATGTAAATATAATAAATTAAAACATTTATAATTGTGTTTGCGTTTGTTTCTTTCGAGCAGTAATTAAGCTAAATTAATATACAAACAATAATTAATATGCGAGTATCTTTGAAAATGCGCATTTCCGGCAATTTATTTTTATGCAAGTGGCATGTAAAAATCTTTTTGAAAATGCTGTTTTGTGTAGTATATATGATTTGCAATTGTAATTCATATTATATGTCTTATGGTTTACTGTACTTGAAGTGTGCCAAGGGTGTGTTAAGTTTGTGCAATTTAAACGAAATTATGCCAGGTAATTTTATACCGTAGTTTCCGACCTTTCAAATGTTGTTATATATTGCAATAGGTTAATACACTTGGCTTGGTCGTATATGAATCTATAGAATTACTATATAGCCTCGACCGAGTGTTCTAGCATAACTGTAGTATGTCGAATGTATCTGAAACGTGTGGCATTTATCCAAAGGCCATGTGATCTGTGTTTTTCCTATGGAATATCTATATATATATATATATATATTTAGCATGTCCTCCAATCGACGTCATACGCATTGGTATTTAGCATTTATTTGACTTGTTGCCAATTTATATGTGGCTCTATATGTGGTGCGTAGAATCGAGAATTAATATAGATGTCTAGGCTGTTAAATTGTTATAGGTACATAGAGCCATAAACCGTTACACTTTCAGCTATAAAAGAACATTTGTTTGTGAGCTACAGCTACAAATGCGCCTGCCATACTAAGTAGCATTCGTTGGCATTGGCAGCTCACCTTAGAGCTTACAATTATCAGCTTGTCTCCAATCGAATCACTTGTAGATACATTTCCTGTGTGCCAATACGGAACTGCAGCGGCCTTCCTCTATGGGAATGAACATACTACTTGCGTAGAAAATTTTATATGACATTTTTTGATTTAATCAGTGGTGACTGCATTTTGTATTTAAAATAGGTTAATTGAGGGAATAAAGTGGCTAAAAGCTAAATTCTGTAAATAAACCTAAATTTATAAAAAAAAAAAATAAAATAAAAAACAATGTTTTTAAATTTGCGATAAATTAATAACTTCATTTGAATTATCGCTATACAGAGAGATATTTTCTTAATCTTTAAAGATCTCATGAGCCCTGCAAGAAAGTTCTACACAAAAGATCAGCCACTAGTCGAAGTCTATAAAATAACAAAAATTAAAAAAAATAATTAAAACAATTAAGCTTAAATATTTTAATGTCAAATCGTGCTTTGTAACATTGGTTTTTGTTAGTTCACATTAGAAAAATGACTGTTTATATGAATAAAGTTATTATTCATATGAAATGGGTAAAATCAGAGTGAATAACTTTGTCTAAATGTATAATATATTTTTTTTAGAGCAACAAGCGCCATATTGAACATAGAAAGTTGTTGTTCAGAATATTTACTTTTTGCCATTATATTTATCAATCCTTAAAATATTATCAAAAACGGTTAATACACACAGAAGATATTAAAGAAACAATATTACAGGATTTTGCATTGCTCGCCCTGCGATAATAAGCCGAAATATGAAAGAAAGAAAGCGAAGCCTATTTAATAAAAAACACTAGATTTATGACTGAAGGCATTTTAAAAATTGTATAAGTTAATTTCTCATTGGAAAATGCTCAATCTGGCCATAAATAAGCTAAAATGGCAATACTGGATTTAATATGGTTTTCAGACATGTAATGGCTAAATTAATGCATTCGCCTCTGATGCCTTAACAATAACATGAAATTTATCAATGAAACGCGCATTGTAATCCCACTGTTATCGCATTAAATGCAATTGCTTCAGCTGAAATGCTCATTGTACATATGTATGTATGTATGTTTGTATGTACTTAAATACATTTCTCTTGCACTTTAACATTGTCCTAGTTTCCTGGGAGTGAATTTCCATGACGTACTCGTACAGCATGCGCTGCCTGAGAGCCATGGAAATTTTTGAGATACACTTGAGATACTTTTTTCGCACTTGTTGCGCTTGATTGAGTACAAAGTGCACTGGGAACTGACAACAGTGTCGTCTATAGCTACAGTGGTATAATAAATCATTGCGTTTGGACTTATAGATTACAAATTCTGCTAATTATAAGCCAGCCAGATAAGCGTAAAAAAACCTAGCCATAAAATTGGTTAGAAAATCGGCTTAACTTCCAACTGCTTATTCACATGAAATTAAGTTGAAGCATCATCATCATTATAATTATTATAGTTCTGAAAAAACGCATTAAATAAAGTGCCGGCATTATCATCAGTCTAACAGCTGTGTTTTTTTTATTTATTTATTTTTAAATAGAGGGGCTCGTCCACGCGCTCATTTTACAGCGTCTGACAAACGAATAAACAATTTAGTACGCTGCTTATATAAAGTGCGATAATAAATGTACTTTTTTGACATATTTTTACATTTTAGTATATACTTAAATATACTTTTTTTTTTGCATATTTTTTGAATATTTTTCCACTGGCCCATTAACATTATGGTAATAAAATTAAACGTACAACAGCTCAATAAAAGCAAAAGTTCTTAATGTCGCTACTCCTAGTAACAAGCACCAAATTTGGCAAACATGTGCAGCAAGTGTGACGTGCAGATACCCTATAATTTATTCTAAAAAGCGTAAAATTTAGATTTGCTTATAATTATTGAGCTATAACTAAGCGAAATATCATTTTGAACGCTGTACTTAAATAAAACACAAAATGGTTTATTAAGTTAGTGCAAATGGGAAATGTGTGATACACCCAGAAGGAGGCGTGGCAAATCCACAAACTGTATGTATTCTTGATCAGTCAATCCGTCTGTTCGTCTAGATCTCATAAACTATAAGAGTTAGAGACACAATTTTTGGTAATTAGGTTCTCCTGATGCAAGCACATAAAGTTTGTTTTAGATTTTTAATACCTCTCCACATCCCAACCACAAAAAAAGAAGCTACGTACTTGTAATTTGAAATGTATGTAACGTATTATATTCTCTATCGATTCTGTCAATTACATCATGTTTGGATAAGAAACAGCAAAGATATGCAACAGAAAATTTGCTCAAACGTGAGTGCATTATTGAAACCTATCGGATTAACATTACAGCGTGTTTTTTAGAGCTATATATAGCTAGAGTTATGGCAATTTTGTAATATTTTCCAGGGTATATAGTGTGTGCCAAAAGCTAGCCTGCCTAAGCTTGTGTTGACAATCAGCTCTAGCGCAATCCGTACGGACTTGAGTACAGCTGTGGCTTATCAGACAGGCAAGCAGACAAGTGTACGCCGTGAACCCGGGCAGGGACAGACTCGAGAGACGGACAGACGGAGAGACGTACATACGGACAGACGGACGAACGGACGGAATAAAACGGTTCAAAGTCGGCACTATAAAGTGCTATAAATGCTTTGAATTTTTTGTGAGTTTTTCATTCATTTGATTTGATTAAATTGAAACGATCAGTGACCGAAGACATACGAGTACTTGAACTTTCCAGCACTCTGTGGGTATATTCGAAATGCGCAGTCTGGTATTTAGTATAATTGAGTTCGAAAAGTGTGCCATGAAGCGGAAATAACTAACATGAAATTATGTGCACTCAACACAGCATCTCGTCTGTGCTAGAAAATTGTTGTCTTTGCACCTTGTTATTGACTGGTTTTCGCTATTGATTTACGCTGTAATTATGCGTTCATTTACAGCCAAACAACAAACAAGTAGCTCTAAAAATAAAACAAAACACAAAAAACAATTGCAACAACTTCACATCAAGTCAAAACAATAACGTGCTCAATTGGATAAACAACTTCCAAGTTCCAAGAAACTTAATTAACGTCAATTTAAAACAGTTTTTTCTTACGACGTGCTTGAGACTCATATATCAAAAATTTTCAGCTCTACAGCTTAATTAATGCACATTTAAAAAACATAAAAAAAATCCCCATTCACAGTAAAATTGTCATTAAACCATGCTTTAATTTAATGACAATATCATCATTTATAAGCCCATTTATAAGTCCACAAGTGCACTGTACTTATTATTGCTATAATTCTGTTACAATAATTAATTTCAGCATTATTTCTGTACAACACGTGTTTCCAAGCTTCCACTTATTATAAATACAATTATTCATACAAATATTTATTTGTCTGTTTGTCAATTGTTTCTAAGCCCCCGAAGCGGGGTTCTGCTGAGCAGCGACCTTATCGCCAGTACTTAAAAACCGCAGCTTTCAGTTATAAATTACTGAATGAGTAATACGATATTCAGCGGAATATATAATTTCCTTTAGGTACTAGACTGCCTAAAAATATGCAGGAATTTTCACTGAATAATTTATTAGATTTGCGTTTAAAATAAGGGATTTTAATAGCTAACAAAATCTAATTGCAATTAGCGGAAACACTCACAAATTGGAGGCTTGTAATTACTAAACTGTCCTAAGAGATCTATTATACCCTTCTCCTTATAGATATTTAGGCAATCTTGATCAGAACTATCGCCATTAGAAAGACGATGATAGAATTGAAATAATTATTATTAAACTTAATTTTAATATTACCAATAATTTGAAGAATTTAACTTTTAATTAATTTATAATTATTTGAACCTAACCGAAAAGTTAAGTTCGAATCGGTTTTATTAGAAGGTTTGGTTCAAAGAAAGAACGGTTTGAAAGACCGTCTGGGTTCAAACCCAATACAAATTTGTTATTTTAGAAAATACAAAATTTAACGAAAGCTTAAATTAAAACTTTGAAGCATTGTAAAGTCATAGCCAAAGCTAATAGTAATAATATTAAATAACATTCAACTGGGGGTTTTTTTGGACTTTTCACAAGTATTTTTGATTGCGATTTTATTTTCATTTAATTGCTTCATGTTTTACCTTTTGTATTTTGTAATTTTAGTTTGTCCGTTGGTTGCATTTAGTCGACATTGAATGCATAAATAATGTAACCGAGTTACCACCTGAAATACTAAATTTGCTATATCTTAAGTCCGCATATAGTATTTGTTTTGTGTGTTATATAAGACCGTAGACAAATGACCTTCATTAGGCAAGTGTTGCAATGGCAATGAGGTTTCTGTTTTTTAAGCCCACATATTAATGCATACTACCTGGTTTTCCAAGTGCAGGGCCGGAGTTGTATGGATTACCGCAGAATGTGGGTGCAAAACCGCATACTAATCGCCATAAAAAACTGCATTGATATGGGACGAATGTATATACATACATACATTGTATGCATGCTTCAGTTTCAATTATTGTAACTTGAATTGTGAATGGAAAAAGCATATCAATTAGCACAATTAAATGCCATTTTGTATTGTCTATCTGTCTGTCCGTCCGTCTGTCTGTCTGTCCGTGTGGTATTGACATGAATCACGCGCCGATGGAGCACAAGGACGTTAATAAATTTAAATAGAACTCGTGTGACTTGCGAAGCGTCTCCCTCTCTTCCCGACTTTTCCCCTCCGGCCTTGCGTCTAATTCTGGCTCCAGCTTTTAAATATTTGCAGCTATGCTAATTGTCAGCTTTGATTTGGAATTAGCACAAGTTATAGTATGCCTCTGACGTTGATATCCGACAGATACAATTCCATCATATCAAGTTTAGTTATTTAGTTGTGTGTCTGTCTGTCATAAATAACATTAACATTATGTTATAGACAATAAAAACAGCAGCTGTCATAATTACAGATTGTACACTCAGAGAAAAGCAGCCGGAAACTTTCCGCCCTTTTCAAGATCAATGCGAATAAGGTGTGTTCTCGATATTTCAAAATAAAGAATAAATAAATTTGAGAATTAATAAAAAAGATTTAAAAACAAAAAAATATAATTTTAAGTTAAAATAATATTTAAGATATACAACAATTAATTAATTTGTAAGACAAAAACTAAGCAACAATATTGAATTTACTTAAAATATCCGAAACGTACTTAAAATAAAGATATTCCGATAAAATAAATTCAGTATAATACGAATATGGACACGATTTTAGCTTTAATCCGTTTTCCTTCCTGATATTTCACAATTAATTTAAGAATAAATTAATAAGAAATTTAAATAAATGTAGACAAAAAAGATTTCCAACAATCTTGAATATAGTTAAATTATCCGAAATTCTAAATAACACGACATTAGTTACATTTCTAGCTTTAAATAAGTAGGAATCGTTGTGTTTTTTTTCTGAGTGTACGCTTTTATGTTGTAAACAAAAACCCCGACTAGTATCTGTACTAAATAACCCTAACACCCAGAACATAGTTGGCATTAGTCAAGCGTGGATGTGCAGCTGGCGTGACTTCACTAATTTGTTTGCTTAGTTTATGTATTTATGAGTAATCCTACAAAATGTCACAACAATGGCGTCATACACACAGATACACACATACATATATAATTATATCTATATTTATCTGCATGTAACTAGAACTAGCCCTCAACAGGCTGACATAAGCAGATACTGCGTGACTTATCAAGGATATTTTCAGTTTTAATATTCATAATCAGAACTAGACATAAAAAACGTGATATATATTTATATAGTGTCGATAAAGAAAGCTGATCAAGGGTTTTCCAAATCATTAATAAGCAATATCAAAAAAAAATAGTCATCTAATATTCCTAGAGTTTTGCAAATCATTAAATGTTGCTAATGCGTCAAATACAACCGATCTCATCCGACTGTAAATATAATATTGCATGTTTAGTCTATCATTAGTTTGCTTACGATTTTATAGCAACTCTATATAAATATAATAAATGTTTTTTCTATATACATAAGTTTCATATTTCTTAAAAAAAACTGTTATCGCTTCGAACTTTGACTGAATTCTGGGGACTTTTTTAAATTTGTACGCTGTTATTGGAATTATTAATTAAAATATTTAAGATTACATTTTATTAAATTTCCCTACAATAAATTCCCACCGCATTTCCTTGCATTTAATGACTTTATTTTAATAAACAACAAAATAAATTGTGATATTACCCAAGTAAACATAATATTTTCTGAATTTTTTGTGAAATTTACTATATGACAAATTTAAAAACTTTATATAAAAACAACAAATTATAAATGCCTGCCCAGCAATCTATATAATTTCTGGCTGATTGTGCAATTTACCTATTGTATGCGGCTGATCTATCTGTTGATTTCAATGGAACTAAACAAAAAACCAATTGAAATTTCCGCGAATCGTGCACAAAAGATGCAAATTATTTCACATATGCCAAGGCAATTATTGAGTGCACTATATGTATTGTTTGCCCCTGAAAGATTCCCATTCAATCATGGAGAATACACTCCCCACTTAGTGCAGTCAAGTGAAAACATTCAATAGATTTGTAACCTCAATTAAAGTTGTCTCGTTTGACACCAATCAAACTGTCAGCAATGCAATAAAATTCAGTAAATTCAGTAAATTCAGAAAATTCAGAAAATTCTCTATGAGGGCCGGTCCTCAATCAAATTGTTTATAACAGAGTTGCCAGAGCGTGATATACGTTTAGAATTTTCAATTGAACAAACTGTTAGAAGAGCAACACAAAAGCAAAAACAAATATATATATAAAAAAAGGGGCTCGTCTCTCGTACAGTTGCGGCACTTTTATGAGGCACTGTAGAAATGTACTTACTTCTAAGTCGCTGTAGACCTCGTTTCTCCGTATTCGACATGTCGCCGTATGAGCTGCAACGCAGAAAGAATTCAAATTAGTTGTATGCATTATATCGATCATATGGTATATACTATATACTAAGATGATAAGCGGTGCAGACTGATAACTCAAGAACTTTTGCTAATGAAATATTTCTCAGGTATTCCACCGATATCTTATCGCTATCTTCCTCACTATCGTCTCGTGAAACGTGCACTTGCATTGATTGATACAATATGGAAATAAGTTATCTTACAGATAACGCTGGCATTAAGGGGGCAAAATGTGACTCATTAAAAGAGGAAGGAAGCATACTACCGTGTTCAAGTACAACCCATTCATAACTAAAAGTTAAGATATGGGGTTTACGTGCCAGTAGATTAGCTAGTGTCTGAGTGCATGACAAAGTGCTTATCAGCAGTTTTGTCTTTAAATTTTGCAATCGGGGGTACCCCAAATATATAATTACTTCATAGTCTAATAATCTGTTATCGGAAAATTGTCGCTAAACAAAGCAATGTCACGCCTTCTATGGCGCCATTTATATCTGGTGCCGGCACAACCATGCACTACTTTTATTCCTGCTGAATCATGGATATAATCATCTTAAATTAAAACTAATGGATATTACTGTTAATAATAAGGTATAATAATAATAGTAAGGTATAAGTAAGAATATAAATAATAGTAAGGTATAGGTAATAATAATACTAATAAAATTAATAGATATTACTGTTAATAAGTAGTAAGGTATAAGTAATAATATGAAGTTTTATTTAGATTAAGTCTAAAGTTTAACAAAATTTTTAATCTTTGGTTGGGTTTAGGTACAGTCTAAAGCTCTTACAAAAATAGTATGTTGTTTTCAAAATTCCTAATAACTGCAATTATTTATTTTTTACATTCTATTCTTTTCATTTAACTTAATTATTTGATTTATTAGCAAAGTTTTAGAGATATATTTAAAAAATTTTAAATATCGTACAGGTTTTTAGCTTTTAAAAACACAATATTATATATTAGAAATACTGCAGTTTAAAGATCAGCAAAATAAATCTATTATTTGATATGTTGTTAAATATTGTATAATTAAAAACTGTAGAAAATATTTTACATATCGTTTTGCTTTATAACTTAAAGCTTTTAGGTTAAAGCTTCACAAAACATTTCTAATATACAATATTCTTCAGTTCAACTCTAGAATATATTGAGTAATTTTCAGGCTATTTATTTAATTACTTTAAAACCATATCAAAATCATATTAAAGTTTTGTACAAGATGTTAATATATTTGTACACGCTTAAAATATTTGTTTATGGGTTCAAAAGCTGATTTTTTTAATGTACGTCAAGTAAAGCTGCCTATTCTTATTCAAAGCTTCAGCCCAGCGAATAATTTGAATGGAATTTTTTAATTTGTGATATCTGCACCGATTAAACTGTATTTGCATATTGTACAAACATTGTTGTATGTCTGAATTTTTTCGCTCAGTGCACGAGTATGCAAATACTCGATAGCACATGTTTTCCAGTTCAAAACTGCATAATAATCAGTGTCAAGTTGGCAGCCCTGGCAACCACAAACAACAAATACTACACGCTGAGTATGACGACAATTCATTAAGTACTCATACCCACACTCACATTCACACTCACACTCACACTCATACTCACACTCAAAGACGAGTGTAAGCGTATTTGAATGGTGTGCAAATATTTGGCAAACCTCCTGGCAACAAGACCTCAATTGCCACTTTTGCATACGAATACTGCCGCACATAACTGTGTTTTGTTTGTTGTTGTCCTTTGGCCAGTGTTGCCACATTATTAGCGCACTCGAAATTGATTCATATAATTAACTAAATATATATTTACACATCGAATTGTGTGTGCCTTGGGCATTGGCCATATATCTGGCTTTATGTATGTATTTGTTGACGCCTTCACTCTCCCATTTCTATCCGTACGTCATCTGCTGACTAACAAGGCTACATGCTCTCAAAAAAGTATGTGCATGTGTGGGCAGCGTGTACATATCAACAGATATAACTGTATACATATGCTGGTCTATATACATTCATTCATTTCGGCGCTAGCCGAAAAAATTCCGCAGGTCGCCAGGCCTTCTTTTCTAGTACACAAATAATGCTAAATAAATATACTCCAAATAATTAATTAAAATTAAATTAAATATTAAATAAATATACTTTAAGTCGATAAATTTATTACAATTTAAAAGAGTATATACTAATTGCACATTGTATTTTATAAGTAAATTAAAAGATTTATTACTTAACCAAGTTCAAGACTTTTTTTAAAATTTATAATTTTTAAAATCTTAAGAAATTTGTAAACTTGGTTCAAATTACTTAAAAAACAAACTACTTAGCATTTATAAATCGAATAAAATAAAATACATTAATAGAATAATAAAATACATGAATGAATATTATTTTAAAATTAGTTGAATCGAATAAAAACAATAATAATATACATTAATGCATAATATTTAAAAATTAGTTGGATCACAACAATCCTTTGAATTTCGCTAAAAAATTAATTTACATTTTAGTTGTTCAATAAATTGTCAAATTAATTAAGTCTTAAATGAATTTTAACATATTTAATAAATTTAATAAGTAATAAATAAATATTATTATTATTAGTAATTTTATGATTTAAAAAAGAGCATATTCTACAAGTTAAATAATGTCAATAAATTACATAAAATAATTTACGTAGTTATTAAAATTTACAAGTAATAATTAGAGCGAAATAAAAACTATTTCGATATGTTAAATAATTCAACACGCGCGTAATTTAAAAACTAAAAAGGAACGCATTTAAAATCGATACTTGTGTTATTCTACAATCTTAAACAATATCGGTAAATGGCATAAATTAATTTCCCACACACCTTGAACTTGAACGGCGACTGGGATTCGAGATTTAGATTGAGATTGAGAGTGTAATTTATTTACGGTAAATTATGTAATTACTCAGCACACACACACGCACACACACACAGGCAGGCAGGTCAGGCCGATTAACAGTTTTGTTGAATGTAAATATTGTTGTTGGAAATTGTTACAATTATTTAACGCCAACAATTAACTAAACGATGCACAACAACAACAACAACAAGAATATCGTAACGAAAAGGGATTTATTGTATTTGTTGCAATTGTATTTATAAACACTCCGCACGTGTTGCAATTACATTAAACGGCACTTTCTTTTCTTGTTTTATTTTAGTCAGTTCTTGTACTTATTTTCATATGTCTCTCGGAAAATGTTTTTCGAATGTTTGGCAGCTGTTGTTTGATTTAGAAAACACTTTTGTAATAATGTCGCAGCGCAGCGCATGCGTATTGAATTCTCTTGCTATCTATTTTCTTTTAGTCTTTTGCTTGTTTTCAGCTATTTTCTTGATGCTATTTATTTTCAATAAAAATAAATTAATTTTGTTTTTCGAACGCCTTTGGCTCTTTGCCTTGTTGCTGCTGTTTTTATGCGCTTGCTGCCGCTGCTGCTTCGCACTCCGATTGTTGGAACTGACTGAAAATTTTGCCGCTGCGACAGCCGCTTTTTCTTCAGTTCGCCATGTTCGATGCAACCTCGGCTCGATCGAGCCGTGTCGAGCATGTTCGATGCACTCGGCAAGCAACAACAATTTCGCATGCAAATGTTTTAATCAATGAAATTTAATCACTCAAGCATTATAAAGAAATATCAATAAATAAATAATAATAATTTTTTTTATGTAATTTAATATATATATGTTTACTATTATATCTGCCTGTACGATATTTTCTAACTCTAATTCGACTAATCTTTTCCCAGCAAGGTCGATATAGTAGATATAGATCATTTTTTTTAGTTTAATA
The DNA here is from genome assembly GCA_035045125.1 of Hypselothyrea guttata. NCBI lineage: Eukaryota > Metazoa > Arthropoda > Insecta > Diptera > Drosophilidae > Hypselothyrea > Hypselothyrea guttata. The sequence continues at coordinate 53,378 of JAWNNJ010001820.1, forward strand.
GTAGATCAACACCTACAAAAAAAACTTTATAAAATATAATATTTACAGCTTCATCCAGTTTAAATGTAAGCAATTGATTGAAGAAATTTTCCATATTCTCTTTATTGTTTACATCCATTAATTATAGTAAATTCTCTAAATGGGTATTTACACAACAAAAGTTAACCGCAAGAAAAACAAATTAAATTCGTTAAAAAAAATATATATACATATTTTTTTATATCGTGGTAAGTATATAATAGATAGGAAAAAAGGGTTAGTCTATTATTGTCCTATAGTTCCGTTAAAAATATATTCTTTTAACGTATTTATGTTGGGAATTTTTCCAAAATTTTCGTAAAATTAGTACAATAAATTAATAGAACACATTCTGAAATATTATAAATATTCCAATAATCAAAGTGCTAAAGTTTTTTTTTTTATTATTTCTATACCCATAAATTCTTAATTTAAATACGGAATAGTTAAATTAAAATTTTTTTTTCTGGGTATGGTTTGCTTTAATTAATGTTCTATTTGCTCTTAAAAATCTCCATTTAAATGAAAAAAAAAATGTAAGAACAATTTAAACAGTTCGCAGCGAAAGCGCGTCACGTGCGAACGCTTTAATTTTTTGTGATTATCTAGAAATCAAACAAGAGCTTATTGAGAGCTTAAAGTTTAACATATTGTTAAAACAAAACTATTTTTTATTCGACTTTAGAGAAGTTCTGATATTTGGTTATCCATAGAACTTGAATGAGATCCAATTATAATCACATTTTAAACACTATTTAAAACAAATTTATATGGAAAAACGGGTCCAGCGTGCCACCATGCTGGGACGTAGTATCGTCATGATGCGATCATCGAATATGGGTGCAAATTTCTCGGGAAACTTCATCTGCAGGCATTTGATGACCGTACCGGTCAGATAATATCTGGATGGCCAATTGCATTCGCATGGCGGTATGCAGACGGTGCATTTTTCCTCATTCCTCAACCATTCGCTGGGGGAGAGAACCAGGCCAGGCTTGAGGCAGCTGAGGCGCCAAGGCAACATCGCATCCGTGGCGGTCCATTCGCAATCACATGGCGGTATGCAGGTATTACATAGAGCCTGGTCCTCAGGTTCTGGCAGCTCCAGAATCGGCTTCTCATCCTTGGGACAGCCGTACAGACGGAAGCGTTTCGTATACGCAATAACTTCTGTGTATTTCCGTTCACGCTCCCGTCTCAGCCACAATTCCAGTAAATCCCAATGGTCCAAATTCTGCGCCCGTTCCCGTATCAATTGCATGCGTCTATAGAGATCCGAGCGACGCACCTTATCATAGCCAACACCGGACTGTGTATGCCACAGCAAATACAGCTCGTTGGGCCTCTCATCCGGTAGGGAAATGCAGTGCGAGAATTTGGTCAGCTCAAAGTGGAAGAGCATACGTATGCCATAGGTGATATGCTTGATGTGATCGAAGTCCTTGATATTCATCGCCTGCAGGGCATTCGCATCCACCAGCAAGAGTTTGCGGCCGGAAATCAGATTAACCCGAAAGGTGTTCTAAAATTAAAAGAAATGTGAGAAAAATAAATTCAGTAAAAGCAAAAATGCTGATATAAACTGGAGGGGCGGATCAGATTATGCCATGTATCTTAAATTTGATGTATAATTTTAACCAGAAGCCAAGCGAGGCAAAACCTGCAATATTGTTTCTTTAATATCTTCTGTGTTTATAAGCCGATTTCAATGCGCTTTTCAAGATAAATAAATATAATGGTTGAGAGTATATATTCTGAATAACAAGCTTATATGTTCAATATTATGGGGATTGAGATAAAGGAGATGGTAATCCAATATATATCTATAATATCTACAACAATTTCGGACAGACCTGATCAAGAATATATACTTTGTGGGGGTTTCCACGCCTTCTTGTCTGTTTGACAAAGTTATTAGCAAAGTTTTCACCCATTTCATGGGTATAGGGTATAAATATAGAGCCAATTAAATTTGCTGTAATATTATAGCATCTTTTTCATTTAATTTAGATTAAATGTTATTCGATTAACTTTGGATTCTAATTGAAACATTTTAACTACACAAAATAATAATTATTTTTATTTAATTGTTTAAACTAATTTGGCTTAAGCGTTACAATAGGGCGTCTAAGAACTACCGACAATAATACAATTATTTTGATCCCGACTCACCATATACTGCGGATAGCCATAGCGGCATATCCAGCGCCTTATATCCATATCATCCCAGGTGTATATCGATGGTATTGGCAGTTTGTCCACAACATTAACACAAAGCTCTACCAATGGAGCTGGAGACACTCGGAACTGTATGGGCCAAGCATGACGATCGAATTTGGAGTGTCCGGCAAGTTCGGGATGCGTGGTATATTTTACTGGATGGACGGTACTGCCGGGTTGGGGTTTCTTTATCGGCTTTACTTCTTCCGCCGTATACTTGGTATCTGCAATGCCATATAGGTACGGCATGTTGCCAGTGTCTAATATATTTATATTATGCGTCTAGCAGAACCCTAAATTTCGCTGTATTTTTATGAAATTACAAGAAATGTGTAAAATACAACTCACAACAATCTATCAATAATTTGCCTACTATATGTTTTTTTTAGGTTGTTAGAATATGTTACAACAGATCGAGATGTTTGAAAATGTTCTCATGTTTCATCTGATGCACTGTAAAAAAAAGAGCCTAGCAAAATTTGTTAATTGAAATCGGAATTATGATGGAATTTTTACTGCAAATTAAATCTGTTTATCCGTGTAAAATATAAAAAATTTCCTTCAAGACAAGAATTTATATTTATTACATATCTTTTGTTTTACATTTTTTTTAATATATTGGGTTTATTTAATTTTTATTTACATAATAAAATACTGACGAACCATAAACGGAACCAAAACTAAACTTTAAGGATGCTAAAACCTACGAATATCTGGATAAATTATTTGGGTTTGTAACCCTAATTATTGTTTAAACTGTAGATTGAAATAAATTTAAAATGTATGATATGAACTGAAAATAAAACTATTTTTCACTGTGCATGTTCTTCAATCGCCCGTTATGCTTTGAGCGGTGTTTCGTAAACAACCTCAGCCCTGGGACCGCTTAGAACTAGCAAAAACCAGGTAAAAAAATGCCTAGGTATTAGGTTTTATTATCTGGGCATCTCTCGGAGACTGTTAGAAAACATCTGCCTCATTTGCGCTACTGTCAATCAAACTGCGAGTTTGGTAAAACGCTGAGCTATTGGCCAGGTAGGAGGTCAGTCGATGGTTTGCTTATAACTCTGGTCTCTCCGGTCTCTTAACGGTAACTGTCACGAATCTGGCCAAAACGCTGTCCAAACATGGTCAAGGGCATGCCTGAAAAAAAAAAGAAAACAATTTGTTGCCTTTTTTCCAGCTAAAAACGCTTTGGGGCAACAGTCTTTGCTGAATCATTGACATAACGAATTCGAAAACGATTGTCCCCCTCCGCTGGCCTCACGTGACGTAGAAGATCTTACGAATATAGATATATATTTTCTTGGGGGGGGATGTACAAAATAAAACACGTTTTTATGGCTCAGCGTTGTGTGTTTATTTACATATTATTTTAATATTTATTTATTTTTTATTTGCTTTTTGTTTGCAATCAAGCAAACGCTTGATAATAAACCACTTCAGTTCAATGAATAACTAATTTTTCACTTTTATATTTATTTGACGATTTCATTAACATTCGACTGCAAATTTCTTGGCCCGAGTTTCGCGTGAAATTTCAATATTAATCAAACACTACACAGCGCTGGAATTTACGAGCATTGATCAGTATTTGAGCATTTATTTAGCACTCTTTTGTGGCTCTTAATTGCAAAATACGATTACCATTTCGGAGCTAAGTCAATTACCAGTTCGCACCACATTTGCTGCATTTTCCTAGCACAGACAATGCTTAAATATCGGTTAGTCTTCCACTAAATTACAGGGATCATGCTGCATACCAAACTAACAGCAGACACAGACGAACGGACGGACGAACGGACAGACGGGCGGACAGACTGCAACAGCTCCATAATTAACAGTCTCTCCTAGTGCCAATTCCCCCCATTCAAACCCCAAGTAGTTAACAATTATGGCACATAACTACTGCTTCTAAATATAGACCATGCCTCCAATACAGTTTACACTCGGTATGAGCGCAAAGTTAGCAGAAGTTAGTTTGTTTTATTTATTTTATAGCACACGCAGGTACAACTGTCACTGGTCCAACTCTCGTTGACCCAACACCCGCTGGCCCAAAACTTGATGGCCATACTCTCGTTGCCCGAGCTCTACTTGGCCTAACTATCAATTGACGAACACTCGTTGGCTGAACTCTCGTTGCCTAAACTCTCGTTGCCCGAACACTCACTAGCTTAACTCTCGCTGGCCGACCACTCGCTGGTCGAACGTTCGCTAGCAGCACACTCGCTGGCCCATCTCTCGCCTGTCCGCATCTCGCTGATCCACCTCTCGCTGGTCCACCTCTCGTTGGTCCACCTCTCGCTGGTCCACTTCTCGCTGGTCCACCTCTCGCTGGTCCACCTCTCGCTGGTCCACCTCTCGCTGGTCCACTTCTCGCTGGATCACCTCTTGCTGGTCCAACTTTCACTAGTCCAACTCCGCTGGCTCAACAATTTTGGCCAAATTCTCGTTAGTCGAACTCTCGTTGGCCGAACACTCTTTGGCCCACCTCTCGCTTATTACCACTCGCTGGTCCAACTATCACTGGTCTCACTCCGCTAGCTCAACAATTTTGGCGAAATTCTCGTTGGTCTAACTCTCGTTGGTCGAACTCTCTTTGGCCCACCTCTCGCTGTATTACCACTCGCTGGTCCAACTTTCACTGGTGTCACTCCGCTGGCTCAACAATTTTGGCCAAATTCTCGTTGGTCGAACTCTCGTTGGTCAAACTCGCCCTGACCGAACGCTTGTTGACCGACCTCTCGCTGGCCCATCTCTCGCTGGCCCATCATTCGGTAGCCCACCTCTCGCTGGCCGAACTCTCGCTGGTCGAACGTTCGCTAGCAGAACACTCGCTGGTCCACCTCTTGCTGGTGCACCTCTCGCTGGTCCACCTCTCGCTGTATTACCACTCGCTGGTCCAACTTTCACTGGTGTCATTCCGCTGGCTCAACAATTTTGGCCAAATTCTCGTTGGTCGAACTCTCGTTGGTCAAACTCGCCCTGACCGAACGCTTGTTGACCGACCTCTCGCTGGCCCATCTCTCGCTGTCCTACTCTCGCTGACCCATCTCTCGCTCCCCAACTCTTGTTGCTCAAACTCTGAATAGTAACTATTGTATATTTGCCTAGTATATTTACTACTTAGGCCGCTATTGTATTCTCGATTTAAACATAATTATTAAGCGAATGTATTATTAAAGCTCCATCAAAAATTTATTTACGAGTATGTTAACAATTTGTGTAAATATTTTGACCAAGACTATGTGAGCACATTGTCATCGAAATGCGTCAATTTATCGATTGTGCACTGTACGCTGTTAGCACTTAACACCAGAATGCCGCAACAAGCAACAAGAACAACAACAGCAACATTAACAACAACAACAACAACAACAACCACAACGAGTAGTATAATAAACAATGCACACATTTCACTTTCGTTTAAAAAACGGCTTGTAATCGGTCTTGCCATGACCAATAACAACATATAGAGCAGCATGAAAAATGAAAATGATATGGCCATGTAAGGGCAGAAGGTGGCGGCAACAATAAATTAAGATTCTATTTTTGTAGCTAACTTGAATTACATACTTGCAACAACAGCAACAACAGCAACAACAGCAACAACAGCAACAGCAACAACAACAACAACGATGCGGCCGACTGGCCAAGTCCCCAACTGGCCATGCAACAAGTTAGACCTAAAATAGAAGCCAAGCGGACACCGTGCAACAAGCAACATGCAACGTGCAACGTGCAACAAGAATCTGCCATCTGCAAGCTAAATCTGTGTGTCTGTCTGTCTGTATGCCACGCATGCCAAGCAGCTTGATCAACACACACACACACACACACACACACACGCACACACACAGCTCTAGATGAAGAGCAACATGAAAATTAAAAATGCAAATAAATTGTTAACGTTAAACGCGCAAATTCCTTCAGCGTGCGACGAGCCTCCTCTATGCTCTGTCTCTCTCTCTCTCGCTCTTGCTCTCGCTCTCAAGTGCGGCCACAGCTGCGCATGTGTGCGTGCCTCATCTTTCCGTGTGTGTGTGTGTGTTTGCGCGTGCGCGCGTGTGTGTGTGTGTGAAGCGCATTTACGTTTACAGTGAGAGAAATAATTGTGAGCTCGCTGCAGCCAGCTTTGCAGTTTCATTCTGCCTATTTTGGCAGCGAGAGTTGGGCCAGCGGGAAATGGGCCAGTGAGAGTTCGGCCAAAGTCAGTTCGTCCAACAAGAGTTTGGCCAGCGAGAGATAAGCTAGCAAGAGTTGGGCCAGCGAGTGTTTGGTCAGCGATAGTTCGTCCAACGAGAGTTCGAGCAGCGAGAGATGGGCCAACAAGAGTTGGGCTAGCAAGAGTTGCGCCAGCGGGAGTTCGGCCAGTAAGTGTTCGGCTTGTGTGAGTTCGGCAAGCGCGAGTTCGGTTAGCGAGAGATCGTCCGAGAGTCCGGCAAGTAAGAGTTGGGCTAACAAGAGTTGGGCTAGCGAGAGTTGGGCCAGCGATAGTTCGTCCAACGAGAGTTCGAGTAGCGAGAGTTGGTCCAGCAAGAGTTGGGCTAGCGAGAGTTCGGCCAGTAAGTGTTCGGCCAGTGTGAGTTCGGCAAGCGCGAATTCGGTTAGCGAGAGATTGTCCGAGAGTCCGGCAAGAGTTAGGTTAGCGAGAGTTGGGCCAGTGAGAGTTCGGCCAGCGAGTGTTCGACCAGTGAGAGTTTGGCCAAAGAGAGATCGTGCATCGGGAGTTCAACCAACGAGGGTTCGGCGAGCTAGAGTTCGGCCAGCAAGAGTTGGGTTAACAAGAGTTGGGCCTACTTATAAAATGGGGTTCGAAACAGTTGTTTGGATCTGCGAAAAATCGTTTTTGGTATATCATGCTCAAAATCTGTTTGGGAGAGGAGAACTTCAACTGAGGCCTCTCATCTTTTAAAATTTCTTAACGATGAGTGTCCAACGATTGTCTCATTATGATGACCTTACATTAAACGCATGAAGAGGAATTTAATCTGTTTTTTTCCTTTTTTCGTTATTTTTGTTTGTCTTTGATTAAGCGATTTTTTGTTGATCTGTTATTATTATTATTGAATTGGTTTTTAGCCAGACATAAACACAAAGACCTACTGTTTATTTTACTTTGGTTAACAAGAAAGTAAGAATTTGTTAGGCGCATTTAATATCAGTAAGAACAGAGCCGATCAGTCGGATAAACATTTTTATAAAATATACAAAACATTGCAATATTGTTTCTTTAATATCTTTTGTGTTTATTAAACGATTTTAATGCGCTATTCAGGGTATAATAAAAAGATCATTTGAAAAGATTATATAGGCAATTCCATATAATATCGTGAGATATTCTTAATATTTGTTTTTGACTAGAGACTAATGGCACATTATTTAATTTTTTTGCCATATCATGTGCTTATTTATAAGAAAATCCTATGGCAAAATATTTTTATATTTTTTATTCAAATACGTAGAAATACTGTATATGTATGTACATATGTATTGTTTTCATAGGCACGAGTATACGTACGTAAATCGTACATACATACATACAAATAAATATGTACACGCGTATTTACATATTCAAGTATTTGATTTTGTATGCCAGCTAATGCCGCTGTTTTGTCTATTTTCAGCTGATGTACGTATGTAGGTATGTATGTAATTAATACATACAAACGCGCAAGACATGCGCCCCCATCCCCTCACTCTTCACTCTTCGGCTCATTTCGTCGTCAACGTCAGCAACAGGCACAACGGTCGGGCCCCCTAATGCTGATGCCTACATACATACATACATACGTACGTGTGCGTGTGTCTCTGCGTGTGTGCGTGTGTCTTTAAGCACGTGTATGTGTGCGTGAGCAGCTCGTCTCTCTTTCTCTCTAATTTGTTGTTGCTGCTGCTGCCGCCTGTTGCCAACGTCAACTGCAGCGTCAAAAATAAAAATAAAAAAAATATTGCCAGCAACTAATAAAGTTGCGAGTCGCCTCATCGCAAAAACAAAATTAAACAACAATAAAAAACAAGCCACGGAAAATTCATAATACATATTTACATACATATTTGCTGATTGTAACCCGAGTTCAATTTTGATTGATGGACGTATTACAAAATAAAATTGCACAAATATAGCAAAATACTAACAACAATGCTGCGTCTATATTTAAATATTTAAAATAAATAAAATGCACATTAATAAATAAATTACTTTTCACAACAAAATAAAGAGCAGCTGCGGCCATTTTGTAATTGATATTAATTTGCATACATATCGATAACTGCTCAGCCCTAAAGGATTCGAGCTCGCTAATCGATAATGCGCGCCTTTGCTATCGATAATCGCCATCTTATGCCAATTTGAATTTAGCAAGCTGCATTTTGTGGCATCAATTTATTTATTGTTATTTACTTGTTGTGGCCCGTCCGTCTGCTGACGTATTAATTAATCTATATTATTTGCTAAAGTCCAACCGATTTGGCATTCGACTTAGTTTGACGTCGCATGGCGAACAACAAATGGGTTATAAAAATAGGGCATTCGAAGGGCTGTTGATCATCGCCCCGACAGCTGGTTTTGGGATGCAACGATTGGAGCTGTGCTTTGTGGTTCCGTTCAAGGATCTAGTTCAAACGCTCCATTTCTGGTTCCAAGAGTTGCTCACTAAAGGATTCATTCTTTGAAAGTAAAGCTCATCGTTCGTTTAATGGAAAATATAAATAAAATATGACGAATGATATGGGAAACAAATTTATAAAGACGAATTTAACGCCAACTAAAATAAGATAATTAGGTGCCTCAACTTGACATGCTGTAATTAATAGTAAAATATTTAATAATCATAGAACCGTTTATCATAATTAAATTAATTCCATAGAGAGTACATTTGCCTTTATGTAAACCCTTGTTCCATTTGAAGGAAAACTTTGCTCATGTAAGCTAAATCTTCGTTCAAAAACGTTATTTATTTATTCTACATTTTATTTATTTTATTTTTATTCTTATTCTCAGCTTATTTATTTACTGATTTACCCATTTTGAGGCACTTTTCTGACTCCTATATAGCTTATTTTGAACAAAAAATACTGGCGATGGTCTTAAGAAGTTAGTTCGTTAACTAAATTCGGAGAGGCGTTAAATTGCAAGAGAAAAAAAGCCGATCCATATTTTTATATTCAGAGAAGGAAATTCTAGGAGAGAAAGAAAGAGAAAGAGAGAGATAAAAAGATAGAGAGGGAGAGAGAGAAAGTGAGAGGAAGAAAGTTCAGAAAGCGATATTGGGCGATTCAAAAAGTCACTGAACGAAAATTAGGGACTAGTTCCTTTATTGGTTTGGAAAGTGGTTCAATTGATCCGATTTAGATTTTCATACTTAGAGAACCAGATTTATAGAGTCAGTGAAAATAACTCAAAATATTAAGGCCTAAGCTGCTATAAACGTAACCGTTTATTAAGTGCTAACTTGTGAATAATAGTTTTAGCGAGCTGTTCAAAAGATTCGATTCGGAGCGATCGGAGGCAACTCTGGAGCTGGCAGATCTGGCAGACCTGGCGCTTTTGATGATGATGTTGGCGATCCAATCGAGTGCAGTTCGAATGCGCATGGCAATGATTTAATCAATTGAATGGTTCGGTGCATAACACAGACAGGGAGAAATGTGGAAATCTCTCAATTAATTGGAAATGTCGCAATCGAAATGAGTTCAATTGTTGGGTTAGCCCTCGCTACTGACAATTCGAAAGGAAAACCCGGACGTAGGCGTGGCACGTGGCGCGTGCGCTAGTTAGATTTGACATTTTGCATTAATTGATTAACAACAATTCGCATTCAAGTGCAAAACCATTAAGCAAACGCACAAACATTCATGTCCTAACGCTGACAATTGTTTAATGTGGAATTTTAGAAATTCTGTTTACAGCTTAAGGTCAACTCCAATCGGTTTTAGCTTAGTTTTGGTTCTAACTTAATTTTATTGCTTGGCAGTGTCCGTTTCCGCTGCTGTTGCTAGCTGTTGTTTTTGAAGTGCACGCTCCTGCTGTGATTTCTCCCAGGCGAGCTCGAAGGGATACTCGAGGGGTTTGAGCTCATCGGGACACTCCAGCTGCTGGGGCACGGTGGCCTGCGAGATGGAGGCGCCTCGAGATTGAATGCGCTCCAACATTGCAGCATTGTGGGTTTCAGCATTGAGGGCGGTGATGAACTCAAAGAGCTCCTCCTTGCTGTAGATATTCGGCAGTCCGCGTCGCTCAAAGAAGTTGACAATGTTGCCACAGTCCCGCATTAGGAACTCCAGAGCGCTAGGATGCTCGGGCTCCACGCTCTGGGCGACATCGATGAACCAGCACTTGCCCTCGTACCAGAGTATATTGTATTCGCTGAGATCGGCGTGCACCAGCTTCGCCTCGTTGTACAGCTTGTGCATGGCGGCCACGATCTCCTCGTAGGCGCAGCTCAGCTCCGCCTCCGATAACCGCGCCTCCTTGAGCTTAGGCGCCGCATTGTGATTGTCGCCAATGAAGCGCATAACAAGCACGTGCTTCTTGAGCACCACAACATCCGGAACGTTGAGTCCGATGTTTTGCATGCGCATCAGATTGTGCATCTCCTTCTCCGCCCACATGTTGATGATCACGCGATGGTTCTGCTTGCTAAAGCGATCCTTAAACCGATAGTCGTCCTTGATGTACCGATCGCGTTGTTTGAACTCGTTGAGTGTCGTCTTGAACACCTTGATGGCGCACTCCTTGGGCAGCAGCTGAGGGGGCAGCAGCACCCCATTGCCATGTCCATGCTCGTTGGTTCCTGTGTAGCTGCTGTCCGAATTGGCATGTAGTATGACCGCCTCCTTGCCCGTCGAGATAATGCCGTTGATCTGCTCCAGCACCTGATTGTTGATCAGCTTGTAGAGCAGCAGACGTGTGGCGGCATCCACGCCCATCTCGGCGGTGGCCACTTTCTCGGTGCGATCTGCGCGGCCACGTCGCGAATACACCTTCAGCTGATTGAAGACCTGCAAGGGAGTGGCAACAAGTTTATTAGCTGTTTAAGTATTATAATATATAGCAGAGCTAGCAATAATCGGTCTATGGTCTGTATGGATGGGCAAACTTTTTGAATAAGCGATTAATACTTCCTTACTTATTCACATTGCCTGAGACAATAACATAGGGAAAACGCAACAAAAACAAACCCGTAAGGACGAAACAGATCAGTGGGACGGAAGGATACAGTCTGGGGTACCCTATAGTAGAAGACCCTGTACTTTGGGTTTTAATAATCCCTGCACTATCGCCTCACACATAGAAGCGCCTATGCTCACAGCACTCCTGCCTCTCTGCCTAGTCAAGACATTTTGTCTGTTCAATATCTTTGCTGTTTCTTAACCGATTAGCGAAAATACCATAGGCTGTTGAGGTTCTTTGCATAAGCGGGAGATGCAGGGGAGGTATACAGAAAATATAGTCAGCGTACAGCATAGGAGTCTAAATAAATATATACCAAAAATGGTGTCTGTAGCTCTCATAGTAAACGAAATCTAGGTGTTCATATGGACATAATAGGATAGACGGACTTGGTTAGGTTGTCATTCGGAGTCAGAATTGTTATGCTTTGTAGGGTCTACCACGAGTTCTTCTGGATGTTACATACATTTTTCATTTGCACTGACTTAAAAGACATGGTCTATTAAGACCTTTTCATCCTGCTCTGCTCTATTTGCTTCGATTAGGCTTCTTTTCGATCACTTGCTGAGAGGGCGACTCAAGTCTTACGCTCCGACCGAAATCGAAGACGTAGAGCGAAACAAAAAAGGGTTTGCTGGTCTGAGCGTTAGCGACTTTTGCTTATTAGACCCTTTACTTCAAAAAAGTAAAAAGGGTCTATTCATTTAGTGCAAATGACAGCTGTGTGTAACAGGCAGAAGGAAGCGTGGTAGACCCCACAAAGTATATATATTCTGACTCAGAACGACGAGCTGAGTTGATATAGCCATGTCCGTCCGTCCGTCCGTCCGTCTGTCCGTCAGTCCGTCTGTCCGTATGAACACCTAGATCTCAGCAACTAAAAGAGATAGAGACACCACCTTTCCGGATTTAGGTAGTCAGCTAATGCAAGCAGATCAAGTTTGTTTTAAACTTTTGATAACTCGCCTCCTTCATCCGCTAATCATCAAAAATCTACACCTACCTCAAAAATCTCGAAAACTATAAACGCCACAGCAGCCACAATAATAGCGCTACAGATTTGTAATTTGGCATGTACGTAGCCTAAGGTATTCTCCACCGATTATATTAATTTGTTTATGATTTGAATTGGAAATAGCGAAGATATGCAATAGGCAATTTTTTTCAAAATGCATGTATGTGCAACTGCAGCCACAATATTAGAGCTATAGACTTGTAATTTGGTATGAGCATAGCCTATGACATTCTTTAATTGTACTGTAAATTTTATTACGATACGGTTAAGAAACACCGAAGATATGCTACATTCAATTTGCGGCACTGAGCAGTGGGGGACTGGTGTGGCATGCATACGCTCTGTTTGTGTTTGTCAGTACATTTATACAAAGTAAAGGGTCTCCTACAGTCGGTTGCGTCCGACTGTAGCTTCGTCCTTACTGGTTTTTTTTTAAAGTTTTTCTTAAAGCAAAAAAATTAGATTCGTCGTATCTTTCGAAATTATTGGTCGAAATTGTTAGAATTGGTACATACTAATGATCTCTATCAACTACTAAAAACAGAATTTATGTGGATAGATTTGGATGTCTTTAAATGGTCAACGTATTTTCTTTATGTTTACAGTGGACGAAAGGGGCGTAGCATCCAAGATTTGAAACAAACTTGATCTGCGTATGGTATACACCTACCTATACCACTAAAAACATCTGCTCTAGCTTTTGTGGTTTCCGAAATCTACGCGCTCATTCAGACGGACGAAGACAGGACTCTAAATCGACAAAGTTCGTCATACTGATCAAGAATAAATATACTTTGAGGATCTATCACGCCTTTTCCTGTCTGTTACATACATTTTGACCAAGTTATTAACCCTTTTTTTGTCCAATTTTTCAATGGGTACAGGGTATATGAATTCTGTCGCTTACCTTGTTGGACAACTTCATGTCGAAGCAGGCGGCGTCTCCCGTGGGAAACTCGGGGGGGAAGGACATCACACGCTGCGCGTTGCGCACGCCGCACAACTGCGGATCGTGCTTGGTGATCACCTCGCCCTCCTTGTCCACGCGGTAGCCTCCCTTGGGAATGCCCTCCAGCAGCTTTTCGTTTGTCTCAAAGCGATCCCAGTGCTGTCTGCGCTCATCCTCCTCCCCCTCGCTCTCCTCCAGCGCTTGCGTGTCATGCAGAAATTCCGCATCGCCGCTGCGCAGAAACTTATCCAGCGTGACCTTGACTTTGGACTGTTTGTTCTGCTGGCGCTCGATGCGACGCAGCTCCTCGTTGTACTCGTGATCGAACTGCGACTGCAGCATCTGTGCTATCACCTCATCCGACTGCGCCTCCGCATCCGCATCCGCTTGCCACAGCTCCGCATTCGCATTCGCTTGTTCCGCCTGTTCCTGCTCCTCACTGAGCTTCAGCAGCATGGAATAATCCTCCCAGCCCTCAGCGTCTGCTGCCTGCGCCTGCTTGGAGCTGCATGCCACATCCGAGTAGCTGATGGGCGTGGCAGCCGCCTCCCGCTCCACCCGCTGCTCCTTCTGCTGGCGCTCCCCCTGCCGCTTCAGCTCCTCATCATGCAGCCGATGCGCATACTGCTCCGACATAATATCCGCCAAGCTGGCGGTCTGCAGCGGCTCAACGCTGCCCCCTCCCTTGCACCATGGCGAGGACATCTAAAAAACGAATAATATTAATAATTGACAATGATAACAGCTTAAGAAAAAGCACAAAATGCAACACAAACTTTTGGCACTTTTTGCTTTAGCTTCCGAGTATTTGTTGTCAAGCTGCTGCTGCTACGACGACGCCACCAAGTGGTCTGCTCGCTTAAGTAAAGCTGTCGCTTACTAATTCTATTTAAATTGTGCTTTTTAGACAATAGTTTTCGGTTTTTATTTGTTGTGAAATTAGAATTTCACCAGTGCGCATGGTTGCCAACAGTAAATAACAAAATAATGCAATTAGAACTGTTGAGTGGAGCAGGCGCTGTTAAACGCAGCAGTCGCTGTTAAATGAGGAGCAAAGTGAGCAAAGCGGCAGCGTTGCTAATTTGGCCGGTTTCACAATTTATTTAAGCTTATCGTGCATTTATTTATTAAATCCATAATTTATTTTAATATTGCATATTTACTATATATTGTTGCCAAATTTCAATTACAAAATATCTGAAAAAATATTGTTATATAAAAATGTATAATACAGTATAATCAAATTATATCAGTATAGAATATTCAAAATTGTTTTTTATTTTAAATAAATAGTATTCTGAATCTAGCTAAATTTGTAATGCTTTTAATTTAATTGATTTGAATTATTTGTTTTTGTCTCAAACTAAAATCACAATCTGCTTAGCCGAAATCTCTGCTGTTAATTGTTAGTGCACTTGACAGCCCTGCCACCCGCCTATCGATAGTAGAATGTGTGTGTAATGTGAGAGACGCAAAAGTATCGATGTCGTCGATACTTTTTGTTGTACTTGTACATTTTTCGCCAAAAATAATAATAAAAGTGAAAAGTTAATGTATTTTTGTTGTACAAATACAAAGAAAATGTTGTTGGATTGATTGGCAATTTCGCCATAAAAACGGCCGTGATTAAAACACAAGTGCAATACGTGGATACGCTGGTAAGGGGGGCATTAAACAAAACGCACCACACCAAAAAAATGAGAAAAAAAATCAAAATAGAATTCCGAATTTAGAATATGACAGTGACGGACCGAAAAAAATTTTCGATTCGAACGCATTGCCTGTCCCATGAGTGTGTGTGTGTGACTGTGTGCGTGTGTGTGTGAGTGCGGGGGGAGACTTGGGGGTCAAACTGGGGGTAACACAGAAGCAGAGAAGCACAGAAAAAACAGAGATCGGCAGCAGCAACAACAACAACAACAGCAGCAGCAGCAACTGATTTCCAATTTCGTTTCGTTTTTTGCGCGCGAGCCGCCGCCGCCGTTGCCGTTGCGTCGCTGTTGTTGTTGTTGCTGTGGCTCATAAAAAATATTTCAGATTTTCTGTGCTAATTTACGCTTAATTTGCGCTGCCTTTTGCCGCCATTGCGCTCATTGCGCTCTCTCTCCCGCGCTCTCTCTCTCTCTCTTCTCTGCGACTTGCGTTATTGTTGTTATTTGTTATTGCTAGTCTTTCTCTGCTTCTGCTTCTTGTTGTTGCTTTAATGCACTTCGCTTGGCAATGCAAAAGGACAGAAAAGTGTTCTCACCTTCGCCTACGCGCCGCTTGCCGCTGCCCCCGCCCCCGCCACTGCTGCCAACGCAAAAAGCTTTTGTTATCTCGCTTCTCAGCATCTTCGCGCTTTGACTTTCTTCCATTCTCCATTCGCGATTTGAAGCACAGTTCAGTGCAGCGAGCACGTAGCTCAGCGGCAGAGAGAGCGCAAGAGAGCAAGAAAGAGAGAACTCGGCCAGGTTATCAGACTAATGTTAAATCCCTTTTTAGAAAGAGACGGAGAGAGAGAAAGAGAGAGCTGCAAGGTATCTATCTTTGCGCTGGGAACAGTTTGCATTTTTTGCCTTGCAACCTTTGCCTCAGCACATTTTAATTTTATTATTGTTACTTTTATTTAGCTCTTAGCTTAGCTCGTGAGTCATTTAAATCCATGTCTAAACTGCCTCTTTTTTTTTTAATGAAAACTGTACTTATTTGGAATAAGAAGCGTTTCAGTCTCAAAAAAGTGTTCCGGTTTGTCCATCTATAATAAATATATTTCAATATAAGTCTTCATAAAGAGTCAGGCACTTAGAAAGTGTTCCCACTTAGCGTAAATCCCTTCAATAGATATTTTTAATGTGGGAGCAGTTTGTCCTACAATAATAGTTTGCATAAAGTATTCCCACTGCTGCAAATAAGATAGATAAAAGTGTTCCCACTTAGCAAAATTGTTTTTGTTGAAACAGTTTTTCTACTTTTATGGATGTCAAAAGTGTTCCCACTTAGCGTAAATCCCTTACCTTCAATAGAAATTTTTTATGTGGGAACAGTTTGTCCTACAATAATGGCTTTACCAAAGTATTCCCACTGCTGCAAATAAGAGATAAATAAAAGTATTCCCAAATTTGGAATTGCACATTTTCCTTGTTATATTTTTATTGATATAAATAGTGTTCCCACTTAGCGTAAACCTCTTGCCTTCAATGGAAATTCTCTATGTGGGAACATTTTGTCCTACAATTATGGCCTGAAAAAAGAATTCCCACAGTTGCAAATAAGAGATAGATAGGTAAAAGTGTTCCCACTTAGCATAAATCTGCAATCTTGTATAAATCATTTTCCTTGTGGGAACAGTTATTCTAATTTATGACTGTATAAAGTGTTGTCATTTAGCGTAAATCTCCTATCTTCAAACAATATATTCCCACTGCTGCCAAAAGGAGATAGTTAAATAAATAAAAGTGTTCCCACTTAGCGTAAATCCGCAAGCTTCTATAGAAATTGACAATTTTTCTTGTGGGTACAGTTTTTCTACCTCTATGGTTTTAAAAAGTGTTCCCACTGCTGGAAAAAATAAAATATTTTCATTGACAAAATCACAGGGTATAACAATCGCTTAGTTGTTTAATTAGCAGCATAACTGTTAACAGAGATATTTTCTGAGAACTAAATTTCAAAAGGCTCTTTAGTAAACTGTTCTCAAAACTGTTATCAATCCGATTTCAGCTTTGAACTGTTCCCTAAACTCTTGCAATCAATTTGCGTTAGTAAACTGTTCTCAAAACTGTTATCAGTGCAATTTCATAAGTTTTTTTACAAGACTAAACTGCTCCTTTAACTGTTATAATTTAGTTGCTTTGGCAAACTGTTCTCAAAACTGTAGTCAACGCTATTTTTTCAGTTCCGAACTGTTCTCTTGTCTCAAAACCGTTCTCAAAACGAGTTCTATTGCAATTAGTTTAGTTTGTTCTACCAGTTTAGTTGCATTCATAAATTATTTTCCCAACTGTACCCAAAGTAAGTGTTAAGTAAGTACTAGTGTCAACTGTTCCCAGCTGTAGAAGAGGTAAAGTTTGAGCACATTACTAACATACGCCAAATGCTAACATCAATCCGTAGAGAGCGAAGAGCTAAAGTGCTTAGAAAACGCCTGCCGCCTGCCTGCCTGCTGTCTGCCGCCTCTCCGCCCTGCCCGTTGACAAGAGAGAAATGTTAAAGTCTACCCCAAACACACAGGAACTGCGTCTGCCACGCCCCGAGGAACGTCAACTGCAACAACAACAGCAGCAGCAGCAGCAGCAGCATCTACAGCAGCAGCAGCAGCAGCAGGAACAAGCGACGCATCAAGTTGCAACTGTGATAGCGCACAACACGTCTGCAGCAGCAACAGCAGCAGCAGCAGCAGCAGCAGCGACAACAGCAACAGTGGGAACAGCAGTGGGAACAGTAGTGGGAACAGCTGTCGCCATGGATACGCTGAAGACAGCATTTCTGCCCAATCTCGGCATGGATCCGAATGTGATCAGTACGCATTACTGCCCCATGTGCCATCAGCAGTTCGAGCGTGCCCAGCATGGGGCAGAGCACATGCAACTGTGCCACGGCATCACGCTGAACGCACAAGGTGCCATAACAACGCTCGAGCAACATCAGCAGCAGCAGCAGCAGCAGCAACAACAGCAGCAGCAGCAGCAACAATTGAAACCCCTGAGCTATGCGTGTGGCAACTGTGAGGATAAATTTGGCAGCGCACTGGAGGTGGACGAGCATCATCGGTTGACGCATCAGGCGACGGCATTTCTGGCGCGTTGCATCGTCTGCAACATCTACGGCGTGAATTCGGTAACGCAGAATCCCAACGAATACAAATGCTCTCACTGCGGCGCCGTCTGCACGGCGGCAATGCTTGCCGCCGGCCAGCAATCGTTCATGGAGCATCAGGAGGCGCCGGTGACGCCCGACGATCTGCCCGCCATAGCGCCACGTGATATGAGACTGACGCCCGAGGAGCAGCAACACCAGCAGCAGCAACAGCAGCAGCAGCAGCAGCAACAACAGCTGCAGCAGCAGGAGCAACAGTTGCAACAGCAGCAACAACAACAACAGCAGCAGCAGCAGCAGCAACAGGAGCATCATCATCAGCAACTCGAGCAGCAGCAGCAGCAGGAGCAGCAGCGACAACGCGAACTCCAGGAGCAACAGCACCAAGACGACCTCAGTGACCCCGGCGCCCTCAAGGTGCCGCCGCTGACGGTGAAGCTGCTGAAAAACGGCAACGGCGCCACGGTGGCACATCCTCAGGTAACCCGTCTGCAACATACCCTACAAACTAGAGCTAGAACAGAGTAGAACATAGATATTTCCAATATCTTTAAATTGACGCTTCGATATTGCCAATATCTACATATTGGCCCCTCGATATTTCCAATTATCGATATATCGATTATAGTATTGGACTTCATAATGGGCATGTAAACATTGTAGAGCTCGTGGAACTTTAATTTTGGCAATATCTATATATGGGCTCTTTGATATTTCAAAATTTCGATATATTTACAATAGTATCGGAATTTGTAATAGACAAATTCCTAAATTCATAGGCACATAAACTAAATTCATAGGCACATAAACTAAATTCATAGGCACATAAACATAATAGAGCTGGTAAAACTTCATAATCTTTATATCGGCCCTTCGATATTTCGACGATAATATGAAACTTTACATAAACTTGTACTATTTCAACTATTTCATAAAATACATCAATTTGTTGCATATCCTATTATTTTGCACTTTAGCAAACATTCTCGACATTCATTATATACTCTTAATTGTAATTTTTCACAGAAATTCCATAGGTACCAGTTACTATCTTGTTTTCCGATCCTACCGTCAATACATACCTCGGGTGTTTATTCATATTAATACAGTCTTATGTCCTAATTATATTTTGTATAATTATATAATTTATAATAATTTTATAATTTTGGCTTATAAACCGATCATATCGACAATATCGATGTTAATATTTTGCCAGCTCTACTAGAAGTACTGGCGAATATTGGCCCATAAACCCAAATATCGATCATATTGATTGGCTCATAAAACCAAATAACAATAATATTGATCAAATCGATGTAGGCTCTTAAATCGATCATATCGACAATATAGATGTTATTATTTTACCAGCTCTGCTAGAAATACTGCCGCATATTAACCTATAAAGCCAAATATCGATCATGTCGATAATATCGATATTGGCTCATAATCGATAATATCGATTTTGGCTCATAAACCCAACTATCGATCATATTGGTAATTTCGATATTATTTTACCAGCTCTACTAGAAATACTCTCCAGCTAGTAAACACCTATTAATCGGTTTTCCCACTTCACCCCCGCAGGTCATCATCAAGGAGGAGCCGCTCAGCCTCAGCGACAGCGGCGATGTGGTCAACGCCGTGCCCGTCTACGCCATACAAGCGAATCCCGGAGTCCAGCCGGTGACACCCGGGGCCGCCACCAGCGTTCTGGTTAGCACACAGACGGTGCCCGCCGATCTGGCGCATAAGATACGACACAAATGCCCCGATTGCCCCAAAACGTTCAAGACGCCAGGCACCTTGGCCATGCACCGCAAGATACACACGGGCGAAGCAGAGTAAATTCACTTTTATATATACACCAACAGCTGCATACCGATATATATATATATATATATATATACTCACACATAAATATACACGCCCACCCGGACGATTTGTAGTTGCTGCTGCTGAAAAACTTCTGTGAGATGTTGTAGATACTGCAGAGACAGAGATACTTCTGTCAGAGTTAAGCCATTAAATGCGCCTATTTATATGCTAGTTTTTGATTGAATTTATTTTTTTGTATAGTTCAGATACTTAACTGTAAGAAAAAGATACATTTAGATTGGCAGATATTCTGATATATCTTTTTTCAGAACTTTGTAACACTTAGCGGCATTAACTAGTATACTTTAGCTAATAAATTCGAAGTTATGCTAGTTTTTTAATGAATTAATTATTTTCATAGCTTACAAACTTATTTGTAAGTACCAGATACTTTTAGTTTAGATTATCTGTGATACTTATCGGCATTAACTAATCTATTTCTGTGTAATTTTGTGTCTTCAAAATTATTTTGTATATCAAATATCCAATATCTTAGATAGAAATATGTACTTCTTTATGGGCTATATAGGATTTTTTTATTCTATAGAAATGCTATTCTATAATTCTTTTATTTAAGATTCAAGGTGGTTAATCTTTGAACACATTATTCTAGTAACTTCTGATTTACTTTTGTATATCGCAAGCATTATTCGTTATAATCTAAAGTTATTTTTAGCTAGGTAGATATGTATATTCTGTGATAGATCTTAAAAAAATAACTTTTCTATTTTCTGTATATAAAAAACCAAATCCTTACGAGCTGAGTAAACACTATTAGACGCATCTTGATAGATCTTGAAATATATCTTGAAAATGTATGTTATATTTTAGGATAAGTCTCAGCCTAACTTATTAGACTATGTTTTTATATAATCTATATATCTTAATAAACTTTCGTCTAACAAGGAAACCTTACTCCATGTTTCTTAGGAATCCAATTTCTATATATCTATATATCTATTTTCTGTATATAAAATACCAAATCCTTACGAGCTCAGTAAACACTATTAGACAGATCTGATAGATCTTGAAATATATCTTGAAAATGTATGTGATATTCTAGGATAAGTCTCGGCCTCACTTGTTTTTATCCAATCTATACATCTTAATAAACTTTAATCTAACATGGAAACCATCCTACTCGTTTCTTGGACATGCAGTAGATATATAGATCTTATCATCCTATCTTAAAACTCCTGACTAAATCTTCAATATTCTGTAGGGGACACTTAGGTCTTTATTATCTTATAAACTATATATTCTGTTAACTAACTAACTGCAACATCTTGTAGATATTGGAGATTAAAGTTGTAGCAGCAACTGTAGAATTGTCCAGATCTAACCGAACCAAGCTTAACCCGAACATACCAATTATTGATATAATTTAATGTTTTTGTTTTCCTTACAAACAGTGCTAAGGCAGAGCGCATGGGCGCGTCCTTAATGTGCCATGGGGGCGTGGCTCATGCCGCTCATGCGTGCCTCCCCCAAAAAAAAAAAAGCAAAGAAAAGAAAACGTGTGCGAAATGCAAAATGTTATTAAACAATTATGAATGTTACTAATAATAATCTCTCATCTCTCTCTTCTCTCTTTCTCTTTCTCTCTCTCTCTCTCTTTCTACTCTTGTTTGTTTTATTTACCCTGCACTGCAAAAAATAAAAAAATAAAAAAAATTCTATTAAACACAACATCAACAACTACAACAATTCCAACTCCAACAACAACAAACAGCGCCACGCCCAAAGAACGCCCCTACACGTGCTCCTACTGCGGCAAGTCCTTCACTCAATCGAATACACTAAAACAGCACACTCGCATACATACAGGTGAGAAACCATTTAGATGTGGCTATTGTGGCAGGGCGTTCACTGTTAAGGATTACCTGAACAAACATTTAACGACTCACACGGGTGAGAAGCAATATATTTTCAAATCAAATCAATTCAGTCAGTCAATCAACTCTCAACTCAATCTCAACTCAGTCAATCAATCAATCCGCCAATCAATCAATCAATCAACTCGACTCTTCAAGTGCCAAAAAACACACACACTCACCAAATGATTGAACAACAACAATTTTGTTATATGCAAAAAAAAAAACTGCCTTCATACTCATTTGTCATACTCTCAATTACTCAATACTCAAACGACTCAATTACTCAATACTCAACTCGCTCTCACCGCGCTCTTGCTCGCTCAGCTGTGGCGAACACGAACACCCATACACGCACACACATACCACACACACACACAGACGCACTGACGTCGAAGAACATGGCAAAGAGAGAGACAATGTGCGCCTCCCCCCACTCCACGCAGAGAGAGAGAAGAGCGCGCGCGCATTTGATCTAAAAATGTACAGTTTGGATCAGTTTATATGGCGTGTGTTGTTGTTGCGTGTGTGTGTGTGTGTGCAACAGCGTTGTGGTTGTGGGGGAGGGGGAGCAGCAGCTTTCGTGTTTTGTTTTGCCATCGTCTTCGCATAACATAAAGAATTTGAAACAGAAAACATGCAATGGTTTATCGCTGTCAAACACTTATCGATATGAACTGTTATGAGCCTATCGATAACAGCGCGAATTGATGCAAACTATTTGAATTGAATATCAACAAATTATATAAATGAACAGAAAAACCTTAAACGTATCGCCCACGCCTCATCTCATTACGTAATAATAACGTTTCGAACGCATTTTTAACACACAACAACTACAATATATTACATATTTATATATATATATTTATTTATATTTATATCAATTTGAATATTACGTGCAAGAAAAAAATTAAATCCAATCATGTACCATAATTATATAAAATAATGCTTTTGGTACGCTGCACGATCAAAAACAATTTATACACTTGATAAATTTAGAGGGTATTTTATTTTTAATACCAACTTTGGTGAATTTCTCTTCTCTCTCTTTCTCTTTTGGGCCAACTGCTTGTATTTGTAGGTGAAAAGCCGTTTCATTGCGGCTACTGCGAGAAATCGTTTAGCGTCAAGGATTATCTCACGAAACACATACGCACACACACAGGCGAGAAGCCGTACACCTGTCCCTATTGCGACAAGCGCTTCACGCAGCGCAGCGCTCTCACCGTTCACACGACGAAGCTGCATCCGCTCTAGGATAGGCCCAGCGGGGGGCGCTCGGGAGCTGCGGAGCCAAAGAAGTCGTGTGAGACGGCATGAGCGGAGAGTGGAGAGTGAGTGGGCAAGCGTAGGGTGGAGAGATGGAGCGGGCAAAAGGAGAGCGCGAGAGAGCAAGCGCAGCAACTGCAATGAAAGACGTTTTCAAAGACGAACGATGCGAAGAGGAAAGAGCGAAGAAGAAGAAGAACAACAACAAAGCAAACAACCAACGACTGGCAAGACTCTTCAAAGTGCTGCTAGAACAACAACAACATAAACAACAACTACAACTAATGATACAGTTAAAGCATAAACATACATACAATACACACACACACATACATACATATGCATGCACATATGTGTATGTGTAATTAGCAACAAATTGTAATACGGCAAATACCGGCGTACCGTTATCTATTTTTGATTAATTAATTCGTATTTGTTTCTAAGTTTCTTTTTGGTTATCTGTAAATGTTTGCAATTTTCTTATTATTATTATTAATTTTATAATTATTATTATGATTATTATTATTATTATTATTATTGTCCTTATATTTGTCATTATATTTTTTGTTATACTCTGAGATTTTATAGCATAACGCTTTCTTTTTATAGCAATCAATACCTTAAACACGCACACAGTTGCAAGTCTCACACACAAGCACACATTTATAATATTTATATATAAAGTGAAAGAATATTTTTTTATTATCCACTGTGCATATACATACTATTACTATTATCTCTTTATTTCAACAACAAACAAAAAACAAAACAACAACTCAACGATCTACGCGCAAAAACTTAAATTTAAATTTTATAGCAAAAGAAAAGAGAAGAAATTTTATAATAATAATAATTATATTAATTACATATTACAAATTACGAACCAAGAACAAAACCCCAAGTTATTTATTCTCAAAATAGAAATTTTCGAAATTTTTTATTAATTTTATAAATGCTTTTTTGCTTAATTTGCATACGAGCAGGATCTCGTTTGTTTGGCTTTAAAAAAACAAAACAAAACATAGAAAACAAAAACAAATTTATATAAATATTTAAAGAAATGAATTGTTTTCGTTTTTAGTTTTTGCTTAACTAATTACTAATTAATTTTGTTTAATTTTAAACGGTTCTGACATTCGAAATGCTTAACCAGTTGTTTGTCTAATTTTAATTCAAGTTTCTTAAGCGCATTTCGAACGCAAGACGATAAAAAAAAGTATTTAAGAATTAATTAAATAATAATATGGAGAAACGCAACACAGCTTTACGCGCCAAACTAGTTTAAAAAACAACAACAATATATATATAAATAAATAACAATTTTTTACAAACGTAAGCTTTTAAAAGAAAACAAAAACAATTAAGTAGACACGATATGGAAATTGACTCGTAACAAGCTTAAACATAATAATAATAATAATATAATTAATTAATTAATTATAATTGTTTTGTAATATATATACATATGGAATAATTAATGATTTTTTAATGCGATTTTTAAACAATTAATTAATTTACTTGCAAGTTGTATGTACTAAAATTAATTTAAATTAATCATAATAATTACAACTAATACGAACTTTAACTGTAGCAATACCAAAATTAAATTGTAAATTTCTACGACAACAACAAAAACAAAACGAAAGCAACAACAACAAGCAGTGCATATAGTGTTATATATCTGTATAATGTACATCTAATATTATTCTAATACTACACTCAAACAAAAAGTCTACCTAAAACGGCACATGGCACAGCAACAAAACGAAACAAAAACATAAAATAAAAGAGAAAGCACGAAGAAAGAAGAGAAGAAGAAGCAAATGCGCAGCGCATGTAAAACCAAAATAAATTCTAAGTAAAATATAAACTAATTAATTAATGTAAATTGATTATTGTTTCTATTTAGTCTCTCTCTTTCTCTCTCTCTCTCTCTATCTTTCTTTTAAGTTTCTAATAAACCAAATTGACGAACAAACAGTTTCATACAAACCAAACAGACCCTGTCTACTTGCCCCATTGAGGTACGGGCAGCATGTACCGCTTGAGAGTTTGAATCTTAACTAGTTTATCGCTTATGATTTAGTACTAACTACTCTACCTTAACATTAACTGCTAGATCCTAACTAAAACTAACAGTTGGCAAACCATTTCAAGTGAGTAACTAGCGTTTAAAACTACTGTAAACTCGTCAACTGTACACTGTAATTAAAGCTAACCTAATGTGTAATGTGTGTAACTATTGATCTAACGATAACGATTACGATTACCGATACGATAACGATAACGATTGATTTCTGAACAACAACAAACAAATATTCGAGCAATATTTCAATTATACTTATAGAAATTTCAATACGAAACCATTGAGATACTTAGTCTATAAACTGAAATGATATTAAAATAAAGCTCCGACTTGTAGTAATACTATATAACGATAACTGCTATAATCGCTGCCTTTGGTTAATGATTTGGATATTTAGTGGATAGTTCGACGGTATTACCATGAAGTAAATTGCTATAACTTAGCTCTGCATCAGAACTGAAATGTTATTTGCTATGCAGAACTTTTCATATGATCGTCTACGGTTCTCGCAATAAACTACGGAACAGTCGTAGGCAACCGACAGTAAAGGACTTCGTTGGAACGTCGTATATGCATATAATATCTGGTTTTGCCTGAATAATATACTTTGACATAATATTTTAAATATAATTTACTCTTTCCTCATAGCTCTTGGCTTTATATTATTGCTACTTACTTTTGGTAGATTTGCCTTGGCATTTTCAGCTAAATAAAAATAGAAGAAAATTCTGGAAAAATACCTATTGATAACACATAGGCTATAAGAATTTTTACTACTTTATTCAATTAGTTTCCTGTTCGCCTTATAGCCTTGAGCTTATTTTGGATGACGCTTATGTTTCCACGAAGATTGAATTGGATGAATCGGTTCGCCATTTGGATGAAATGTTTCGTCATTTGAATGATAGCATACATTTGTGCTCGGAAAATGAGTTATTACAATTTAATTGCAGGACAGGGGGCATAAAAAGAGCCTATTGAATAAATCTCAGCTTAATTTTGCTGCTGTAAGTCGAAATATTTTTAGAGAGTTAAAGCCATGAATATCTGAAGATTCTCTAGTTAAAAAGCTTTAGGCTTTTTATTCGAATTTATTTAAATACAGTAGAATCCGGTTATAACGACGCCGCTTATAGAGTCCGTCCGGTTATTGCGTCGAAAACTCGATGGCTTGGTTGGTCCCCATACAATCTTATATGAAAGGGCCTCCGCTTAGAACGTCTCCGCTTTTAGCGTCAAACCGCTTATACCGACGAGATTTTTCACAATTCAACCGGATATTGCGACGTGCCGAACAAAAAAAAAACTTTAAAGAGGAAAATTTGATTTCTTTAACAATGCTAAAAGAAGCAAACAAAATCATGGATTTTGTGTTTTTTCAATACGGAAAAGAAACAAAATCATGGATTTTGTCTTCCGGATATAACGACGTAAAATCGTCGGTCCCTTGAAAGTCGCTATAGCCGGATTCTCTGTATTAAATTTTTTGTTTTGATTAAAAAATTAATTTGTTTTATTTTAAAACCTATTACGAACATGGCATCCATAAAATTAAAAAAAAAATTTTTTTTGCTCCTTTCGGATAGTGCGTCTTCCGGATATAACGACGTAAAATCGTCGGTCCCTTGAATGTCGCTATAACCGGATTCTACTGTATATTATTAATCTTGTTTCTATTCCTGTACAATAGTTG
Organism: Hypselothyrea guttata; assembly: GCA_035045125.1. Taxonomy (NCBI): domain Eukaryota; kingdom Metazoa; phylum Arthropoda; class Insecta; order Diptera; family Drosophilidae; genus Hypselothyrea; species Hypselothyrea guttata. The sequence goes on from JAWNNJ010001820.1 coordinate 80,355, forward strand.
AAATTAAAACACCGTTCAAGTTTTGATTTAATCATTATTATATTTATTAGTACCATTTTCTTTCTTTTCATTTTCATGTTTTCACGTTGAATTTGTTTTTATTTTTTTATTTTCTTTTTTTTTTTTGAAAGTATTTGCGTTTACAATTTGTAATTTGTTGTAATTTGTGTTTGTTCAGTGAACAAACAACCCCCCAACTCTTAGTCTAAACGGGATTACAATTGTATGTATATATATATATGCACTATATATATGTTTGTATGTATGTATAGACAACGCAACGCTTAATGCATTTTTAATTGCTATATGACACATTTGATTTGATTCATGATCATCTCATACTATATCTGATGGGGTTTTGGGGGTTTTGGGGGTTTTGGTTTATTTTTAGATTAGATTACAATGAACGCATATTATGAACACTATCACACTTTGCAAAATGTTTTAGTTGGAGCAACTAACGGTTTAGTTAGTTTTTTTTGGCTCAGTTGATCGATCAGTTTGTCCTCCTCCTATAATGCCGATGGATACATACACACGCTGCACAATTTAAATACATGTATATATCTATATATATATATGGCTCTATATATGTATAGTATAATTTAGTCTATATATATATATATGTTTGTATAATATATGCTTTTGGATTTTACATACATACATTCGCAAATCTCTTGTACCCTTTGATCAAACGCAATCAAAGAGACGAATTTTTTTATTTGTTATTATTTTTTTTATTAATTTTATTTGTTGTCTTTAACTTTGTATTTGTTTTAAATGCTCAACTTCTTGCATGTGGGTCTGTGTGTGTGTGTGTGTCTATATAGCTTATATAAATGCCTATATAATGACTGTCTGTCTGTCTGTCTGTTTGTCTGGACTTAATTATTCAGAATATTACGCTTCTTGCTTGCAGTTTTTGCAGCATTCTTAGGCCTATGAGTAATTTTTTTTATTCATTTCTTTACATTTCAAATGCATAGAATTTACAAAAAAAAAAAAATATTAATTTTATTAAAAAATAAAAAAAATTTGGAAATTGTGGAATTTTGGAATTGTTTCAAATTGATTTTTGGACAAATTCTGGCTAAGCTAATACTAATTTATTATTATTAAAGTTGTTTGTTTTTAGCTACTTACTAACATGCTGAACATTTCATACACTGCTTTTGTTTTTTATAAAATTATACAACAATATTTTGTTTGTTATTATTTTTTTATTTATATTAAATTGTATATTTATTTATTTATGATTTAGTTTGTGTTTTAACAAGTGCCGCCTGCCGTCCGCTGTCTTTGGTTTTTGTTGTGGCTTTACGAGGAGTTTTTACTTGATTATGCGCATAGCTTGCGATATGCATACATAGATCCGATTAATACATACATATATAGTGTGGTATATAGTGTAGTATAGTATATATATACAACTGGCAATACATAGTACTAGCTATACTAGTTAGTATACGAGTACAGATTAATGCTTTAAGTACATACAATGCAATTAGTTAGACCAATGAAGGGGATTATTTTTTATCATTTATCTTCTTGTTTTCCATTTGATTTGATTTGATTCGTTTTAATGCCTATAAGCTCAAAATTTACAACTGATTAATCGCCTTGGTTTTAGCTAAAGTCATTAGGAATTGTCACTGTCTGTGTATTGTTAAATTAAAGCCAAATCAGATTGTTGTAATTAGGAACTTAGTGGAAAAAACAACGCAGTTGAAAAGTGATAAACAATAGGAAAATCAGCTAGAAGTATTTGCCTTATTTGTTAATACAGTTATAAACATTTAGCTACAGGTGGGCTCTGTGTTTTTCCTCCTTCTCTCTTTTACTGTTTTTTCACTTTTTTTTTTCTTTGCATTTCGCTTCACACAACACGATTTAAGAACATAAACATTTTGACCTCACGCACAAAAAACAGCTCTAAAAAAATTTATCAAAATTGTACAAAAACATTTTCCAAGCACACTTTTTGCATTTTCTTTATTTTCTTTGTTCTTCGTATTCTTTTTTTTGTATTTTTTTTGTTTGTTTTCAATCTCATTTCATATTTAAAATAAAGTAAATTTTTTTATTGTTTGTATATCTCTTTTTTCTTTGTTGTTTAACAATTACAAATTAAAGTAATTCTTTTATTGTTTGTATTGTTGCGCTATATTTTTAATGGCTCAGTTACATATACTACATGCAGGTTTTGACCTTCGATTTTGGACCCCCAGCACTTTCAGGGTCTACTATATAGTATATCGTATGGGAATGACAATTTTATTCATTTATTTATTTATTTATATACAAAATGCTGTAGCTTATGATTTTATTTGGTGGAGTGCGAGACAACGGAGTGGGAGACCATGGAATGGGATAGCATTGAATGCGATATGCCCGATATTTCAGCATAGGTGTCTGTCGGCCCCTCCCCGCTGCACACCGAATCCTCCGGCGTCCTTGACGGTTCCGCCTCCGTTATTTCTATATCCTGATGATGCTTGTTGCTCCGATGTTTGGCACTTAAAGCCTGCGAAAACTTCAGTTGTTTCAATTTGCATTTAATAAATAACCAAATTGGGAGTTTCGCTTTATGTTAATGTGCGTTTGATTTTTTTAAACTCTTTTTTAGTTTTTTAGTTTCGATTGTTTAGTATGGTTTTTTAGTGTTAAGTGCTAATGGTATACATGCATGAGGGACGCGACATGGAGAGCACAATCAACAATAGCTTGCAACTATGCAACAAGTTTTAGCCGATTTTCTGCAGTTGAGCCAACAAAGGGATTTCAATTAAAAATATAATTTATAAAGCAAAAAAAAAATCAATTTTATACTTGTATAGCATAATTTTAAAGCAATTTAAAATAGTTAATTAAAATTATTATTAATATTTAATTTGGTTAAATATTTCTTTGGACCATCGTTTGACTATTAAATATCATAGCCCAACAATTTAATTGTTGATTTTTATTTAAGCTTGTAAAGCATACTTCTATAGTTATTCAAAATATTCTTAAAACATTAATTTATTAACTTTTTCAATATAAAGTTAAATAATTCGCTTATTAAATAACTAAAAATAACTATTCAATAAATGATCAAAATTAATAAGATTATAATTAACTTTAATAGTTTTTAATAAAATTTATAACCTAACTGGATTTTGAACCAGAATGGGCGGAGCAGATCAGTCGGACGGGCCCGACTGTAGAATACCCTGTACCCTATATTTTAAATATAATTATATAAAACTGTCATACAAAACGTACCAGCATATCTTCTTCTTACTTTGTTATGTGTGCCAGATTTGGCGGCCGCGCTGCTAGAGGGCGAGCGAGTTGCCGCCTGCAATATTGTTTCGCTAATAACTCCTGTGTTTATCAACCGATTTCAATGCGCTTTTCAGGATAGTTAAATATAATAAAAGAGAGTATATACTCCAAATAACAACAGTCTATGTTTAATATTACGCTTGTTATTCGGTTTTTTTCGATTAAGGCGTAAAAGGGGCGTGACATCCAAAATTTGACAAAAGCCTCATCTGCGTATGATATAGACCTACAAACTACTGAAAACAGAATTTATGTAAATAGCTTAGTGTCTCTTAAATAGGCGAATGTATTTTATTTCATTCATTGTGGGCGGCAGGGGCGTGGCATTCAAGATTTGAAATAAACTTGATCTGCGTATGGTATACACCTTTCAAATGAGACCAAAACGGCTTCTCTAGCATTTGTAGTTTAGAAAATCTCAGCGTTCATACAGACAGACAGACAGACAGACGGACAGACAGACAGACAGACAGACAGACAGACAGACAGGGCTAAATCGACTCAGCTTGTCGCCCTGATCAAGAATTTATATAGTTTGTGGGGTCTGCCACGCCTCCTTCTGCCTGTTACATACATTCACACAAAGTTATTAACCCTGTTTTTCCCATTTTTCAAATGGGCACAGGGTATAAAAAGGAGTTTAGCTTGAAAATTCTATAAGTTTTTTAAGGATTTCCTAAACGTTTCCTAGCTAAATGTTTCACAAATTGTATTTCAAGGTAAAGAGCTACAAAAGGTAATAATAAGACAATTTAAGCTCGGTTAACTGTATAAAACAAAGCATAATATCAGTTATGCGGCAAAAGCTTGCAAATAACAGTTAACCGTTATTCTCTTTGCGATCCTCTCAGACAGATAACCGAAAAACACATGCAAGCTTGCTCTCTCGCTCAGCCGAAAATTTCATTTCTCTTAGTTTTCTCTTAGCTTTTGTTTTCTGTTGAGTGTGCTTAAGAGAGCTGTTATGGTTACTCTCTTTGAATAACAACAACAATAACAGTTATTTGCAACCTCTTATAACAATTAAACCAAACTAAATTAGCTGAATTTGACAAGGCTAAATGTAGAAAACTTAAAAAAAATAAAATAAAATAAATAAATAATAAATTATTTTATTATACCCTGTGCCCATTTGAAAAATGGGGAAAACAGGGTTAATAACTTTGTGTGAATGTATGTAACAGGCAGAAGGAGGCGTGGCAGACCCCACAAACTATATAAATTCTTGATCAGGGCGACAAGCTGAGTCGATTTAGCCCTGTCTGTCTGTCTGTCTGTCTGTCTGTCTGTCTGTCCGTCTGTCTGTCTGTCTGTCTGTCTGCCACGCCCCTGCCGCCCACAATGAATGAAATAAAATACATTCGCCTATTTAAGAGACACTAAGCTATTTACATAAATTCTGTTTTCAGTAGTTTGTAGGTCTATATCATACGCAGATGAGGCTTTTGTCAAATTTTGGATGTCACGCCCCTTTTACGCCTTAATCGGAAAAAACCGAATAACAAGCGTAATATTAAACATAGACTGTTGTTATTTGGAGTATATACTCTCTTTTATTATATTTAACTATCCTGAAAAGCGCATTGAAATCGGTTGATAAACACAGGAGTTATTAGCGAAACAATATTGCAGGCGGCAACTCGCTCGCCCTCTAGCAGCGCGGCCGCCAAATCTGGCACACATAACAAAGTAAGAAGAAGATATGCTGGTACGTTTTGTATGACAGTTTTATATAATTATATTTAAAATATAGGGTACAGGGTATTCTACAGTCGGGCCCGTCCGACTGATCTGCTCCGCCCATTCTGGTTTTTGCCTTAAAATATAGAATTTTATAGATATTTTTTTTTTATTTGCTAACTCAAACAGCATTTAAATGCAAAAACTATGCTATAATTAGAGTTAGGTTTATAGCATTTTATAGCAAGAAACATAATGGGATAAATTAGGCATAACTAAGAAATATAAAGAAAGTAAAAAAAAAATAAGAAATTGTTCTTGGCACAAATATAAAAAATAAATAACCTTGGTAACTTTTTGGTACAGGCAGTAAATAAAAATATATCGCAAGTATATCTTCAGTAGTCAGCAAGTCTAAAGGGTATATTAGGCTGTCACTTGTTGCATAGCGTGCTGCTTACTAAAGGTTATAGCAAAGATTGGGACTGTTAAGCTTAGGCCTGCACATGCTAAGAATTATTTGGAGTAGTATTTGGAGTTTTTTTTAGTAGTAGGAGCAGTTGGAGTAGTTTTTAGCTAGGCTCTAGAGTTAGACAAACGTGCTTAGGGGCATAATACACACACACACATACACACACACACACACACAGAGATACACAGAAGTACGCATACTAGCAGTTAGAATCGGTTTTAGTTATAGGTTTAGGTTAAGGTTTAGCTTAATGTTAGGTTGAGAGAGTCTGACAGTTCTTACCTTATCTTTGCTGCCCTTTTTCTACAATTTAGTTAATCGGGATATTGTTTTGATTTTTTTTGTATATAGTACAAGTCATGACAAGAACAATGATATATATATTTTGATATATTTCAGATTAATACAGCAAAAATTGTACAAGTGGTTGGTGGATAGATAGAAACAGAGAGAGAGAGTTACAGATACAGAGAGAAAAAGAGATAGCAAAGTATTTATAGATAGATTGAGGGACACTCGAGTTCTGGGTTGGGGGGCGGGGAACTTCCTCTTTTGGCAAAACTACTCTCTGAGTCTGTGGCCCATCATGGAAATGTATATAGTACAGTGAAGCCTATGACTACAGGCACAGCACACCACAGTCTGTCCTCAGTCACTTACTTGCAATGAGAAGCGACGATGTCCCGCCTTGCGACCGCCACGCCTCTTGCTAATATGTGGATTATCCAGACGCAACGTTTTGTTCTTCAGTACCTCCAATTGTGTGTACAGTCTGCAAGTGCATCGATTAATCGATAGGTCGAATCGTAGATCGAATTAGCTATTAGCTGTAAAGGTGACTGTACCTACCTTTTGAGTTCGGCACGTATATCCTCGGGAGTCATTTCGGATATGGTTAGTTCACCGATGTCGGGATCGCCCAGGCATAGACCCGCATAGCCGCCGCCCAAACGCTGTCCGGCATCGTGTGACGTACCCTTGAAAGCATCCACAGGTAAACGGATTGATAGATCATACGCAAGCGAACGCACCTGCAAGCTATGAAGATGCAACAAACACCGCAAACCACGCCCACACACAGCAAAGAAACAATCGGAACGGTAACACAAGGGAAAGAAAGAAACGAACAGGAAACGGAAACAGAAACGGAAACGGAAACGAATACGAAAACACAAGATCAACTTTGAGGCAAGTTTTGGAATTGAAAATTAAATTGAGAGATTCTTCAAAATCTGTGCGCTTCGTGTCTTTTGTAATTTTGTGTGGCATTTTGCTCTAGGTTTTCGTATAATTTGTGGATGTATATGTATTTTGTATAGATCTTCGCATAAGTATTAAGCTTAATTTATATATTTGGGCTTAAAAAAAACTGCATAAACACTTATTTTTGCTATTCCAAATGATTTAATCGGAATCGAAGCTCAGAATTGGCGTAATAATCCCATAAGGTATTCAGGGGGTACAATAGATCTTTTTAATATAAAGAGTATAAAAAGGTAAGTGCTAAACGATATTGTCTGAAATTTTGCTTAATTTTCTATAAATTATAGAAATTACATTTAAGTACAATAAAAGTGAAGAATTTCAAATTAATAAAGTTGGATTATATTAGAGTTATCGATAAACCTATAAAATTCGTTTTTATTGTTTTTATAGCTTTGATAAGGTTTACATCTATGACAATCCAAATTAATAAGCTTTAAATTTTAAATTTTGCCAAGGAAAGTTCTTGTTTTTGTGGATCCTTTATATATCAATATTTATAAGAGCTACAGACATCAAATTTCTAACACTGGTTGTTGTACGTATAGTAAGTATATTGATATATTCGGCTTAATTCTAGGTTATTATGGAGTTACTTATAGGATGCCTTGCTCTTTAATGAGCTTTAAGAATTGTTTGCGAAATTTAAAGTATTAGTCTGATTTCTGCCAAAATTTATTCTCAATTAGTAGATCTTTTATACTAAATCTAACCTATACCAATGCATGTGTGTGTGTATCTGTGTATGTGTATTAGGGAGCGTGATTGTGTCTCTTGTGGTGCTGTAAATGAGATAAATATAGATCAAAGTCGTAACTTAAGTAACAACGAATACAAGTTATTTGGACTTGAGCTAAACTACTGAGAGAGTGAGACAGAATTACAGAGATAGAGAGAGTGAGACAGAGAGAGGAGAGTACTTGGGTAAACAGTTAGAGAGAGGGACAGAGGCAAAGATAGAGTTTGCTTATAGATAATATAGAGTGAGAGTGTATACTCTATGGTTTATTTAGTTTTTGGTATATGCATGTTGGGTACTTAAAGGAAACCGATTTTTGTCTTTTTCATCAATTTGTTAGAACATGCAGTAAACGAAGCGGACATGCGGCCAGTGTTGGTAAACGAGAACGTGAACGAAAAAGGTACAGTTGTGCAACGGAAGCTTAAGTGCAGTTTAGAAATGGCATGGAACGTGAATATGAATTGAAATTAAATGAAACTTGAAAATACATACAGTAAAAACACATTTTAAGACATGACACTTGCAGCAACTTCATAGCTTGACTAAAATTCATGAGAATGTTAGCTTAAATCTAAATTCAAATTATTCAAATATTTAACAACAAAGGAAAAAATAGAAAATAATATAAAATTCAACTTTTAACAAATCATTATTTATTTGATATAGTTTAGTCTTTAGTTTGGTACGGCGTTTATTTGATTATTTTTATGATACACAAAAATCGTTTCCTCAACCCAAATACAGATACAAGTACAGTTACGTTTACAGTTATAGTTACAAGTACAGTTACGTGAGGACGAATACGATGACTGCGGACAAATGAGCACAAATTGAGCCTGCTTCACTTCTAGATAACGCACTTTGTTAGCCATCAAAAGAAAATGTTAAAACACAACAGATACAAACTAAATATACCCATTGTACTACCAACGTACAAGGTCTGCAAATTATGTTGAACAAATTATACTAAAAACTATAGTGTTTAAAAATGAAATTAAAACGTGTAACGCTCTGTTACCTGCTTATGCTGATACCATAATTTTGGCACAAATATCAAACCCAATGCGAAGCTATTCGTTAGCTGCGAGCGCACAAACAGGGCCAAGAGTATGGCGCTCGGACTCATCTCCTCCAGATAGACGAAGCGCAGAAAATAGAAACTGGACGACACTAGGAATTCCAGTGTCAACGTGGTCACCAGAAATTGTCGCTCCTGCAAGAGATCAATGGGAGTTTAGCGAAAGCCAGAAAGGTAAACACCAAAGATATGCTTTAGCCAACCGTATGCGTCTTAACTCAAGAGCTCTATGTTAAGCCAAAAAGTTGCTCTTTTTGACCAGCTTCTGTTATCGAACGGTCATTTTCTCTTATCGACTTATCTATATCTCTATTTAATTTCTGTTATCGAACGGTTAGAGCCTCTTATCGATTTATGTACATACATATATCTTTAGTGTTTTTTAAGTTATCGTTTAGTTTCTACTAGTTTAGCACTCTTATCGATTTGAATCCGATATTTCGTTTATTTTAGTTAATTTTAAACTGATATTTTGTTTGTTTTATTCAATTTCCAACTGATATTTAGGAAATTTTATTGGTTTGTATCTGATATTTTATTAAACTTATTAAATTTCTAGCTGATTTTTTATTTAACCTATTGATTTGTATTTGATATATTGTTTTTATTACCGATTTTTATCTGTTTTGATTTTGTTATCGTCCTGTTTCCAATGCTCTATTTCTGATATTTTGATGCTCTTAATCAATTTCTGACTAACAGTATTTCCTTTCTCTTATCGATTAATATCTGATATTTTGTTTCTCTTATCGATTTACATATATCTCTGATTTATTTCTATAATCGTTCTGTTTCTACTACTATTTTTCTCTTATCGTTTTGTATCTGATATCTTATTTCTTTTACTCAATTTCTAACTGATAATTTTTTTCTTTTATTGATTGGTATCTGATATTTTAAGTCTATTATCGATTTGTATCTGTTTAGTTTCTGTTATCCTTCAGTTTCTACTTTCTATACGCTATTTTATTTATTTTTTCGTATCTCCCTTGAGTGGAAATTGTGTCCAACTCACCCGAAACTGTGTGTTGGCGTTGCGACTGGCGATGGCCAGGTGCAGGCCAAAGCACAGGATGAGCATCTCGCTGATCTGCGTGACCAGCTCCCATTTGAGGGGATGGCAGGTGTTGGTGCTGGTCTCCCGCAGGCTCTCCAGCTGTGCGTTCTCCAGCAGGTCCAGAGATGAGGCAGTGAAGGCCGCCATGTAGCAGGTGACGGCGAAGACCATGGTGCCCAGATACTTAAGCAGATCCACATCGCGCAGCACCCAACGATGCGCCTTGCGTGTGCGAAAGTCCACCAGATGGCGATACAGCTTCAATATGATCGCTCCATAGCAGGTGATGAAGCCGATCTCACGCAGCCAGGGCTCCAGCAGGCAGCGTTCCGTGGAGGCGGGAAAGAAATGGACGGCAACCTAAACAGGAACAATGTAGCGTGAGTAGGGGAAGTAAAAATCGAAAAGGTTGCAAATAGATTTACCGATGCATAAAGTAAAACAATGCCCAGCAATATGGTCTCCAGCACGGTCCACATTCCCGAGGCAATAGCCTGTAGAATGAGGTTATGGAATAAATCAGAATGCATGAGTTAAAAAATAGTTAAATTATTAGCTTAAAAATACGATTATTATAAACAATAGTTACTTAATTTACAACAACTTTTATACATAATAAATATTTTGGTTGTTGGTGACCTTTCCATAATTAATTTAGATGTTTTTATATACATACTATATTTAAGAAAAATATATTAAATATATAATATTGTTTCTTAAATAACTTCTGTTTTTATTGACCGATTTCAATGCGACGTGGCATCCAATATATGAAATAAACTTGATATGTGTATAGCAGAGGTGCCCACTTCATAGCTCTCGCTGCTCTTTAGCATATGGAGAGAGCTCTTGCTTATGGGGAGAGCCTCTCCGTTTGGGCACCACTGCTTCAAATAATTTACGTACAAAGATAATCGTTGGTAAATCTCTCGCTTATTTTCGGCTGACGACAGAGTGCACGCGAGAAACGATGCGATAATATTGGGCGAGAGCGAGTGATAAACCACTGCAACTTTGTTCATATGCAATCGCTCGAAAGATGTCAGAGTCAGAGCAAAGCGAGTTGCGAATGCAAGCAATAGCGAGAGAGCAAAGCGAGAGAGCAGTGTGTAACCTCCTTTATGGCTTCAACTCGCTCAAAGCGTACGATGGTTTTGAGCGAGCAATGTAGCTCGCTGCTCGCAAAGCTCTCACTCTGCCATCTTCAAGCTTTGCTTCTCGTTTCGCTTCTAGCGCGCACTCTGCCTTCAGCCCAACGTTCTCAATTGCCAAACTCTCGCTAATCTACGCTTTTTCTTTTGCCAACTTTCGCTGATCGCTCTTCTCATTCTAGCTCTACTCTCTCCTTCTTTGGTTGGTTCGGCTGCTTTTAGTATAAGCTGTGGGCAGGCCGCTCCGCTTCGCATCGTCGGCTCTTGCATTTCCGTTTAAGCGTTGTTCCGTTTCTGCCATTCCTCTACTTCGTGCTCTTCGCGCGTTCGTCTGCTGGTTAATTTCTTGCCTAGCAAAAACGGTTCTTTAGGTTGGCTTAGCAACAGCGATTATTTCCCTTTCTCTTTCTGCTTATACTTTTATTGTAATATTTATTTATTTTGTATTAATATTCCCTTCAATTATGTTGTTTATATTTATATTAGGAATAGTATTTTTATACCCTGTGCCCTTTTGAAAAATGGGAAAACAGGGTTAATAACTTTGTCAGAATGTATGTAACAGGCAGAAAGAGGCGTGGCAGACCCCACAAACTATATATATTCTTGATCAGGATGACGAGCTGAGTCGATATAGCCCTGTCTGTCTGTCTGTCCGTCTGTCCGTTTGTCGATTTCGGAAACTACAAAAGCTAGAGATGCCGTTTTGGTTGCTATAGGTAGGTGTATTCAATACGCAGATCAAGTTTATTTCAAAACGTTGATGCCACGCCCACTTGACGCCCAAAAATCAATAAAACTCACATAACCTCGAATTTTTAACACAAAAAGTTGAATAACAAGCGTAATATTGAACATAGAAGGTTGTTATTCGGAACATAAGCTCTGTTGTATTATATTTAACTATCCTGAAAAGCGCATTGAAATCGGTTAAGAAACACAGGAGATATAAGCTTCACAATAGTTGAACTTAAAAGTTCAAAAACAAGCGTAATATTAATCATAGAATGTTGTTATTTGGTATAAACGCTCTTTTTTTATTATATTTAACTATTCTGAAAAGCGCATTAAAATCGGTTAAGAAACAAAGTAGATATACGCTACGCAATTGGCAGCGCGGCCCAGGGTATTCTACAGTCGGGCCCGTCCGACTGATCTGTCACGTCCGACTGATCTGTCTCGTCCGACTGATCTGCCCTGTCCAAATTTTTAATTATAATTTATTTATATATTATTATTTCGTTTATTTATATTTATTTATATGTTTTGAGAATCGAAATCGACTTGCGCAAACAGACGGACAAGGCAATATGGACTCTGCTCGTCTCCCTAATTTAAAATATATTAAATTTGTAGGATTCGCCACGCCTTCTCTTGCCTATTACATACAATGGGGTATAAAAAGAAGCTCAGCTCACCTTGCACTTGCGCTGCCTAAACACAATCACGCTGAGCACCATACAGCAGAGTATGCACGCTGCCAGAACAATGGCCACCAGCAGGCGCAGACAGGCGTCCAGATTGATGACGTCCTCCTCCTGAAATGTGAGGCAAACGCCATGCTGATCGCAGTTGCTGCAGCCACCCGGACAGGGCAGACAGGAATAGTTGTCGTAGCCCTCGGAGAGCTCGACGAGATCGCCACGAAATCCCTGCAGCGTGGAGTTGGGCAGATAGAAGGATTCACGGCATATGCAGGTGTAAACGTCCCTCGTAGCCGTTGGCTTGTTCTCAGTTAGCAAGCAGAATGTGGTATTGCGATCGCAGCTAAATATATCAGATTATATTAATCAAAGGGGCAATATATTTTAGGCTTATACCTACCCATGTCTGCGGCCAAAAACCTCCTCCAGTCCATCGTTGCAGACATCCTCATCTGCAGCTATAAATGCAGCCGCCACAATTCTGTAAAAATATTTGCATATTATTATTATTATTATTATTATTATTATTTATATTTATAGAGCATTTTGAACTCACTTGATTCGGTGCTCTGTGTATGATATGCGAAATGGCCACAACCAGCGACCCGTCAACAGGTTGCAGTCACGAAAGGGGGATCCCCACTCCTGCGTCCCATCGCTGCTGTTCCACGCGGCGCTGCAAGCATTTCAATGCAATCAAATCAATTAGCCTTTCCCATCGACACCTGCACACGCCAACCTAACGTGCTAAGCCAACTCGGGGGTGTACACGATAAGGAGAGTGGGGGGCAGGGAGTGAGTGGGGTCAGCGGACGGAGTAGTTAACTGATTGATAAACTATCGTTAATAGCTCCGCTTTTACTATCAATCTATCCAACTGATTTGCCAAATAGAAAAGCATAATCCTTGCATTTATCTATCCATTATCTCATTTAAATATATACAACTATATTTACCTACATATAACAGTGCATGTAATTGAAATAAATTATTTAAATACAGAAAAACATAAAAATAAAAATGCATATACATTTCTATAGCATACTTTTAAGAGCATCAAATTTTTTTAATAAAGTTAAATTTAAAGTAAAAGTGAATAGCAAATTTGCTTTCATTTATTGAATTTTTTAAGATTTATTCAAAGGGATAATTCTATTGATGAGATATTCTAGATTGATGAAAAATTCTGAGAATTACAATGGTAATAGAGCCAAAAATTAATGGATATTTTACTCTAATTGTTGTGAACGGTAATTTAAAAGAAATTCTGACGAATTCGGCCTTAAGCTAAAATGACAATTGCTTCTATATCTAAATTATAAATACATATACCGAAATTCTGACATCGTTTTTGGTAAATTGGTAAATTTCAATTATATTTCGATTGAAATATATATATCGCCAATCAAGTTGTTATCGTTATTTTACGATAGTAAACTATATTTATTGAAAAAAAATATAAATCTTAATGGATTCGTGGTAATAGTATATTGGAACTTGGATAAAATATTGTAAAATTCAACAAAAAGTGTGATGCAGCTCTCATCATTAACTTATCATCATATATATAATATAGTATGTATAATTGCCTATTATCTTTCCATCGTCTGCGTTTCCCAATTCTTTATTCTAGCTCAAATTATGTTTTAAATCTATATCACATACACATTTAAAAAATTGTTTATTAGAATTTATTCATGCTTACCCCAGTTCCCGCCAATAGGAACCCAAATATGCTTTATTGTGCACCTGATGCGGTGGTATCTGTAAGATCAGTTCAATATTATGATAAACATAGATTTTAATAGACGTCGGATGGTACTGACCGTAACATTATCCCTGAATTTAACCACAACAGTGTGTATGCTGGGCGCCGCTATGGCAAAGGCCAAAAGGTTCTCGTCCTCGTTGAGGGCGTGGCTGGCAATGATATTGGCACGCCGACTCACCTCCGAGCGTGTCTGCTCATCGATGCTTATCTGAGTGTTGGCATTTGGAAATCTGATTGATAGATACTCTGTAAATTTGCGAGCAGCATCCTCGGCTAGTTCGGTGTAGTCGTAGAACTGTAAGTAGGCAAATATTAAGAGATTTCAGTTAAAGTTAAATATAATTGGACGCTGTACGGTAAAAAAAAATACAAGAGTACAAGGTGTATTAAGCATGTGATATGCAGATAATGGGTATTTATAAATTTTCAAAATACTCTACATGGTTCATAACATAACTTCAATTTTTGTTTTCAAATTTTTTAATACAAATTAAAAGATAATAATTAATTTAAATTTTGTTTCAATTGTTATATTAAAAATGAAAAACATTTTGTATTTTTAATTTATTTTTAATTTGTATTATTTAATATTATATATATATAAGAACTGAACAATAATTTAAAAATCAATATTGGAAATAAAAGTTTAATCTATGCATACCCAAACTTGCCGTTAAAAAATAATATATATGACATTTTTCTACTCTTCGCAGAAGTTTAATTGGGCTTCAATATTTTTAAACTCATAATTATTATTTGCGATCCCAACTTCTGAGTAAGCGGAATACACAAGAAACAATTCTGAGCAGAGGTGCCCACTCCATAGCTCGCGCTTAGCATAGGGCTGTTGCTCTTGCTTATGGGGAGAGCCTCTCCGTTTGCGAATCTCTTACAATCCACTCGAATGCGTGTGGAGTTTATCTTGTTTGCTCGATTTGGCGCTCTCTCAATGCAAGCCCAACAAGCGAGAGAGAGAGAGTGTGTCATACAGAGAGCTTATTCAACACACGCTTCAGCTGTAAGCATGTATTGGTGTGGATCGCTGCTGCTGCACTCTGCTAGCACAGTGGCAATGAGTGGAGCTTAAAGAGCGAGAGAGCAACAGAGCAGCAGAGCTGTTGACTATAAAAGACAGCGGCTTCTCCACAGCAATCAGTTCTTCGTCAGCTGGCGTGGTGTAAGGTTGGAAGGGGCAGTCTAGGCAGCATTTCATGGGCATCTATATAGGTATGTATTTTTGTACTCAGAAAATGGGTAAAAACTGTTAATGGTGACTCATTGTTTTTTTCTTTGCTTCAAATTGGTGGTTATGGCGAATATCGCTCGACATAATGACGGCTGATCTATAATTGTTTCTGTTTTTGTAAACTCTAAGGAAAAATCGGATGAAACATGCCTGAATTCCTAAATTTAAATATTTCTTCGGTACTTAGTAAGTAAATATGTATGTATTAAGAAAGTTAAAATACAAATTTAAATAAAGCAAAAAATTAAATAAGCATTGAAGATAATTTTGGAATGTTTAATTGGAATGGAATGAAAAGCTTATCAAAATTAATTAGGTGATTTTAACGATCCAGAAAAAAGTTTCTGTTCAGTCTTGACCTGAGGGGTATTTAGCTTACGTCCGACTAGAACCTTTCGTCCCCTTTCGATCTGCTCCGTCCTTACTGGTTTTAATAATATTAGCTTGTGGAGTCTGGTATTATTCCTCTCTGAAACGGAGTCTGTGCAGCAGGATTAGCCTAGCCTCTAATTAGGGTTTGAAAAGTGCTTCGTGTTGCTGGGGAATACAATGGGATTTAATGTCCAAGCCTTGGCTGTCTTGCCTCGCTCTTGCCTCGTTTTTACTTGCGGCATGTTTGTATAAAATTAACACGTTACAATAAGCACAGGATACGCACAGGATACATTGTGGCAGCTCAGCTCCAGCTCTGATGACATCATTATGGCTTTTGAAAACAAAAGGTAACCGCACCAAGAGCATGACTAAAAGCGCCATCCATATATGCATGTGTGTGTGTGTGAGTGTGTGTGTGTTTGGGTGAGTCACCTTTTGGCTTTTTCAAACAAATATTTCCCATTAGCAATGCTCAACGCTGGGGCGACCACACTGCGTATACTTTATGCGCCAGATGAAAAGCCAAATGAATTATTAACAAGAAACAAACATATTTGTACACAAATAACTTACGCACACTCCCACACACACACACATACAGTTACAAATATACACTCACACACATTCATATGCCCACAAATACATTTATTGAGCGTAGAATCATTGAGGCGTGCTGTGGTCTTTGCCAAAGTAACAAATAACAACAACAGAAGCTTGCAAAAATAGCTGAAGAAGTTGTGTTAGACTAGCAGATACCCTGCAATAACAGACACTTCCCTACATACCGTACATACCCTACAAAAGAGTTCTTTATTAGAGCTTATAAGAGGCATAATTTAGAATAATTTTGAAGGCTTTACAATTGTATAGCAAAGGCAAAGCTAATTCAAATATATCAATAAAATGAAAAATTTGTCGATTTCACAAACATTTATCAACACTATCAGCCTATTAATTTTAATTAAAATTAAATCTGTATTGGTTCAGAAAGAATAACAATTATTAAAAAAGCAGATAAAGATAAGGAGATGATTAGATAGAAGAGCGGATAAAAATGTGGTGAAAAACAAAACAAAAGAGAAGTTAGAGAGACAGAAACGTAGGTAGAGTAACAAAGCGAAAATGTGTTAAAAATACAGCAGAATAAAAAGATAAGAGATAGACAGAATAAGAGGGATATATAGATGTAACAGGGAGTTGAAGAAACACAGAAAAGCAAACCGTTACAACTGTAGATCAGCATAAATCACAAAGAGAGCGACCGATAACAATCAGATGCCATGCGTAATAAACGCGACTATAGAGACACAAAAAAAATAGAAGAGACAGAGAGAGAGAGGGAGAGAGAGAGAGAGAGAAAGGAATCAAGAAAGAGAAAGTGTGTAGACAAAGCAGAATGAGACAAACGCCCAATTTAACAAAGTTACAAACATATAAATCGACAGACTGCCAAGCAGACATAAAAAGAGCACATAATGTAATTTTTTAATCCCTGTACCCTGTGAAAATGTATGTAACAGTCAGAAGTAGGCGTGGCAGACCCCACAAAGTATATACATTGATAAAAGACGATTTCGGAAGCAATAAAAGCTAGAGCAGTCATTTTCTTAATATAGATCGAATATTTCATAAATATTTTAAAATTGTATTGAAAATATAGGCTACAGGGTATTCTACAGTCGTGCGTGTCATATTGATCAACTACATATTTACTGGTTTTTACATTTTATATGTGTATTTATTCTAATGGTACAAATACAATAAAGCTATAATTCATGCCATTAATTACCAAAATAAATATCTGAATTTACTTTTAATTAAATTAATTAATTACATTTGATTAAAATAGCATGAAGTTTTAGATCAGTTTTAAATAGTACAGATTATACAGTTATAAATTCTTGCTGATGACTCGATTTAAATGTCGATTTAAGCATTGCACTTTGATTTTTCCACTGATATGCCCAATTTAGGCCACACACTTGTCAATAGTTACAGGGTATCAGAGACTGCGACAACAAAAAGAATATGAAAAACACTTGTAAATAGCAAAAGCCACAAAACAGTCGAGCAATGAAACATGCATACATTTTGCAGGCATGACAAACACAGACACAAAGACGCACACACGCACACGCACACTCACACACTGAAGTGCTTATGCATATGTAAGTTGTGGCAGTAACTATGCAGAAACACGCACACACACAGACACAGAGTCTTGGGCTTAGACGTGGCAGTTGAAATGAAATCCGTAAAGCGCGTTTTACTGGCTTTTTAATGTCTGCTGCTCGACATCTCGTCGCGCACTCGGATATGCCGGCATTTTGTTCACACACACACACATATGCACATATGTATGTATGCATATGTATACAAAATTCTTACTTATGACCATAAAAATATTTACATGCCCATATGGCATTTAGTTGTTGCTGTTGCTGCTGCGACTGCGACTGTTGCTGTTGTCATTTGCATGTTTGTCGTGTTGTTGTACGCTTTGTGCTTAATGAATAAAATATGTCAGCTGTTGTTGCTGTTGTTGTCGCTGCTGCTGCTGCTGTTGACACTTACAAATCTCATCTGGGCAGCTCACAAGTGTGTACTACACACATCTTTACACATCTTTCATTATGCAAAGCCGCCCGCCTGAGTGCGTGCTTAGTCTTGTTTTATTTCGCTCTCCCTTTGCCTCTGCCTCGCACTTCAGATCTTAATGCAGCCGTAATAAGACCATAAATTGCATAAAACTTCCAACTTATTCAGCTGCTTCATCTCTATGGCAAATGTGGCCATTTTTAATAAGCATTTCCGGTCTGCGCCTATCGGTTATGCAACGGTTTTTGCGCAAGGCAAATGCCAAAATAACAGAAAGAAAACCTTTGTTTTGCCGACTCTGATCTTTATAAAAATCTTTAATAATGTTCAATGACAATGTTCTAAAATTTCCTAATCATATCTTATATTTAAATAAAAATTTTTATTAAAAAAAAATTATATAAGAGACTATAAAATTCTTCTTACATTTTTAACAGCCTTAAATTAAGAGACAATATATAATGTTAAAATCAATCAACAAAAATTTATAAAAACTGCAATTCATTTAAGAATAGCTAAAATATTTTTATATACAGTAAAGTTCTATTTACGTTTATAAATTTGAAATGTTTACGCTTTTCGGTTTGATAACCCTGCTGCAAAATATTGATAGTATAAATTCATTTTTAGTAGCAGCTTTTGTTGTGCCTTGCGTATTTATTTTAATTGAACTGCATTTAAGCTTTTGTATAGACACAAAAGTATTGTAATTTTAATACAAATTTTAATTAAAAAACTGCTATTTTTTCTTGATTGTATAGCATGACAAGAGTGTTGTTGTTGCAATTGTTGTTGTTGCTGTTGTTGCTGTTGAAGCAAAACACAACAAATAGGCGCACTTGGAGGCGGGGCCAGAGCAAAGGCAAATTTCCATGACTGTTGTTAAAGCGCAACAAAGGCAGAACAACATGACCGAGAGCAGCGGTCAGAGCAACAACAACAACAAGAACAACATGTAGAATAACAACAACAACAACAATAGCAACAATGCTTGACAGGCATTCGACAACGTGTACCCTGTTGACCAGTGTTAACAAAGCCCAAAGCCCCATCGTAGGGAGTATTGGTTTTGTCCAGCTTCACAGCTGTTGTCCTCCGCCTCTCCCCACCACTCCCTCCACTCTCTTGTGCTCTTCCGCTTTGTTTTACGCTGTTCTCTTTGCTTCTTTTCTCTGTTTTTCTTTCATACCGTGCGTCACTTTATTTATTATTTTGCAGAGCGGTTTTTTTTTATATTTTTGCTGTTTCTTTTTCGAGGGGAGTGTGAGAGATTGAACGTGTCTAAGCAGCGCATACTCAAGTGAAAAGCGAGATACAAATCGCTCATCAGGCACATTTACACACAAACACACACACACACACACAGCCCTAATGGCAATTTACAAATTCTGCTGCCATTTTGTTTGTATCTTTCACTTGGAAATTGTATCTTTTAATTATAAGCCATTACTTATTGTTTGTGCTGCTCTCTTTTGCAAACAGATAACGATAACTATTGCCATCAGCTGTATCACTTAATAAAACATTGATTGATTGACAATCATCGTCAGATCTCAGCAATATCTACATTATATGAACATTTGTATCAAATAGCAAAATGATCTTGTGTTAGTTTTCAAAATGTTTTCCAAATTGTTCGCTAAAATAAAGCAACTAATCTACTCTACAGCTTCAATCATATCAATCGTCGCCATGATTTATATATGTATTGATTGAAAACATAATAAAAACCGGCTAGCTAGCATATTGTTTTAGGGAATCAATGATCACTTGATTATGCCTGATTGATTGAGTAAACCTGTCTTGGTAACCTTCTTTTTCGACTCTCTAACGACAGATTGAATGTGTGATTGATTGAATGATTGACTACCTGCCACTGTTTGTTCGATACGCTTAAAACTATTTGCTTGAGCTACTGACTGATCGACTGGCTGTATAATGCTTCTTGTGACTAAATCATACTTTTTTCGACAAACAAAGTAATGGGTTTAATGATTGACTGATTGATTGACCCATAAACAGGCGTGCTCTTTGCTTTATGTGCTGACTAAACGATTGACTGACGAACTAACTGTTTTAAGTCGCTTTCTAGCTACTTCACTGACTGATTAGCCGAGAGAAAAACACTGATTGACTGACTTACTAATACACCAAACCACAGAATTGCTGACTAACTTATACACTTACCCACAGATTGACTGACTGATTAACCTACTTCCGCGCCTGACTGCCTGAGCCTGTGTGGTAAAAGCGTTTGTATCTGGAAATTTCAACTCGTGGCTGGAATTGTCATGCAAATTCAATTAAAATATCGTTGATGGCAGATAGGCAGATAGGCAGATAGGAAACGGCAAAAGCCGCAGCCAGCCTGTGGCTGATTTCTTTAGTATCTTTTAATTAACTTGCAGAAGCAGAACGCAAAGCAGAACGAGATGCCGCCACAGAAGAGCGGCAAGCAACACCAGTGTCAACAGAACTGCTTGCAAATCCTATGTAATACCTGCAACTGCCGTCGCAACTTCGTTCTGTCCGTGCCTCGCACTATGTGCGTCAGACATGGCGTATGCGTAATATTTTTTACGACCCAGAACGGGGTTGTCGCTCCCATATACATATATATGTATGTTTGTATGTATGTGTGCGTCTCTCTGTGTGTGTGTGTTTTTCTTTTTTCCTTGAGCAAATTTCATTCGCGCAGATTTGCGCAAAAAGATTTTTGTCAGCATGAAACTCTGAAGTCTGCATTAACTTGGCCAAAAAAAAAGAGGAAAGAAAAACGCGGGATTGCTGCTGCCTCAGCAATTTTATTGATTAGACACGGAAAAGGCCGCCTCCCCCTTTGGGGTACACTCCCACCTCACCCCCTGCCGCCCATTCCCAGGGCATTTTGCGACCGTGAAGCACTTTCTCAATTGCTAACTTAGCGATTTTAAATATTCATGCTAATTGTACGTCCTGGGTCGATTGCAGGCTGCACTTGTTCTCACACTGAACCTCGATTTAACAGTAAACAATTCTGCCGTTTAAATTTAAACAGGCTACAAATATTTATAGCAAGCTTTTAATTAATGTTGTTCTCAGAGTCTATTAATTGATGTGAAGTGCTTGAGATAAGCTCAAGCTTAACTTGGTCGAATCAATGTATGTTTTATTGTACTTATTTTATAGCGGGAACGAAATAATTTCCGACATTAAAGTACAGTGCTCTGGGTATTCGCAGATCTTTTGAACGCGAAAAAAAGAATAAAAATTTTCTTTGCGTTATTAGCAATACTATCCTAGTATAAATTAACCTACAAATTATAAATAAACCTAACCTAGTATAACTTTTGTATTCATATAAATTGCTATATTAACTAACTAATTAATATTTATTTATTATACCCTGTACTTATTGAAAAATGGAAAAAACAGGGTTTTTATTATTTGTCAGAATGTAAGTAACAGGCAAGAAAAGGCGTGGCAGACCCAACAACGTGTATTTATTATTGATCAGGATGACGAGCTGAGTCGATATAGCCCTGTCTGTCCGTCTGTCCGACTGTTTGAACGCGTCAATCTCAGAAACTATAAGAGCTAGAGCAGATCGTTTTGGTCATTTTTAAAAGGTGTATACCAGACGTGCCCACTCCATAGCTCCCGCTGCTCTTTTGCATCACCAGTTGCTCTTTCTTGTGGAGGGAACCTGCTCGTATATGTGAGCGCTCTTTCTCGTATGCAAAGCAAATTACTGAAACAATTGCGTGCATTTTTTCTCATTCCACTCATTTTCTGTGTATGTCGCGACACATCGTCGGTGTTCTCGAGCATGAGAGAAATCAATACTGTTTTTTCATTGCGATCACAACAATTAACTAAAATTAATATAAATATCGATGATTTGTTGTGTAGAATTTAAATTGATATTTCTTATCTTGCTTAATAGAGTTCTAAGATGTTCTAATGAGTTCTCACAGATTTACTTACCGGCTCATCGGGCTGCGTTTCCAGCACCTTGGGCTCACATTTGTCCGCTGCTTTGCTGCTGCTGCTGCTGCTGCTGCTGTATGCTGCTGCTGCTGCTGCAGCCGCAGCTGGCGTTGTGGTTGTGGGCGGTGTGGTGGTTGTGGGTGGGGCAGTTTGAGCAGTGGTTGTGGTGGCGCTGCGTTTACGCAGGCGTTCCGCATTGCTGAGGGCAGAGACGACGCTGCCCGTGGGCGTCAGCTCGTCAAAGTCCAGATTGGATGCTTCGTGCAGCTGGAACTGCTGACTGCCATAGGGAATACTCTGGAGCAGCTGGACGCGTTTGTAGTAGGCGAGCAGAGCGTCTCGCCTGCTGCTGCCGGGGGAGGCGATGGAGAGTTGGGCCATGCCCAGTATTAACAACAGTTGCAGTAGCAAATGTAATCTATGGCAATTGTTGCTGATGTGATGGTTAATGTTGCTGTTGTTGCAAATTTGTTGTGTTGCTCGTTGGTTTTGTTGTTGCTTATTCAGGTGGTCTCGATCTCTGTGGTTCATGTGGCATTTGTGGCTGTACGTTTGAGTATTCATTTGATTCGTTTTGATTCGCATTTGGTGGTGGCATTTTTGATAGTTGCTTTGATGCATTGAACTTTGAGCTTCTTTTGACTTTGTTGCTATGCACAGTTCCATATCACTATAGTTCTTTAATTCTGCTTCTTCCCCTTCCCCGTCGCCTACTTCCTCCTCTTTATAAAAATATGTTTGTTTTCAGTTGCAGCACTTTCAATGCGTGTTCTCCTTTGCTGAACGATTGCGGCTCTCAATTCAACGTCTGCCACAACGCGCATATCTGAAATTTTAGAAAATTGGAAAAGTTTTATTTGCTTGCAAAAAGTTTTCGTAGCAAATTTGTGTATCAAAGTGACAGTGGCCAAAAACAAGCAACAGCTGACAGCTAACGAGTCCAACAAATTGCAGCTTGTTTACCGAAGTAACGAAATTATATAGTTTCGGTTTAAATTAAATAACATCGTTTATCTTTACACTATTTCTCAATATTTCAACTCATTGAAATTGAAAATAAAATATAAACACAACAACAGGGGCGTTGTTGGCTTTTTAGAGAGTGGGGGTGAAATTAAATAAATAAAATTATTTAATAAATATATTTTATATACAATAATTTGATATTTTTTTTACTTTAAAAGGTTTTCAGTTCGGCCAACCTAAGTTCAGCCAACGAGAGTTCTGTCATCGACACTTCGGCCATTGAGAGTTGGACCATATATAGTTGGACTATCGAGAGTTGGGCCAGTAATAGTTGTGCCGACTATTATTAATGTTGATATACTGTATTTTATTTATTATTTTATTTTGATAACCCCTCTACATTTCCCAACAATGTGTATTTCAAGCTTCGCTGAGCTTTAAAGCTCGCTTATCAATTCAGCTCCAGCTTGGTCAAAGCCAAATCAATGACAAGCTAAAATTCTTTATTGTTTTTATTTTATAAACTAAAACGGAAAATATATAAATAGAACAACATTTTGTTCAGTTGATACAAAGATTAAATCTTGATAATTTAATATAGTTGGTTAATTAATAATACATTTATTATTTGCGGATCTAAAAGCAGTTGAAATATATATAAATTAATTTTTCATCACACTGTCAGTTAAAATTATGCTTAAAAATAAACTCTAATTAAAATTCAACTTATTATTTATAAATTAAGCAGAGCTTAATGAATTTAGTTAGTTTATTGACGTAATTTTGCTGCCGTTGTTCTATTATAAATGTTTAGCATGTTGACTTTGTGGAATCTAAATGGCATTTCTAGCTTAGCTATTTTTCTGGTGTAATTCCGCTGATTTTTATAGCTGTCGCTGCAATTTCAATTAAATTGCAATTTGCGTTGATATGAAATTGCAATTGACTTAACAGCGCGCACTTTGTGTGGGCGTGGGAAATAGACAGAAGGCAAGGAGAAGCGAGTGTGAAGAGAGGAGAATGTGTCCATTGGGTTCATAGGGCGGTGATACGGGAATTTCTGATATTCTTTCTCTCTCTGCCCCTCTCTTTACCACTCTTTTTATGCATTTACTATCATGGCAACTGCACATGAAATGGCAATCAGCATAATTTTATACCGGTAAAGGCTGTTAAATTTAATTGCATGTCGCTGGTGACAAGCGTTCATGGGTTTTTATCTACTACCATATGCAGCTAAATGATAATATATATCTGCATTTTAAACATTACACTAAGTACATCAGATAAAATCATATCTGTGTGGCACACAAATTAATGCAAATTTTGTAGATATTCAATTTAAATGCATTAAATTGGTGACTTTATTTTAATCTCTGTTCAGTCCAAGCTCAAATAATTTACAGTCAACTGTTTGAACAATGGAAAACTAAAAGCCATTTGCATTTAACACTCGGAGATTGAGTTGTAAACTGCAATTATGTACATGGCCAAGTTGAAAACTTCTTTGGGAAAACTTGCCCTTTTGCTCGTGTATTTTCTTAGTTTTCGCACCCCTTTTCGCACTTTTCGTGGCATTTTATTCATAGTTTATTGTATTGCATTGCCAAAAACTTTGCCTGTGTCTCGATTAAGTTCGTAGTTTTATTATTAATTATAACCTGCATCCATTGAAAATGGTTAAAAACAAGTAAGGACGACGCAGATCAGTCGGACGTTACCAACAGTAGGATATCCTCTATTTTGTGTTTCGATAATAGACACACAGTTGGCACAATTGTCTGTTGCATATCTTCGCTGCTTCTTATTCGATCGCAGAATACCATAAGCTACTTAGTTAATTAATTACAAGTTTTTAATTAATAGTTTGCCTAGTTCCGAAAATAAATGCTATATAACGCATGACAAACCGAGGATTTCCCAATCAAAACTCCTGCTAACATACCGTTTATACAAGTTAATGACTCTCCATTAAGACTCCTGGCAATTGTTTAATTCTCGTTTATCTATGGGGACTATCATGAGTCCCGGGCATACATCACACTTAAGCACTTAAAGCCCTACCCAAAAAAAACCGAGGGAAAGAGAGACAGAGACAGAGATAGAGAGGGAAAGAGAGAGTCAAATGCAGTGTGTAATAAAAAAACGCCAACAAAATGCAAATAATCCGCGTGTAAAGACTCCCCACGGACAGACAGACAAACCGCAGGGGAGTTGACATGGGGGGGGGCGCGGGGGCGTGGCATATGCATGAAAGGTTAAAAATGATTTTTTAAGTGGTGTCACTTTTTTCGTAATTTTTGCTAGAGTGAAACAAATTGATTTGCAATTTAATATGAAGTTTAATTGAATGAGTGTTAAAATGGGTAATTAATGTAAGTGCGAGTGTATTCAAACTCATATTCATATCAATATTCAGCGGCCAAATGCAAACAAAGTCAAATTGCTGCGGGTTAAACAGGTGCCGAGCAAATTGACACTAATTGAAATTAATTTTTTACACTTACTGTAAAATGATAGGCTCATTCGCACACATTCAAACACATTCACATGCCGATTGCTGGACTCATTCGAATGCCAGTTGGCACATGCGCTATAAACAAGCTCTGGGATTACGTGATTTGGCCAGATGCCAGCGCCAGATATGGCTAAAAAGTGCACCAGCTATAGCCTATATAGTTGTTGTTGTTGTTGTTGTTGTTGACAAGTTGTTGCCTGTTTTCTGCCTGGCTGAGCTCACCTGGCCTCACCTTGACACTCGCTCAACTGCAGCTAATGCGGCTGGGCCACAGCGAGCGTATCTCCAGCAGTAAATCTGTTACAGTTACTCTTTCACTCTCTCGCTCTTTGTATTGGTTTCACACACATAAGCACACACACACACACACGTAAACACATTCAGTTTTCAATTAACAACGTGCTTGTGTCTTTGCTGCCTTGTGAAAATGTTGTAGCATACTTTTCTGCACCGCTTGCCACAGAGCAGCGCTTCAAATAGCTAACAACATTATTGCTGTTATTTTAGCTAGCATGCGGGTACACTTAGCGAAAAATCTAGTCTAAAATAATATTTATAGTTTGTATTGTGTATTGGGCTAGCATTAAAGGACAATGATATTTTACGAAGAATATTATATAATAATAACACTTGACATCAAGTATAAAATTTATAGTTTTCTTTATACTTATAATATGTTATATTTTATTAAAATTCATTATTTTTTATGTAAATTGCTATCAAATTTATTTTAAATATTTTATTTTCTTGGGTTATTAGAAGGTTTTTTGTTTGAAATTGAATTTTCTTGCTATTAAATTGTACGACAAATAATAAATATTAATGTTTAACATAAAATATAAAATTTTATTCTTTATATAATATGTTATGTTTTTGTGAAGTCAATTTTAAATCTTAGAGTTATTCTATCATTACGAGAGATATTATTTCACTTTTTATTGTAACGTCTGAATTTAATATGAATATAATATAATATAAATATATATAATACCCCTTGCTTTTATTGTTTTCAGTGTCGCTGTTTTTCTATTTTGGCCACATGAAGTTGCAGCTTGCGTACCTGAATATCTCACTTCCATTTGGCAGTTTCCACAAGCAAGCAAACAAACAAACATTGCAGTTGTTGTCTGAGAATTGATTGAAAATTGTGTGCATGTCGACAACAGTGTCTCATGCATGTATGCGCACAACAATACATATTGCTATCGACCACAATCTCAGTGAATTTTCGGCTAAAACATTCTGGGATTGCAGGTAATATGAATTTCATAATTGGCTTAAGGTGTGACAACCAAAACAGGCTTAAAATTACTGAAATAACAATAAAAGCATGAACACCTGCAACGCCATAGCATCCACAAAGTAAACTCGTAAATCTTGTAATTTCATGAAATTGATATGTATAAATTCAATATGTGTGGGTGTTTGCCAGACACTTGCTACAATTTGGATGCTATTTATAGCTTAATTGCCAATGGTGGAATGTGTAGAACAATCAGTCTTCTATTTCGGCTTTAATAAATAAAGTCTATTTAGAATTGTGTAATATATATTTAACATATTGCTAAAAGAATAAAAATTGAAAAACACCCTATTATTAATTATTATCGTAATCACATAACTATTGTTTATAAAATTAATCCATTTAAAATTATTGAAAAATATTATGCTAACTTTAAGCAAATATAAGAGGCAGAAGAAGGCGTGGTAACTATGAAACTGTCTGTATGATTTTAATATCAACTCAGCATGTTTCTTAACATGCCCACGTTGGGCGCCATATATTAACGTGGTACCGAAACATTGGTTTTTTATATCGATTCCAGCTAAATGTGCTTTTAAAACCGCTTTAAAAACTACAATTCCACCTTTAATGCTAAGTTTGATGATTTCTTTTCAATTTTATTTATTTTTTCTCATTATAGACTAAAATTTCAATTATTTTGTTTTTTATTTAGGCCAAAAGTGAAAAATGAAAAGTGGCATTTTTAATTAAATATCTCATTAAAATAGATATACTTCAATTTAATTCTTAAAAACTAATCCTGTAATATTAGAAAAAAGAGTGAATCAAACTCATTTCAAGCGAAAATTTAATTAAAATATATTTATATTATATAACGTGAATTGAGACATTTAAAGTTTTCGTATAATATTGATTTGAGGTGTTTTTGTCCTTGACTTAATTATTATTTTCATTTTTTCAGTCACTGGCAAGTTCGTGCATTATTTATTAAGGTTAACTCAAGTGAATTAACCGCTTTCTATTTCCGCTGAAGAATAGTATTTATAACTGTTCATTCCAAACTAAACGTAGAGCTTTTCCAACTCATAACCTAGACGTATTGTTCAAGTCTTGAAGCTATTCAGCTGTTATGCTATAATTAGGCTCATAGCATTTAAACTCTGCACTTGCAACAGTTGCTGATATATAATTGGCCACAGACAACTATTGTTGTATTGTTGTTGTAACTATTATTGTTATTATTATTATTACCATTACCATGGTGGAGTGGAGAAGAACGTGATGGATGCGCACTTAAGGTCTGGTCATGGCCACGTATAATGAAATTCAAATGAAATAATAGGTAATATGCTAAAAATAGACGAGGCAAGCGCAAACAGGAAACAGTGATAAAATAGCAGAATGGAGAATGAAAGAGAGGCAGACGGGCGTAGAACAAATGAGATAGCTGCAGTTGCGGCGCCGCACAGTGGAACAAATGGCGAATTTGAGATGGCAAAAGTCATAACTTTTGAATATAGAGAAGTTGTTTAATAATAACTAAAATTTACTGCGCTATATGCGTTCAAGGTTGAGTTTTTTGTCATATGTAAGATTTGATATAGTATAGCGAAAAATTGTTAGATATTGTATTTCTTGTTCGTTAATGAAATGCCCAAGTGACAAACAATAATTTATCCTCATTTATTAAAAAGCTATTTTATATTATT
This sequence comes from Hypselothyrea guttata, assembly GCA_035045125.1. Classification (NCBI taxonomy): domain Eukaryota; kingdom Metazoa; phylum Arthropoda; class Insecta; order Diptera; family Drosophilidae; genus Hypselothyrea; species Hypselothyrea guttata. Next base: position 108,947 of record JAWNNJ010001820.1, read on the forward strand.
ATTAAAGCTAGATTATTAAAAAATTTAAATAGTATTTTTATTTTTCTATTTTTTTTTTAATATCGTATGTTCATATCACTAATTCTAGATGAAATATTTTATTTCAACACGACAAAACAAATGAATCTGAACAAGGGATTAATATACAACAATAAAAGAGATCTGAATTAATATTATAATAATTTAAGAATATTTCGCTTTTATGAGTTTAGCATCTATCTCTTCATGTTATGGCATCACTTTTATTAAGAAATTTGGTTAGGGGGAAATCATTTTAAGCCACTGTGCGTCGCTCATTAGATGGAGAGCTGGTAGACACGTAGACCAGACCAATAGACCAAATTGCACAATGCTGCGCCAGCGTGTGCCAAGCAGACAATGCAACAAAAAGCCGACAGACAGAGAGACTGACAGACAGAGAGAGAGAGAGAGAGAGAGGCAGAGAGACAGACAGAGAGACAAAAAATGGTTAACAATTAGACAATGGCAACAAGCAACAAGCAAAAGCGATTGCAGCGCTTCAAGCACACCACATTAAGGACAAATTGTCTGCCAGCTGCTATTCTCAGCTTGTCTCGCTCTTCTCTCTCTCTCCGTATCTCTCCTCTCCCTTCTCTCACTCTCTGTTGCTTTGTTATGCTCTGCTTAAATAAGCTCAAGCAGCTGCGCTTCAGCGAACAGCGAGCAGTTAGCAACAGCAAACACGCTTATCCCTCAAACTACCTCAAACCCTTTTGCCTCTTGGCCAGCTACACTTTCACTCTCTCTCTCACTCACTCTCTCTCTCTCTCTCTCTCTCTTTATATATATCTTTCTCTGTTTTTTGAAAAGCCAACAAATCGGACAAGAACGCATCGCATCACATCGCATCTCATGGTTCCATTCGCCGCCATTGTCTGACATTTGAGCTAAAAGCTTCGAGTGGCAGCCCAAAACACTTCCAATTAGGTTTTCTATAATGAAAAACTGTAACGCTTGTGCCGTTATTGCGCCAAGAGGCTTTTTTCGGCTCGACTCGGCACCGTTCGGCAAAGCCAGGGGAAGGGGACGAGGCACGGGGTGCGGCTCGCTTAAAACCTTTTCCAAGGACATTACCAGAAACGCTGTCAACAACGCTTCCGCTGTGTCTATAGCTCTAGCTCCCTGTTCTCTGTTCTCTGTTCCCCTTCTTGTACCACAAGCTCTTCTGTTTCGTTAAATACCCTATGAATTCTTATAGAACAAAGGGTGTAATAGGAAACAAATACATAAGCAAAACTTTGATTCATCATAACTCTTCTAATTATTGACCGATTGTGATGAAATTTACAGATTTGGTAGATATTTAAAAGAGGGTGTAATAGGTCTATGCTTAATGTAGCACTAGACAAAAATACATGAACAAAACTTTGATTCATCAAAACTCTCCTCATTATCGATCGATTGTGATCAAATTTACAGATTTGGTAGACATTTAAAAGAGAATGTAATAGGTCTATGCTTAATATAGCACTACAAAAAATACATAAGCAAAACTTTGATTGATCATAACTCTGTTAAATATCTACCGATTGTGATGAAATTTACAGAATTGGTAGATATTTATAATGTCTACCGACTACTAAAGTAGAAATATTTCAGCTTTATGTATGATTTTTTTTTGTTCGTTTTTTATTTTGTCCTAAAACCACAAGCTGTCCCTTAAGCTCTGTCGCTTCTAGGGTAACTGCAGTTCTATCACAGTTGTGTGTACTGCAATTCGCTTGTTTTTTAATCACTTTTCAGGGTCTATCACAGGGGTTTATTTGTAGTTGTTGTTATTACCAATGTTGTTGTTATTGTTGTCGTTGCTTAACCCACTTGGAAGCGCTTCCTTGGGCTGTTTACATGCGCAATTTGCTCAAGTGTTTGCCGTTGATATCATTAAAACATTTCAGAGTAGAGTTTGCTCAAGAGCCAAAAAAAAAAAAAAACGAAGAAAACATAAGCACACACAACATAATGGGCTACCGGATAATAGACCATAGATTATGAACTTACAATATATGCAGGCAAAGGCAGAAAGAATTTAACAGAATAATAATATTTTGGTATTTATTTATATAATTCAAAGTAGAGAGAGCGACAGAAATTAAAGCAAATAAACCAAAGCAAAATCAAGATAAGATTAGGTTTAAGAAAACTTAAAAATAAAATAAGAAAAAGGATTTTATCAAATATGTTAAATATTAAATAAATATGTTATTTTTGTTTTTATTTAAATGAAATGTAAATGTTAATGTAATTAAATGAGAAATTAAAATTAAGCATAATAAAATGAAATTAAATATTAAAGTTAAATTAAATAGTGGGGAATGAATAATAATAAAAAATATTAATTAAATCTATCTGTATCTATATTTAGTATTATAATATACAGATTTAATAAGATATTTTGTGAACACTTATAATGTTGTTATTAATATTCAACCTTTATTTCATTTATTTACAAATATTTTTGTAATTATGTATATTTATTTTTACTGTGTATGTTTAATGCATAATGCATGTCTTGCCCTTAAACCTATTAAAATCCATCAGCAGCAACGGCTGTTTGCTAAATTGCAAATTAATGTTTAAAGGTGAAAAATTGATACATTTTCAACCTAATTATTGCTGCTAATGAAGACATACACACACACACAGATACACACACACAGTTACCCAAATATATGTGTGTGTTTATCGTTGTATGTGTGCGAGTCTAGCAGCTCTTTGGCCATAATCTACTTGGCCTACTTGGGCTAAGTGCGCTTTTAGATAAAAGTCGCTGGCGAGGCACCACGGCACGCATTACAACCAAGGCCTGGGCGTAGAGCGAGGGGGGTTGTGTAAAGAGGGGGAAGGGGCTTGAAATCGTTGGGGGTTTATCCTTGAAAACCTAACGGAGCTTGTGCAAAAGCGAGCCCCAATGTTGTGCTATGGCATAATTTGTTGCTTCAAGTGAAAAATTGTCAAGCACAATACACTGTAATAAAAAATTTGAACTTTTCGAGGCTATAGCACTTTATTGGCTCTTGTTGTGAAGCTATACACCCCCTCCCCTCCCTCACCCATACACACATATAGCAATATGTAAATATATATCACATAAAATAGTCGCAAACATTTTCGTGTTTATTTCGCGTAAAAAATATCACTAGGATTTCTCTCAGCTTCCCAGCAAAATGTGCGCAATTTTTTTACATTTAGTCCAAAGTTCAAATTTCCCTTTCATTTAATACCCTGGCCTTTTAAATGGGTCACAAGGTATTTGCGACTTTATTGTTTTATGACTCAATTTTTAATAAAACACATATATTTTAAAGAACAAAATATTATAATGCTTTTTAAAGTGGTTTTTTTTTTATATTTATAAATAATCTAATTTAATTTAATTTAATCTATATTTTAAGGATTATAAATTAAAAACATGCCATTTTTGGAATATCCAATTTTAGGTACAAATAAATTAAAATTCTTTTCAAAGTGTCTTCATTATTTTTTATTTATAAAACTGTACATCTACAGCTGCTTTACCCCTTCTTGCTTCTCCTATAAATTCTATCCCATATAGCTGGGATACGCTTACAGGGTATAGCGCAGTCAATTATTCTCAGTTTAATTCGGGGATTTTTGCTTTTTTGGTGGAGCTGTCACAGCATGTGCACTTTGTTCTGGGCGTAGCTGTTGCAACATGTATCTTATGTGCCATGTTCAAAATGCAGCGAGGCGACAATGTTGCACACAGAGAAAGAGACAGCAACAGAGGCGGAGAGGGAGATAGAAGTACTATATGAGGCTTGTATAATCTGTAGATGACATTTAAGGCGCGCCTGAAAGCCTTCGCTATCTGTGCCAAGCATTTAAGCTTAAAGACTGCATTTAACTAAGAATATTAAGTCAAATCTGAGCTTAGCTAAAAGCCGCTTGGGGCAAATGCAACAAAACATTGCAACATAATTAAAGTTAAGTGCGCATAATAATTTAATCGCTTCGAGCAATATGCGAAAGCCAACCTAAGAGCAGACTTTTAATAGCAGCTTTAACAAGTTGGCCAAAAGTTAATTAAGTGTGTAGATGAGGGTGAAAATTAAATGATTTCCTAATGAAATTTAATTAAAAAGGTGCTACATAAACTGCATGTCTAAATTTCATTTTAAATTCTGCATAGAAATTTAAAATTTTCAACCAAACACGCTACAAATTATTATACCAGATATTAACTATATAAATTCTAACTTAAAATAGTATTTATTTTAAAAATTGTATTCAAATTGTGTATTCGTAATGAAATTATTCTCTAAATTAACTTTGTGAAAGTAAATTATACAAAAATTTTAAGTAAAATCAAGCTAACCAGTTAGGATCTAGCTAAACAGTCGGACACGCCCGACTACAGAACTCTCTGACCCTACATTTTAAATAAATTTTTTTTTTTATATATATAAAATATTATACAAAGCGCAGCAGCAATGCCTCTTCTTACTATTTGTTTGCTTTAATAGGCAGCGTTTCTTAAACAACTTCTGTATTTATTTTTCGATTTCAATAAACTTTTTACGATTTATAAATATAGCACTAAAGAGCATATATTCCGATTAATAACTTTCTAGGTTCAATATTAAGCTTAATATGCAGTTTTAATCGAAAAGGGTCTGGGAAATCAAAAATTTGAAATAAACATTATCTGCGTATGGTATACACCTATCTACGTTTAAAATATATTTGCTCTAGCTAATATAGTTTGCAATATCCTCGTCCGATTAAGTAATATATATCTTACACCCATTTTCACAAAGCAATTAACTCTGTTTTTATGGTTACAGGGTATAAAGAGCTTACGCTAAACGAAATTTCAGCTTGTTGTTTGTAATCTACAAGAAACGCATGCTAATTGCCTTATCGGGTTTTCTAGCCAACTCGGCCACTTCCTGTTTACAATTTTCCACAATTTTCCACAATTCCCACTCTTTTTTTTTGCGCACTCGTCGCCAGTTCTTTGGCTTTACAGTTTAAGACGACAAGAAAGTTCTTCCGCTGGCATTACAATTCCAACCGCAATTTACCAAGTCGCTGAGTCGTGAGCAACAGGCAGCGACAGAGAAAGAAATAGAGAAAAGGGAGAGAGAGAGAGAGACAGAGAGACAGAGAGAGAGAGAGACAGAGAGACAGAGACTAAACTCAATCTGTTTCAGCGGCAGTTTGCTGAGAGCCATTAGGAATGCCAGTGGCCAGCACATAAAATGAAGGCAATAAAATAAAGAGCGCCAAAGAAAGAAGCGAAATAAGTTAAGACAAGAACTGCGAACAGGGCGGCCAGAGACATAAAACCGAAACAATTGCTAAAAATCAAATGTGACAACTTTTACCAAAATTAAAATCAGCAAAAGTAAAAAGCCAACAGCCAACAGTCAAACAGCCAACAGCCACTGGCAGCCACATAAAAAGCAGCAAAACGAAATAGAAAACATAGAAAAGCAAACAGCAGAGGAGCGGGCAATCGAGCGGCGGGGTGGAGAGAGGAGTGCGGGGTGGGGAGTGCAGAGTGGGCGTGGCATGGCCTGTGGCTAGTGGGCGAATCATTGATGCCAAACGGAAATGTGCGCACTTTCAAGAAGTGCACTAAAAATGGCGACGAGCACTTCCGTTGATGGTTTGCCGACTTGAGCTGAGACTATAGCCTGCACACACTGAGAGAAAAATTAAGAAATTTCATACTTTACTGTTTCAAGAAACCAGAATATTCTTGGGCCAAGAACAAAATTTTCTTAAAATTAGAATTCCTTTTTTTTATAAACTCTTAAGTTTAAAATATGATAAGATTCGTACTTCATTCAATCACTTTTTGAACCTAATTTAATCTTGTAATTAAATAAGAACAAAAAGGTATATTAATTTACTGCAAAGGGGAAATGTGTGTAACACACTGACAAAGGTGTAACAGACCCCACAAAGTATATATATTCTTGATCAAAACGATGATTTGAGTAGCTATACCCATTTTCGTCACTTTGTTCGTTAGAATACCTAGATCTCGCTTACTAAGATCTTGCCTCACTTATCGCAAAATAATCACAGCAGCTACAATTTTAAAGCTACAGACTTCTATTATTTATTGCAATGCGATCAGAAAAAAACTGCACAGATATGCAACAGACAATTCGTTCAATCGTGCAATGGAGGGAAACATAAAGTACAGGTTCTCCAACTGTCGCTAACTTCCGACTGTAGCCTTCCGCCTGACTAATCTACTCCATCTGGTTTCAGCTCTATCCAGATTTCTGCCTTAATTAAGTTGAATTCATTCAACATTCTATTCCAATTTGCTCTTGAATTCTAAAACAAAACTAGGTTTTTTGTAGAGCGAATCATGTCCTTTTTTCTAAGTGCATATATATATATCTATATATATGGATTTACACTCGTTCAAGTTGAACTGAAATGTTCGCATAAAAGTTGAATGATAGTTGCAAGCGCCGGCAGCTTGAAATCACGAGCTTGCACAACCTACAACGACAAGAACACCAACAACTACTTGCCGCTTGCCGCTTGCCACTTGCCACTTGCCACATGGCGCAGCTGCAAAGACAGGCAGCTTGACATGCAGTCAAAAGCACAGACATTGCCATACCAAGCGTCATTTGAAAGTGCTTCAAATGCTTTGCATTGCTGCTTCATTAGCACAACTTGTGCATGTACGCCCAGGCGTATGATTAATATCATTATGCTATTTGCAGCTAATACAACGAGTACATCGACTATAGCTAATTGTACAGCTGTCTATACATACACATACTGCCCGAATATAGTATATATGTATGTATGTGTGTTTGTGGCGCAACGGAACGAATCACTTGGCCTGGAAAGAGGCAATAAAATTTTTGGTCAAAAGCAGCAGCAAAGATAAGCGTCAAACAGTTCACACATTTTACTGGGCCTGTCAGTTTCCGAGTTCCTCCCACGTATTTTCCAGCCTGCCTGATTCCACCTCCTTCCCCTCTTCCTGCCCCCTGCCCCCTGCCACTCCTCTTGCTTCCCCACTAGTTGGCACTGTTTTTCGTTACGCTGAAAGTGCGCTCAAGCGTGAATATTAAACGTTTTGCTTTGCCACATAGCCAAACAGGCCAGGCCAAGCCATGTGGGCGGGGCACGCAGGGAATACAGGGGATGCAGAGAATGTCGGGGTTACCGGGAAGCGGTTTAACATGCCTTACGCAACCGCAAACCAACACAGGCGACATGCGAACTATTCTGCCAAACTTTTGTTCCAAAACTTTCAAACAAAAGCAACAAAAATTATATGTGCGATGCAAATTCGAATGATTTTAGGCGAAATTCAGATTATTTTTTGTTGTTTAAAAATCGCACAACTGGCAAAATAGAATTTTCCAAGTAGTCCATAAAATTTTCTAGCGAAAATCAACACGAAAATTGAAGCATATTCAAGAAAATAAAATTTTTCAGTGCATTTTAAAGATATAGCCTTAGCTTGCGCCGAAAGGTAGGCAATAAATAATATGCCTTCCGTTTTTATACCCTGTGCCCATTTGAAAAATGGGAAAAACAGGGTTAATAACTTTGTGCGAATGTATGTAACAGGCAGAAGGAGGCGTGGCAGACCCCACAAACTATATATATTCTTGATCAGGGAGACGAGTTGAGTCGATTTAGCCCTGTCTGTCTGTCTGTCTGTCTGTCTGTCTGTCTGTCTGTTTGGATGAACGCGTCGATCTCAGCAACTACAAAAGCTAGAGATGCCGTTTTGGTTGCTATAGATAGGTAGTTATCTTACGCAGATCAAGTTTATTTCAAATTGTTGATGCCACGCCCCCTTTACGCCCAAAAATCAATAAAACTCATACAACCTCGTGTTTTTTACCATAAAAAGTTGAATCACAAGCGTAATATTAAACATAAAAGATTGTTATTTGGAACATAAGCTTTCTTGTATTATATTTAACTATCCTGAAAAGCGCATTGAAATCGGTTAAGAAACACAGGAGATATAAGCTTCACAATAGTTGAACTTAAAAGTTCAAAAACAAGCGTAATATTAATCATAGAATGTTGTTATTTGGTATATATACTCTCTTCTATTATAATTAACTATCCTGAAAAGCGCATTGAAATCGGTCAAGAAACAACGTAGATAAAAGCTACGCAATTGGCAGCGCAGCCCAGCAGCGTGCAGCAGCAGCGCAGCTGGCGCACGTAAAAAGGGAAGAAGAGGAAGTACTGCTGATACGCTTAGTGTGACAGTTTTATAAAATTTTATATAAAATAAAAGGCACAGGGTATTCTACAGTCGGGCCCGTCCGACTGATCTGTCCCGTCCGACTGATCTGTCCCGTCCGACTGATCTGCCCTGTCCAAATTTTTTATGCACTGTATTCATTGAAAATGGGTAGAACAGGGTTAATAATTTGGTGCAAACGTATGTAACAACCAGAAGGTGGCACGGCCGATCCCATAAAATATATATATTCTTAATTGGGAGGACGAGCTGCATCAATTTAGCCATGACTTTCTGTCTGTCCGTCCCGTCCGCTAGCAGGAGTTCGGCCAACGAGCGATCGACCAGCGTGAGTTGGGCCAACGAGTGTTGGCCTAGCGAGAGTTGGGCCAGCGAGAGTTTGACGAACGAGAGCTTAGACAGCGGGAGTTCAGGATAGCGAGAGTTCGACCAACTAGAGTTTAGACAGCGAGAGTATAGGATAGCGAGAATTGGACCAGGGAGAGTTGGGCCAGCCAGAGTTAGGCAGCGAGAGTTTCACATTAATTAACCCCTCGTAGGTTGACTAGTTAATTTCATAATCTTTTTTAAGTGTGTAGTATATGGTTTAATTTAAGACAAAGCCCCTGGTAAATTAGTATTATAAACATAATTATTAAAATAAATAAATTATTTTAAGTGCACGCCTAATGTATTATTTTTTTGCATATCTTAGGCTTGGCTAATTACAAGCTCTAAAGAAATCTTAAACGAATTTACAATGTGAAGCCGAATAATGAAAAAGTTTCTGTGATTAGGCAACAGGCGAGGCTGGAGCAGAGCTGCTGCTCTTTAAATCATAAATTGAGCCCACAGGAATGCATATTAATATGCAAAGCACGCCAGCCACTGTGTGGTGCTGTCAAAGTTGTTGGCGCGGTGGTTGGATGGTTGGGTGGTTGGATGGTTGGGTGGGTGAGTCAACATAATGAATTATGCCACGCCTAACGAGACAACAGCAGCAGCAGCAGCAACAGCAGCAGCCAGCTTGACGCTAGATATGCTGCTGCTGCTGCTGCTGCTGCTGCTACGCCAGAGAAATCCAATAAAAATTCAATAAATTCCGCACAATGCTCGTAATGTTGGCCCGGTGTATGTATGTGTGTATGCCTATATGTATATATGTGTGTGTATATTTATACCCTGCACCTATGAAATGGGTGAAAACAGCGTTAATAACTTTAGGAGAATTTATGTAACAAACAGAAGTATACATATATGCTTTATCAAGGGAACAAGTTCAGTCGATAAAGTCATATTTGTCTGAGATCTCGGAAACCATAAGAGCTAGAGGAGCCATTTTTAGAATGTTTTATAAAGTTTTATTTTAAATCGTATCCTTATCCATAGTCAGAATATATACTGTTTACTATTATATTTAACTATCCTGAAAAGCGCATGGAAATCGCTTAATAAACACAGAAGATATAAGCGACACAATATTGCTTGCTATAGTCCCGCTTGCCCTTAGACAGCGCGGCCATTAAAGCATGATACCAACAAATAAAGTAAGAAGAAGCATTGCTGCAGCGCTTCGCATAACATTAATAAAAAATATTTAACATATATTTTTTTAATTATATATAAAATATAGGGTACATGCTATTTTACAATCGTGCGCGTCCGACTGATCTGCTCCTCCCATTCTGGTTAAATATACATATATATGTATGTATGTGTGTATACCATAAGTGTGTTTGTGTGAAACAGGGAAGCTCTGCACATTGGGTTAAATGCGTTGGCAGCGACACTGACACGACGCTGCCATGATGCTTACAATTTTACAACACGCAGGCACACATACATACACACCGCACACACACACACACACACCACACACAAACACACACACAGAGCACATATAATTTACGTTGGTTTTTTCAATTTCTTAAGGCGCCTAAAAATAGGCAATTGCAAAGGGCAAAGAAAGTGACCGGAAGTCGCTGTCGACCCCAAGAAATATGGTGGAAAAAAATTAAATTTCATCCGAAATGTCTGTGAGTGCCGAGTCATTAATTGACGTCAAAAATAGGGTTAATATAGGCGCACACACACCCACACACACATATACATATATAAAGAGATGCTGTTTCATTTCTAGCGCTCTGCTGCTCTTCTCAATCAGTGTTGCCAACTGTTGAAGCCAAAAATTAGCTACAAAAAAAAATATAGGGACGGGGCAGATCAGTGGGACGGAGGCTACAGTCGGACGTAACCGACCGTAGGAGACCCTTTACTTTGAGTATATGTACATACAAACACAATCAGACGCACACACACTAAGCTACCCGCGTATGCAAGGCACACCACCCCCCCTCTGCCTAGTGCGGCAAATTGTCTGTGGCATATGTTCGTTGTTTCTTATTCGATCGAAACAAAATTCACAGCGTCGATAGAGAATGTCATAAACTAGTTAAATCCCAAATTACAAATCAATAGCTTTAAAACTGTGGCTACAGCAGCTTTTTGCGGTTTGCCGGGGAAGGAGGGGAGGTATCCAAAATCTAAAACAAACTCGTGCTGCTTACTGATTAGGAGAACCTAAATCCCAAATATGGTGTCCCCAGCTTTTATAGTTGCTGAGATCTAGGTGTTCATACAGACGGACAGACAGACAGACAGACGGACAGACGGACAGACAGACAGACGGACAGACGGACAGACGGACATGGCTATATCGACTCGGTTTGTCGTCCTGATCAAGAATATATATACTTTATGGGGTCTGCCACGCCTCCTTTTGGGTGTTACACACATTTCCTCTTTGCACTAAGTTAATAGACCCTTTTTACTTTTTTAAAGTAAAGGGTCTAAAAATAACAACCAATAAATAAAATCATCCATTTTGATTTATTTACTAAATTATCGATGTCAATATTGATATTATCGATGTCTTAATTGCGGCAAATATATTTATTTATTTATTTAAATATCGATATGCATCTATCGTTCATCATTTATCAATATTTTATTATAATGTATAATAATAATAAATGTGTTTTTAATCGAATTAAATAGATCAATAATGTTAGATAATAGACTTGGTTAAAAATTATATTATATGAGAATTTTACTTTGTTTTATTTTTATTTTTATTTATAGATAAATAATAAATAATAAATGTGTAAATTTTACTTAAAAGTCGATGAAACATTTAATCAAACAATTTGACTACTCGAAATTATCATATACATTTTTATAATTCCCTGATATCGTCGATATTTTGAAGTATCGAAGTATACATCGATATTGGCAATGTGGAAGTTTTACCAGCTTTTTCTTTATTTTTGTCGCAAAATCCAAAATTTGTTTACTAATTGCGTTTTCAACTCGTTTAATAGCAAAATTCAAAACTAATTTAATTGATTTAATCGAGTTAAGGTGTTAAATCATGGTAATTGCTTTGAAAGTAATTAATTTTAATAAAATCTGATGCATATAAACTCGTTTACAGAACGAATAATTAAAATGCACTTTAAGATTAAAGTATTCTTGACTATTCTGGACTTAAATAAGCTAAACTGGCAACACTGTTGAGACTGTCCCACGCACTCCCCTGCTCTCCGTCTTTGTCACTCTCTTTGACTGTCTCTCGATTCTAGTCCTCATTTGATGTCAACACAGTCATCAACCGACTGACTGTCGTTTGAAATTGCTGTCGACCTTTTTGTGCTGCCTGCCAGGCAAATGATGCCTATTTGATCAGCACAGTCGGGCCAAAAGGGTAAGCAAAATGTGGAAGAAGAAAAAAACAAGAAGCAACGAAAAAAGAAATGCGAAATGAAGTAGAAGTAGAAGCAGCAGCAAACGCGCCATAATGTTAAACGAATGCAAAGGAGAGGAAAAAGGACATTTCAAATACCCTTTGAACAAGCAACTATTCAAAGCGGGTTTAATGCACTTGACAACAGTCTGGCAACGCTAAAGCTGTTAAGGCGCTGTAATTGCACTGTTATTAAATATAGCATAACAATAATAAACTTTGAACATTTCTAATTTTGAACACAATCTCAAACTAAAGTTGTTTACAGCACACATTTATTTTTATTTATTTATTTATATTATTTTATGATTTAGATGAATTCATAATTTTCCGTTAATTTACATATTTATTTACTTGTAGCAATTTAAATATATACTATTTAAAATAAATTAATCCCCATTAAAGTAAAATAAACCTATTATAAGGCCTTTAACCTTATCATTAGTAAATAAATAAATAACTTTGTAGATCATCATTATTTCTTTTTTATCTATTATTAATTTTACTATCTCTAATTTCTTTACTCTAAATTCAATTTGATTGAACCTAGTAGACTACTTATATAAATAAATAAATAAAACCAAGCTATTAACGCTGTTTTTACCCATTTCATGGGTACAGGGTATAAAAATTGGTTGTGAAAAGAAATGTACTGCGATCTGAAAGATTTATTTTTCTTCCTGCCAAACCTAGAGTTTATCCATTGATCCGATGTCTTGCATAAACCCTGGATAAACTTTATGTTACTAACGTATACCAAAGTTCTTAGTTAAATATGTTCGGTTTGCTATTACAGGGTATCCTATAGCCGAGCTCTGGCTGTGCTCAGTGAAGTTGACTTGGTTATTCGCTTTGCAATAAGTTGAAACGGGCAAGATATACTAACCTAAAGTCGTAGGCTGGCTGGGTCAGCAGTTAACCAGGACTTCGAGTTGCCATTCAGCAGTTGTTCTTCTTCTTATTTCTTGTAGTTGTTGTTGTAGTTGTTGTAGTTGTTGTAGTCGCTTTTGCCTGCTTGTTTTGGTGTTGGTTTCTATGTAAATTGTTCCAAGCACGCGGCAAAATGTATGCGCAAATAAAATTAATACGAAATTGCCGTTTGTTTGATATCGGTATGTATGTATTTATGTAGTTATGTGCGTGTATATTTATTTGATAGTTGTAGTCGTAGTTGTAGTTGTAGTTGTTATTGCTTTTGTTGTAGCTGCCGCTGTCGCTGTAGTTGTTGTTGCTTTTATTGTTGTAGATTGTTGCAGTTGCTTTGGCAGATTGTAGTATACTCTTATCTATTTGTTGGGGGATTATTTGAGTTATATATACTATAGAAGTATTTGTTTGCAGTCGATAGCGCTTAGCTTTGCTTTTGTTGTTTATTATTCAATTAAATTAAATTCAATTATACGCGACATTTTTGGCTGTGTTGGTGTTTTATTAGCTTTTAGTTGGGATTAAATTGAATTTGAATTGAAATTAAATTAATTATGGACAGCGTTGCCAATTTAGCTAGTTGCAGAATTCTAATTTCATTTATTATATATATATATATTTTTAAATATTCTACATTAATTTAAATTATTTATATTTAATTTTTTTATTTTATAATATTTGTATATTGTTTTGCGTTTATAATTTATTTTTTATATATATTTTAAGATGATTATTATGAGTATTTTGTATTTTAAATCTGGCATTATCTGGCAACACTAAAAATGGCGGAAAAAGTTGTGAACGACGAAAGCGCGAGAGCAAACAACTCTCTCTTTCTCTCTCTCTCTCTGACTCTCTTGATCAATTATTTCTTGTTCTCTTGCTTTTTTTAAAGTACAGCAAGCAAGCGTTGCCAATTTGGCCGATTAAAAAATGGCATTTCTGCTTATTATAAATTTATTTAATTTGTTTATAGTTATTTTACTATTGTATATTGTTTATATATTTCTAATATTTATTTTTATGTATATCAAGCAATTTATTTATATATTTTATATTGCAAATCTGGGTGTTTCTGGCAACACTGGCTGCAACGAGCACCCAAATAATAGTATTAAATCCAGTTATTGCGAAATCGTTAGCTTTATTTCGCAATACTCGTATTACGCCTGAAATTATGCTTTATCTTTTGATGGCGCAAACAAATTGAATTTCCATAAATAACTTTTATGCGCCGCATACAACTTAACTCCTTTCGCAATTGTTTGCCGCATATTATCCAATTATTAAAAAATTCAAGTATATTGCTGCACTTAAAAATTTTACTGCATACATACAGACACTCACACACACTGACACACACTCACCCACACACACACAGACGCAGCGAAATGGCAGCGCGAAGCCATAAAAGCTAAAAGACAGCACAAAAAACTTTTAGCCGCAAAAATAGATTCCTACACTTTTGTATTTTCGCTTTTGGGCCATAAGGAGCGGCGAAAAAATACCGTTGTTCTGCTGGCAGCAAAACACGCGCGTTGCCAGTTGGCTGCTGCTGCTGCTGTTTCTTCTTCCTCTTCTTCCTCTTCTGCTTCTGCTCTGCTTTCAAAAAATAACTCTAGGATACACAAAAAGACACGCCGAGTGCGTGCGTGTGTGCGTGTATCGTGAGTATGCTTGTGTGTGTGTGTGTGTGAGTCTGCTTAGCACAAAGGTGAAACTTTGGCTACGAACAGCGTTGCCAGCTTAGCGCATTTCTAAATTAATCCATTTTAAAATTAAAAAAAATTTAATTTGTATTTTCATTATATTTGAGTTACTTATTTTGTGAATTTTATTTTAATTTTGTGGTAACTTGAAGCTATTTTGGATTTATTTTAAATTGTTTATATTATAGTTGTTTATTTATAGTTGTTTATTTATAGTTTATTATTTATATATTTATTTATTTTTATGTTCATTGCAAGTTGTTTTTTTTTACATATTTTGTATCACAAAACTAGCTATATATTTATCTTATAAATATGAGACTGATGAGAATAGTTGGCACTATTCGAAATAGTACTATCTGACCACTGCCATAAATTTTTCCATTAAAAATCTCCCATTGCTCGACGTCGAGCCCGAATTTCCCATATTCAGTTATCAAATTATACGTCGCTTTACAATTGTAAAATTTAAAAACATAAAAAAATATATTTGAAAAGTTTATATTATTTTTTTATTTGTTTTAATTTTTATTATTTTTATTTTTATTTGTAAATTGATTATATTCAAGTTATTTTTTAATTAATTTTTATTTTAGTGTTTATGGTTGTTTCAAGCTATTTTTTTTAATTGCAAATTTTTAATATAGATTGTTTATATTTGTAAATTGTTTATATTTAATTCAATTATTTATTGAATTTTTTTTTTATATTTTATATATAAATTCAAGCTAATTCCTATACATTTTATATTGCAAATAAAGCTATTTATCTTATATGTATTTATTTTTTGTTTGGTTTTTAATATATATTTATATTATTTATACATTTTTTATAAATTTTTTTATTGCAAATCTAGCTGTTTCTGGCAACACTGGCTTTGAGCAGAACTTGTTGTTGTTGTTGATATAATCATGAGAGCACGAATTTGGCTTTAAAAGCAAACGACGAATTAACGACGAATGGCTGAGCAAACGGAATAAAAGCCAGACGTATAAACGGAAAGTGCACGAGAAATGCGTATAAAAATACATTTAGTAATAAATTAAATGATTTGCACACTAACCCCAAAACACACACACACACGCACGCACACGCACACAGGCACGCATATAACCAACACGCGCGCAAAACTAGCGAAGCGGCGCGGCGGCAGGGGCAGCGGCAGCGGCAGCGGCCAGTGTTGCCAGAAATAAACAGATTTCAATTACAAACAAATTAAAAAAAATTAAAATAAATATAAGAATAGCATATAAGGATATATAACGAATAATAACAGTAATAATTAAATTACCATAGAATTTTAAAAATAGATTTATGTATTAATAAATATTTCTAAATAAAAAAATTAAAAAAAATATTAGTTAAATTAATATAGAAAATTAAAAATAAATACATGCAATTAAATTACAAAAAATAAATATTAATAAGAAAATAGGTAAAAAAAAAAATAAAAATTTATTTAATCAAAAAAACTTTAAATAAATATATATTTTGAAACAAATTAATTAATAAAAGCATAAATAGAATCTAGAAACTAGCTAAGTTGGCAACGCTGGCAGCGGCTGAGCAGTGACAGCATAAAACACACACACACACACGCATGAACACGCGCACACATACGCTCACATACTTATACACTCGCAGGCAAAGGACATGAACATAAATACATAAATAGTAGTATATTCCGTTGCTTGATTTCTGCCTATTTTCGTGCACAGTGGGCGCCACTGTGCAGCTGTGCGTGTGTGTGTGTGTGTTTGCGTGGGTGTGAGTAGCATAGACGACGTGTATTAATGCCGCTGCCGCCGTTGCCGTTGCCGCCGCTGCCCCGCCGCTGCCACGCCGCAGCTTAGCGCGCAAAAACCGACAGATACACGAACATTTAACACCCAAAATTGCGTGGCGCATGTTAAAAAGGGAGCAAAGCAGGCAGCAGCGGAAAGAGTAGTAGAAGTAGTAGCAGAATTAGTAGCAGCAGCGCATGTTACGCTTTATTGCATTCTTGTTGTTAATTAATTTAATCATTTTTATCGCACACGCATTATGTATTGCAATTTAATTTGAATTTTCGCATAGCACTTGGTTCAGCATTTTCGGTTTTCCTTTTACCATTTGCAATTACAATTACATGTACACTGCTTGTGTGTATGTGTGTGTGTGTGTGTTGAATTTACCGAGCTTTTCGAATTTGTGGCGCGTCCTCGTACCGCACACGCTGACGTCCTGTACTCAACTGTGGAAGCCTTTTTTCGTGTCAAGCAGGATAACGACGAAGGCAACGACGACGACGACGACGACGACGACAACGACGCAAAAGCTTGCTCGCGCCGCAGCCAACTTCAAGTGAGCGCATGTTCTGCGTTGTTCCAACATTCGCAACAGTTGCGCAACCGTTAGGCTTGTTTGAATTTCAATTAAAACCGTTGGTAAATCTATGTAGTTTTATATAATTATTAATAAATTATTAAATATTTATATTTTAGGTATTAAGTAAATAATAATACAATATTTCTTCAAATCATCAGAATACCTGAGCCAAAACTGAGAAAATCCTTCATTGCAGGCACATTAACACTTACATCCGTGTGTGTGTGTGAGAGATTAAAAGTGGAGTCTATTTTTGTGTGCTCGCTTAGGCGCGCTCTCAATGCCACTGCAAGGAAAGAGAAAGAAATAAAAAGAGAGAGTTTCACACACAAAGCTTATTTTACTCACGCTATTAGCTGTAAGCATGTATTGGTGTGGATCGCTGCTGCTGCAGCGGCTGCACTCAGAGGGTCCAAGTGCAATGAGTGGAGCTTAAAGCGCGAGAGAGCAACAGAGCGGCTGAGCAGTTGGCTATAAAAGACAGCGGCTACGCCACTGCAATCAGTTCTTCGTCAGCCGGCGTGGTGTACAGACGTAAAGGGGAGCCTAGGCAGCACTTCGTGGTCATACAGAGAGCTTCAGCTGTAAGCATGTATTGGTGTGGATCGCTGCTGCTGCACTCTGCGAGCACAATGGCAATGAGTGGAGCTTAAAGAGCGAGAGAGCAACAGAGCGGCAGAGCAGACAGCGGCTTCTCCACTGCAATCAGTTCTTCGTCAGCTGGCGTGGTGCAAGGTGGTGGTGGGCATCTATATACATAGGTATGTATTTTATTATACCCTCTTCCCAGGAAATGGTTACAGTTACAGTTAATAACTATGTGCAAAAGTTTTTATTTAATGGTGACTTTGCTTTAAGTTAATGGTGTTATGGACAAATATCGATCGAAATAATGCCGGCGAGATCTATAATTAGACCCTTTACAGACTGTCCGTCTGTCTGTCCGACTGTGCGAACACCAAGATCTTAACAACTATAAAAGCTAGAGACATCTGGATTTGGGTTCTCCTAATCAGTTAACAGTGCGAATTTGTTCTAGATTTTGGATACCTCCCACTCTTCCCCCTCACATTGCAAAAAGCTACTGTAGCCACAGTTTTAAAGCTATTGATTTGTAATTTGCTATGTAGTACATAAGTAGTTTATGGCGTTCTCTGTCGACGCAGTGATCGGATGTGAAACAGCGAACATATGCCACAGACAATTTGCTGTACGCACGTAGCTTAGTGTGTGTGCCTTTGATAGTGTTTGTAAATGCATATACTTAAAGTAAAGGGTCTCCTACTGTCGGTTACGTCCGACAGTAGCCTTCCACCAGATTGATCTACCCCGTCCATATTTGTTTCTCGTTTTGTAAACTCTAAGGAAAAGCCAGATGCATACTTGAAACAAACAAGAATTCTCAAATAAATATGTATGTATTAATTAATGTAATGTAAATACCAAATAAATTAAAGCACTTTATTAAACAACGTTAAAGATAATTGGGGAATGTTAAATTTTAAATTTAATTCAAAGCCAATCAAGGAATAATCTGGTATATTGGAGTGTTACAGTTAGGATTAACTGTATTTGTTCGCAGTGTATGAAATATATAAATATTTTGCTAAACAACCCGTTATTAATAAATTTTGATTTTTATTTAAGAATACAGTAGAATCCGGTTATAACGACGCCGCTTATAACGTCCGTCCGGTTATTGCGACGAAAACTCGATGGTTTGGTTGGTCCCCATACAAACTTATATGAAACGGCCTCCGCTTATAACGTCTCCGCTTTTAGCGACAAACCGCTTATAACGACGACATTTTTCACAATTCAAACGGATATTGCGACGTGCCGAACAAAAAAAAAACTTTAAAGAGGAAAATTTGATTTCTTTAACAATGCTAAAGGAAGCAAACAAAATCATGGATTTTGTGTTTTTTCAATACGAAAAAGAAACAAAATCATGGATTTTGTCTTCCGGATATAACGACGTAAAATCGTCGGTTCCTTGAAAGTCGCTATAACCGGATTCTATTGTATTAAATTTTTTGTTTTGATTAAAAAATTAATTTGTTTTATTTTAAAACCTATTACGAACATGGCATCCATAAAATAAAAAAAATTTTTTTTTTTTTTTGCTCCTTTCGGATAGTGCGTCTTCCGGATATAACGACGTAAAATCGTCGGTCCCTTGAATGTCGCTATAACCGGATTCTACTGTATTTAATTTATATTTATGAAAAAATACAAAGAACAGGAACCAAAATCAAATGTTTAGATTGCTAAATAACGGACTTAAACCCGATTATAAAATGGAATTCCAGAATACCTTACCTTTAGGGTCAATAGCCCTGCATATAATAGCCGTAATACCCGTAAAATCGAGCTACAGTGAAAACAAACGATTGGTATAATCTCTCAGTTTACACAGTATTTTAATTTACAAATTTACATGCTTAATAAATGGCATACATAGGTATGTGTATATATGTACGTATACAGTTGGACTTAACCTAGTTGTATAGCTATATAGTAGACCATCTTTAAAATTCAGGAGCTCTTAAACAATAAAGCGGGCATATAAACAATTACGAGTCACAATTAGCTATAGTAGTTATAGGTAATAACTGATAACCAAACAAGAAATGCGGATCTTCGGGATGCTTAGAATGTTGCATGATTCCGTATGAAGTACACATCGTATTCCTTCTCGATCCATTTGATCAGTTTGTCCACGTACTTGATGACCGTGGCCTTATCGACAATGGGCTCAAAGACCGCGTAGAGCTCGTAGGTGGCGGTTACCCAGGCCAGGACGACCTCCCGCTCCCTGACCTCGTAGATGAGCTTCAGTGGGCTGAAATTGTTGTGGATGCGATGCAGGGTGCTGCAGTAGATGGCCTCGAGGCGTTCGAACTCCGGCAGCGATTTGTACGGATGCCGGAGCATCGGACACAGCAGTTGGGCCGTTGTCTTTGGTTTGTAGAGAAAATGCCGCAACTCCGGAATGCTGACAACCTGTTGATACAGCTTGGCATTGTAGGGCTGCCTCAGCTCATCGTTGATGGCCTGCAGGCAGAGACTCTTGCGCAGCTTCTCCGTGATGCGCTCCTTAGCCTCGGATAAAGTGTGAAACGCGTCGCGATCTACGGACATTAGCAGCAAACACGCCGGACAATCGTCCGTCAAATAGGAGACATGCGCATGCAGATAGCCGTTCATGTCGAACTTTGGCAGACAAATGGGCGTCCAGTTCTCCGAGTTCTTGAACGACTCCGAGCGCTCGATCAGATTGAAGATCAATCGCAGATCGGCCGGATGTATGGAGTAGTTCTTCATGCGGACCAGCGCAATTAGTTTGTTGTTGGCTATCAGCACGGCAAAGACCAGTTTCTTAATCTTCGAGCAGTTGCTCTGTATGGTGCTGATGATCGTGGAGCGCACGGTGGTCGGCAGCGGTAAGACCCGTATGGAGTTGGTCAGAAAAGTGAAGATGTTGTTCGAAACTGTAAAAGTTCAAAGTAATTATTTGATCTTTAAAGGTTGTGCGCTGTGGGGTGTAGGGTGTAAGGGCTAGGGTTAGATATTAAAGTGTGGATGTTGGTCAGAAAAACTAAAATATTAGAAACTGTAAATGTTTTAGATTAGTATTTGAGCTTTATAGGTTGTTGATCATGAATGTAAAGATATTTAGGTGTTGAGTTTTGGGTGTATGGTGTGGGGTTTGGGATCTAAGGTTTGGTGTGCAGGGTGTAAAGTTTGTATTGTTGGTCAGGAAGGTGATGATATTGTTGAAAACTGTAAAAGTTTTAGATAAGATTTAGGCTTGCTCGAGTTTAGGGTGTAGGGTGCTGTAGGGTATTGTTCAGGAAAGAAAAGATGTTAAATTAAAGGATTTGGGATGTAGGGTATATGGTTTGGGGTGTAGAGTGCAGGGTTTGGGATGTAGGGAATAAGGTTTGGGGTGTAAGGTGTTGGTCAGGAAGGTGAAGATGTTTATGAAAACTGTAAAACTTTTAGATCAGTATTTGAACTATATATGGTGTTGGGGGTAGAGTGTGGGATGTAGGGTATAGGGTTTGGGGTGTATTGTTTGAAGTGTAGGGTTTGGAGTGTAGGGTTTGGAGTGCAGGGTGTTGGTCGGGAAAGTAAAGATGTGGTTATTTACTGTAAAAGTTTTAGATAAGTATTTGAACTGTTAGACTATAGGGTGTAGTGTAGGGTGTAGGGCATGGAGGGTATACCTTTGCCATTGCTGCTGTCGTTGTCCAGAAGGTTCTGTATGAGGCGCTCGCTGCCAGAGAGCAGGCGCCGCAGATCAAAGTTCTTTCGCTTCTCGAAGATCTTGGACATGTGGGAGTAGGTGAGCGTGGAGAGTATTTGGTAGTACACATCGCTAAGTATAAAAAAAACCCATTTAGTGGGATTATTGGTAAGCGGGTTGGCTAAGCTCCTACCTCAGTTGGAGCTGCATCTGCTGGATGCTCATGTTGCTACGCGAGGCAGCCACCAGGATGAGGGAGTTGCGCTGCATGAAGGCGAACTTGATGCCGCCGGCATGGATGGAGGTGATGGCATCCTGGCCCAGCTGGACGAAGCTCACCAGCGCCTGGATCACGCCGAATAACGTGGCCAATTTGTCCTCGTTGCCGTGCAGCGTGTAAATCGGTTTTCCCGCCTCGCTCAGTATGAAAATGTGCTTCTTCTTGCCCCGCCACACACTGTCATGCTGATAATCGTAGGGCTCATCATCCAGAGCGGCGTTAGTACTACCGCTGTCCTCGGTCTTGGCACTGGTGGAGGTGCTCAACGCCAGCGATTCTACCGATGCAGCCAGATCTCTGGATTGTCCTGCAGCTGTTGGATCGCGCAGCTCCAGGATAATACTGTGACCCTGCTCCTCCGCCTCCCCTGGCCCCGCCTCCTGGTAGAGATCGCCAGCATTGAACTCCTCCACCTCGTGCTCCGCATCGCCCTCGGCGTCCATGTACTCGCACGTAGAATTCGTATCCGATGCGGCCGCACTTTGATTGGGATTGGCATTGGCATTAACATTAGGGGGCGTTTGTTCGATTTCCATCGCGTATTACTAATAAAACATAAACATTATAGAAATATGCTCGGTTGGATGCTACAGATGTTGCATATCGTTCCGAACATGTTCGATCGAACGGCGCACGAACGAACAAGTTCCATGATTCACGAACGTGAATGGGAACCCATTCGCTTGGTTCGTTCTTTCGTTCGTTCGCTCGCGCATTTTTAATTCTGTTCTATTTGCCATAATTATAACTTGCATTTATAATTAATTAACAATTATAATTATAAGAACATAATAAAATTGAATTATAATACAAACTTTACAAAAAATTGCAATACAATGTATTCAAGTTTTATAATCTATGTTTAATTTAAGTTTGTTTTGTAACTTTATGTGATTATTGCTTCAAAATAAAGAGAGTTGGGCCATTAAGAAGGCTACCGACAGTTCGGGCAGCAAGTGTTCGGCCAGCAAGAGTTCGACCAGCGAGTGTTCGCCCAGCGACTGATCGGACATTCTGCCAATAAAACTTCGGACAGCAAGAGTTCGGCTAGTTCTGTCAGCGAAAGTTATGTCATTGAGAGTTCGGCCAACGAGAGCTTGACTAACGTGAGCTCGGCAAGCGAGAGTTCGACCAGCGAGAGTTTGGCCAGCGAAAGTTCGTCCAACAAGTTCTGTCAGCATGAGATCCACCAGCGAGAGTTCGGCAAGGGAGAGTTCAGCCAGCGAGAGTTTGGCCAGCGCAAGTTCAGACATTGAACCTTCGGCGTGCGAGAGTTCGGACATTGAGAGTTCGGTCAGCGAGAGTTCAGACAACGAGAGTACGGCCAGCGAGAATTTGACCAAAGAGAGTACGACCGGTGAGAGCTCAGCGCATCTCTAATGCACACTCAAACTTGTTCGCTCACAGCCGGCACACGAACTCGAACACGTTGGCCTGCAACCCACATTGATTTGGACGGTCACACTGTTGGCGTGTTATGAAAACAGCGGCAGGCAGCACGCGTTGAAAATGTTGCGGAAAACCTTTAATTACAGTGAGTAAATGACTAAAATGGCTAATTGCATTAATTAAATAATATGCTCTGCCCTACAGTGCCGCGTTTGGGGCAGCTGGCGCGCCTGCAGACGACGCAGGCAGCTGCCAAAGACGCGCAGCCCGTGGAGCCTGAGGAGATTACGGCTATAGAGCAAAGGATCCTGCAACATGGGGATTACTTCCAGGTAGGGATGTGAAAAGGGTTACGATATTATAATGATTTATATAGTAGTGTTAATGAATTTACATCCCTACTTCCAGGTGCACAATCTGTTCACAGTACGAGATCTGTTTAACGCTAGGGTGCACTATGGGCACAAGGAGGGGTCGCTGGACGACCGGATGCGACCTTATCTGTACGGCAGTCGGCTAGGTCATCTGATCTTCGATCTGGACAAGACGGCGTCGCATCTACGTGACGCCCTCAATTTTACCGCCCACATTGCCTTTCGGGATGGCATTATCCTGTTCTTTAATCGAAATGCGCTGAACGCCCAGCTGGTGGAGCAGAAGGCGCGGGAGGCGGGCGAATTTTCGCATACGCGTTTTTGGCGTGGAGGAATCTTCACCAATGCCAACGTGCAGTTTGAGGCGGTCACCCGCCTGCCCGATCTGTGCATCTTCCTCAACACCCAGAACAATGTGCTCGCCCAGCACACCGCCGTCCGAGACGCCTCCAAAATGGCCATACCCACCATTGGCGTGGTCGACAGCAACTGTAATCCCAACCTGATCACCTACCCCGTACCCGGCAACGACGATTCCCCCGCCGCCGTCGAGCTCTACTGCAATCTGTTCAAGGAGGCCATCTGGCGGGGCAAGCGGAAGCGCAGGGAGCTGCTCGGACTGCCGCCCCTGGACGAGGCGCAGCTGAGGGGAAGGAGCAATCGCACAGCCAAAACCAGTCAAAGCTAAACTCTGTTGCAAATAAACTGTATTTGATATATATTTTAATATTAGAGAGATCTATGGTACATCCTATTGAATCATAGTACCTCCGTATGTCTTCTAGTTTGAAGTATTTTCTCCGAATACCATTAATTGGGGTAACCAAAGCGATCTATTGTACAATTTATACTATAGTACTTCAGTTTAACTTTCAACTATTGCCTCAACAATAACTGAGTATCGATAGCTTTCCCTAGTCATAGGGGTCTTTTCAACCTATCCCCCATCCCTTCTAGCTATCTCAATCTTGTTAAGAAGCTTACAGTGTCCCGTCAGTAATGCTGTGAGCACTAAGCATCATTTAATAATGTAGAAAATATTGCTAAGTGGGGAGATCTATCGTCCCTACGAGTTCATTCGTTTCCAAAAGATTCTTCCCTAATAGATTCGGTGTCCATAAGAGATCTTTCGTAATCAAGAGATCTTGCGTCAAGAGATCTTCCATCCCAAAAGATTTTCTCTTCAAGAGATCTTGCTTTTCCAAGAGTTCTCTCCCAATAGATCTGTCATCTCTTAGAGATCTTCCTTTCCAAACAGATCTTCTCTTCAAAATATCTTTTATCCCCAAGACATCTTCCTTTCTCAAGAGTTCTTCCTACCCCAAGAGATCTCCTCTTCAAG
The DNA here is from genome assembly GCA_035045125.1 of Hypselothyrea guttata. Classification (NCBI taxonomy): domain Eukaryota; kingdom Metazoa; phylum Arthropoda; class Insecta; order Diptera; family Drosophilidae; genus Hypselothyrea; species Hypselothyrea guttata. Next base: position 133,622 of record JAWNNJ010001820.1, read on the forward strand.
ATATCTTTTATGGCAAAAAAAAAAACTACCTTCCCTAATAGATCTTTCTTTCAAAATAGGTCGTTCATCTCCAAGAGATCTTCCGTCTCCAAAAGATCCCTTCAAAATAACTTTCATCATTAAAATATCTTTTTCTTCTAAGAGATCTCCTCTTTAAGATATATTTCATGGCAAGGACATCTACCTTCCCCAAGAGATATTTCTTTCCCAATAGCTCTATCATGCCCAATAGCTGCTTCATCCCTAAGAGATCTTGCTTCCCCAAGAGACCCTTCGTCAGCAGAGTTTCGCTAGCATAAATCCCCTTCATATTGGTACTCCATGAGATTGGATATTTATAAATAAATTGCATTTATTGTAAAACTTTTGTATGCCGAGACGATCGTCTGGATTACAATTGGTTGGCTGAGGCATGCAAGATCATACAACGGTTTACATAAATAGCACGAGTCTAACTTAAATTCAAGTGTGTTTAGCTACTAATTAGGTGTATAACGCTGGCTCCCTAGATCCTTCTAGGAGTCTTCTAGGGCGGCAGCAGCGTGCCGGCTTTGACAAAGCTGGAATTGTAGGCAGCAAAGTAGGGATTGCTGTTCGCTGGGGGCGTGGCCGTCGGTGGCAGTGGCGGCAGCTGTTGCTCGCTGCCATCGTTGGCATTGGCGCCGCCTTTGATGGCGCGACCGGCGCCAAAGTTTTGCTTGTTGCCACGTTGCTGCTGCTGCTGCTGCTGTTTTTTGTCCCAGGAGGCGTGCACGGGTTTGCGGACAAAGATCTGACCCTGGGGTTTGGCCTGGCCGTCCTGTGGCTTCTGCTGTGCGTTGCCCTGCTGCACCCAGTGCTCGGCATGCTTGATGGTCAGCATGGCCTTGTGGGCGCCAATGTACTCCTCGGCCTTCTGCAGCCGCTCCAGCTGCTTCTCATCCAGCTCCTCCCGGTTCAGCTTGCTCAGCCGCTGCACGGTGCGCTTCATATTATGGAATTCGCGATTCTTGAACGGCTTCATCGCCTGGCGGTATTCGCGCCACTGACGCTGACGCTCCTCCTTGGTGCCGCTGGGCGCATCATCTAACGGCGGTGGCGCCTCCGGACGTGGTATCCACTTGCCATTGACCTGCACATAGGTTTTGCCATGCGAACGCATCTTAATCGTATTAACGGGCTGCGGTTTCTTCGAGTTCGCAGCGTTGTCGTTTGTGGGCTCCGGAAGCGGCGGAGGGGGCGGGGGCGGCATCAGATCCGCATCCGTTGCGGCATTATGTCTGTTATTGTAATGATGGTTGTTGTTGCCGTTGTTGCTCTTGTATTTCTTTGCATAGTTTTGAGGTCGATTTCCCCGCTCCCGCGGCATCAGATTCCACATGCTGGGGCACTTGGGCATGGGCGGCTGGATGGGAGGGGGCGCCAGATGCTGCGGCGACATCATGTCCTCCCAAAAAGGCGGCGGCTGCAGCGGTCCACAATGGCGTCCACCCATATTTCCCATATTACCCATATTTCCCATATTACCCATATTACCCATATTCCCCATATTGCCCATATTTCCATTTCCAGGTCCAAAATTATTGAAACCCATCGACAGCATGGCAAAGGGCATGGGCGGCGGTCGGCTCAGCGGCGGATAGTTTTTATGATTATTATTATTATTGTTGTTGTTATTATTGTGCCTATTATTATTATTATTATTATTGGGGTATTTGTTGTCATATTTCATCGGTTTCCGCGCATTCCGTCCGTTCGTCTGTTCCGCATCCGCATCTGCATCCGCATGTTCCTTGATCTCCTTCGTCCGCTTCCAGTCGGCAAACGACATTTGCAGCGGCTTTGCGGCCTCCGTGTCCGCCCGCACATTGGGCTTCACATCCTCGGCGGGCGCCTCACTCTCCGCACCTTCATTTTCAGCCATTTCAGCAGCGTTTTCTCGCAATTAAGCGTAAATAATTGTTAAACGCCAATGGCACAGGCTCTGCGAAAATTTTGTGGAATCAGGCCGATAAACAATGTAGTGAGGCGATAAGCCAGGGCTGCATGCCCACTAGTGTTGGCAAATATCGTTGCAGTATCAATGTTATCGAAAATATCGACTTTTTACTTCAAAAACTATATTTGTTTACAAATTTTTAAATTTTATAATTTTTATATTAAATAATAAATAGCCTGTTGTTTGAAAATATTACTGTTTTCAATCAAAATTTAAATATATTTTTGAAATTAATATGTAAATAATTGAAGAATATTATTTTGATTTGTAATTCAAATGTTCAAAATTTATTAGATATATAAATATTTAAAGAATTTAAAGCAAAAACTTCATGAATGTCGAATTATCAATATCAAAAATATCGTGAAGACTGCTTATCGATATATCCCAACACTAATACCTACCCTGGTTTAAAACCAACAGCAGACAGCGATTGTTTGAAAATCTCAAAAACTATTTTTTAAAATGTTTTAAGAAAAAATTGAAAATTGATTTGTAACTTAATACGCACTTTTAAACAGAATGTGGTTAAATGACACATATATGCAGTATTGCCAAGTTTTGAAAACGCGCGTAAACTAGATTTGACGTAAAAATTTGCGAATAATCTGTAGAATATATTGCTAAAATATTGACTTAATTTAAAAACATAAAAACACATAAAATAACTCTTCTGTTTGTTTTCGCTAGTTCATATGAACAAATTTCGCTATTCGATACTTCGGATCAGGGCTGCCAATTTAGCCACTTTGTGGCTAGATCTAGCCACTTTTTGATCGGGTTAGCCACTTTTTTTTTGAAAATGCTATCACTACAAATCTAGCCACTTTTTGGTTTCATTTAGCCACTTTTAGCCATTTCGTTCATTTGCACTTTTGAACACAAATTTCGGTTTGATAATGCTGCGTTTAACCAAATTGGGACTAGATTTTCTTCAAATTGTGTGAAGAAAGACCTTTTTTTTTTTTTTTTTGCTTATTAATCAAATTTTGTCGTATTTCAACTAATAATACTTGAAAAAAACATTTAGCCATTTTTAGCCACTTTTTTTGTCAATTTTAGCCACTTCTGGCCCAAAAAATCTGGCAGCACTGCTTCGGATTGCGATTACTTTCACATACTGCAGGGCTGCAACTCGTTTCAAAATGCTTGTACAAATATATGCTAATAAAATTGAGTAAAAGAAGGTTAGTTAAATATAAAAGAAAAGTTTTTGGGAAATTTTAATTATTTTGCGCAAATACTAGTTTAAAAAAGAATAGAACGGTCGACAATTCGGCGAGCTGGCAACACTGGTGAATGTTGATATCCCTGGCTATCGATAGCCTCGATAACTATTTTACAGATCTAGCCGTAACTGAGAATTTTGGTAAGCTTTGCTAGCGTTTCATTAAATATTTCGTTTAATTGTGAGTTAATCAGTTAAAAAGTAAGTGCGCAATTCAGTTAACATTGCATATGAAAAACCAAACGTGCTTTTGGCCTGCACAATAACGGGACTAAAAGTTACAGCAGCTTTGGTGCGCAGCCAACGCGTAGTTTCTGCTGCTGCAGTTTATTACTCAATGAAATGCGGTGAAAAAACAGTGAGCAATTAATAAACAGCAAACAAATCAATAATTTATATATGCTGCGGTTAATTGCGATATATATGCTGTTGGGGGAGGGGCGTGGAAAAGAGACTTCGCCTGCCCTACGCCCAACAACGCTAACGGCGCTGCCTGCGCTGACGCCGCAGTCGCCACAGTGTTGACAGCTTTTGGCTATAAAAATAAGCTAGAATAAGCTTAAAAAGTTATAAATCAAGTAAAATAAAATAAAACATATAAAATCAATCAACAAATAATAAAATAAATAGTTACATGTGATAGTAAAAACGGAAAATAACTGTGCAATAAAACAAAACAAAAAAGCTTAATACAATAATAATAATATAAAAAAATATGTTTAATTATTTATGTATTTATTTACAGCAACAACATTTTAATTTAAATATTCATAAGTGCTATATTCATGGCTGTAACACTTTTCAAAAATGTCTTAGCTTTTCCATTTTTAATATCGCTAGATCTGGCCTTAAAAGAAGCTAAACTGGCAACACTGGTCGTCAGTCATCTTTGTTGTTGCTATTCTCGACATATGATTCAATAAGTGGACATGATCGCTGCCGCCGCTGCGGCTCGCACTGACAGTTTTGTTTTTTTTTTTGTATTTGTTTCTTAGTTTTTTTTTTCCAATTTTGTAAATGCTATTTAAAATAAGAAACTGTATATCGATGCTTCATGCTGCAGCAAAGCTTCGTTTTTGTTAATGAAACTTAAATGCTGTAAGTGGACAGACGGAAGACGGGACGGACGGACTGTCGGCCATTGTGCAGCGTTGCCAGTTAGTTTCACAATTCTATTTATGCTCATCAAAAATCTTTTTGAAAATATAAATATATTTGTTTTTAATAGTCTACATAAATGAAATATTTGTTTATGTTTATTTATGTTTTTTTTAATATTTTTTTTATTTTGTAATTTAAATCTTTCTGGCAACGCTGCCATTGTGCCCGTTTTATGCAAACGGTTTTGGAAGTGTGCGCAATTATCATTTCTACTTTGCCATGAATCACGGCGTTAACGTTTTGAGTCAGGTTACGTTAAGTATACATTCATAAATACAGACATACATACGTACGCACGTATGTATGTATGAATGTGTGTATGTTAATAATAATAAACTCAGCAGCACTAAACTATAATAAATCTAATTTTATCAGTATCTTTGCCTGCTTGGGCTGTTATCACGCTTGCAAATGATATACGCCGTGCATACATTATGTACATTTGTACATACATACATACATAAAAGTTTATCTATATGTGTGTGTTTGTGTATCTTCTTGTTTTTGTTTTGTTACACAAAAGCTCAGCAGCTGCGTCGCAATACGTTACAAACAAACCTGTAAACGATATCGATAGTTAGTACATCGATGGTTGATTGTTGCCATAACGATAGTTACATCGATACTTGCCTACTTTTTTATGTGAGCCATAACGATACAAATATCAAATAGTTGATCACAGCTTTTGAAAGCAACTAAAACTGGCATAGCTGTAAAATTAATTGAAAACAATTTGGAATTTTTAAGACTCTTTTAACAATTTTCCTGTCTTTTGCCTTGCAGGGGGAGGTGCGGAAACGCTTCTACGACTTCTATCACACACACATACACAACTTTTGCCGCTAAACATAAAAACAAACGAACGAACAAAACAACAACCCAGAGCGAAAGAGAGAAAAAGAGAGAGAGAGAGAGAGAGAGAGAAAGAGAGAGACCGGAGCAAAGCGAGCGAGAGATAAGAAAACAGAACTTGTTAAACAGACGCAAATCGAACGAAGTATCGAACGGAATTCATTTGTTATCGAAATAAGTAGTCATCACTGGACATGGCACACACACATCTGGGCAGGGCCGTCAAAAACATTGAGGCGCCCCGCCCCCTCAAGACACAGTCCCGTTCGTCGCTGAAGAACAGTTATCTGGTTATCGAGGAGCTGATCCAATTGATCGATAACGTAACGATCGGCCTGCAATCGTGCAACACGACAACCGAGTCGATAACACTGCTGCTGCACAATTTGCGGGTCCATGGACAACAGCTGGAGGCTGTGTCGAAGGACACCCTCGACCGTGCATTCGTTGTGTTTCGCAATGCTTCGCAGGACGAACGTCTGAACATAATGACACGCCTCAAACTGCTCGAACTGATCGAATTACGTGCCAATAGTTGGGAGGACAAAGACACGATTCCCTATTACAAATCCAAGCAGCAGGTGTCCAACGTTGAGGTGAGTTATCGATAAAGCTTTTCGCTTCAATAATAATTGACAATTATCGGTCGTCAATTATTGCAGAACAGACCAGCGAACATATCAAAAAATAGCTAGATTTCTTAAACTAATATAGACGTTACCTTTTCACGACACTCGTGTTTCATAAAATCGTATTGTATTAAACTATATAACTTTAATTAAACTTTAATTTTTATGAATACCAAAATTAAATAACCTGCCTCGTAATATATGGCGCCCAACGTGGTACTGTTTATTTGCATATTATTTGGAAGCCGTAGAAATAAAACATATTCGAAAATGTGTATTTAAAATCCATACAGATTGAAAATCGTTAAAAAAATCCCTAAACTTAATCGGTACTTAGGTACTTATTTTTTTTCAAAAACAAAATTTTAGAATGTTTAATACTAAAATAATTAATGGAAAACTTTGCAATCGATCTCATTTAAGTTGGCAACACTGTTGCTAATCGATCTCATTTAAGTTACCAACTCTGATGCTAATCGATCGACTAATTGATCTCATTTAAGTTAAGAACTTCAATACTAATTAATCTCATTACAATCAGTTATTCCAATACTAATCGATCTCATTTAGGTTAGGAACTCCGATAGTAATCGATCTCATATAAATCTGTATCTCTAACACTAATCGATCTCATTTAAGTTAGGCACTCCGATACTTATCGATCTCATTTAAGTTACCAACTTTGATGCTAACCGATCTTATTGCAATCAGTAATACTAACACTAATCGATCTGATTTAAGCTCGCAACTCCGATACTAATCGATCTCGTTTGCATTGCAGCTGCCTTCGGAATCATATCAACATGATGCAGCCGGTATCGTTGGAAACCAGCAAGCCTTTCTCAGCACCTCCCCCACATTTGGTGTCGGCAGCGCTGGCGGCATGGGCGGCATGGTCGGCAGTGGAGCTGCCGCTGCTGCTGTTGCCGCTGCGGCAGCATTCAACGCTGCCACAGCCGCTGCCGCGGCGCAGGCGGCCGTCATTGCAGCGGTCGGCTCGCCCAATCAACAGCATCTGCTGTTGCCACCCGGTGAGGTCATACGCAACTCCGGGAAGTTCCCGAAGCCAACGAAAATACCAGGGAAAACCTACTGCAAGGATGAGGTCGTCATACGCAATGCGGACTCCGGCAAGGGTAAGTGTCGGCGGTGTGCCAAGTCGAGAGTATAATCCGAATATCTCTTATCTTATCTCTTATCCGTTACTGCCGCTCCGAAAAGTAATGGGTATAAAGGGGCGACGTGTGCACATGATTGAGGAACTGAGTGAAACGATAATATCGTTTCAAAGAGGTAAAATGCATCTCGAACGATTATCACATTCCATATCATTTCGTTATCGGAAATTTAAAACACTCATAAAACACTCATTAAAGCACTTTTATACACACACACACACAAACAATGTTTTTAATTCGTTTCGCCTGTTGCATTTTATTATTTACTAATCCTTTTCATTGGTTGCGTACTATATATCATTTAAATATTGCCCAAACTGTACGTTGGATTTAATTTTGAATTTTTGTACGCAGTCAACCCTGGCGCCAAGGAACGCCTGGTGCAGATTACCGGACCACATGAAGACAGGATCAAGTAAGTTAGCGCAGCTTACAGATATCGATTACAGCTAAATTTAAGGCTTATCAATTTGAGCTATTTACTATAGCTTGCAGTTTCTGAGCTCAGCGTATTGAGCTGCTCACTGGGCTTGGGTTCGATCTTTAATATTTCAAGAATCGAGCTTTTCGATCGATTCACATCTAAATATCGATTTAATCAATTGATCGAGCGATTGTACATTGAATTTGTTGTACATTAAATTTCACAGGAAATCGCAAAGTTGCATGTTACAAAAAAATCGATTCCAAAAAAATTTGGACAGGGCAGATCAGTCGGACGGGGTTGATCAGTCGGACGGGCCCGACTGTAGAATACCCTGTGCCCTTTATTTTATATACAATTTTATAAAACTATCACACTAAGCGTATTAGCAGTACTTCTTCTTATTCCCTTTTTACGTGAGCCTGCTGCGCTTCGCTGCTGCTGCTGGGATGCGCTGCCAATTGCGTAGCTTATATCTACTTTGTTTATTAACCGATGTCAATGCGCTTTTCAAGATAGTTAAATATAGTACAAGAGAGCTTATGTTCCAAATAACAATCTTCCATGTTTAATATTACGGTTTTTATTTAACTTTTTATGTTAAAAAACACGAGGTTGTGTGAGTTTTATTGATTTTTGGGCGTAAAGGGGCGTGGCATCAAAGATTTGAAATAAACTTGATCTGCGTATTGAATACATCTACTGATAACAATCAAGATGGCTGCTCTAGCTTTTGTGGTTTCCAAAATCTCAGCGTTCATACGGACGGACAGACAGACAGACAGACAGACAGACAGGGCTATAACGACTCAGCTCGTCATCCTGATCAAGAGTATATATAGTTTGTGGGGTCTGCCACGCCTCCTTCTGCCTGTTACATACATTCTGACAAAGTTATTAACCCTGTTATTCCCATTATTCAAATGGGCATAGGGTATAAAAAAGAGTCTCTTAAAAAAATTGATTAAACCGAATCGAAGTCCAGCTCTACGCTTACCACTGCTGCCAGCTAGCGATCACACAAAGATAACAGATCTGTCTTGAAAAAGGCGGAATTGCTAGTAAATTGAGCTGCATACCATAGCCTGCAAATTCTAAGCTTTGCAAATAGAGCTGCGTACCATTGTCCGCTAATTGTAAGCCTGGCAAATTGAGCTGCGTACCTGAGCTTGCAAAAGTGCAAGCCTAGATAATGAGCTTTCCGCCAAAAAAAAGCTTTTCAGCTGGGAAACAAAATGGCCGCACTGTTAATTGAGCTGCGTACCTATTGATGCTGGCGTTGCCACACTGCAAACTGAATTAAAACATGCGCCAAGCTTAACCTTAAGTTGTGCAAAATTGTGCAAAGTTTAATTAAAATGTCTGATGCTTTCTGCAGCTATGCCAAGCAACTGATGGAGGACACCATACGTCGGAACGCCTCCCCGGTGCGTCTGGAGCCAGCACCAACTGCTGGCGGCGGCTCCTGTTCGTCGCTGAACTCCTCCAACTCGGACGATGCCGTTGCGGGCGTTCAGCCCCGCACCCCCGGCGCCACCAGCAGCTTGGCCAATCGCCTGAGCTTCAATTCGGCCCAGAACTTTATGACGGCCACGGCAGCCGCACAGCAAATATCCCAGCAGCAGCAGCATCACCATCAGCAGCAGCAGCAACATCATCAGCAGCAGCAGCAACATCAGCAGCAGCAGCAGCTGCATCAGCAGCAGGTTGTCAATGCGGCAACAGCTGCTGCCGGTAAAGTTATGCGCCCCAATCAGCAGCTGCTAATGCACTCATATTCCACAAACGATGCTTCCGTAGGTGAATACAAGTTTACCGTCAACGTGGGCCAGCACCTCATCAAGATCACCGGCGACTGTTGCGAGTTAGTGCGCGTAAGTCGACTCAATACATATTCCATATCCTGATCGAAATCGAGTTATTTTTGGGTCTCCTTTCTGATCAAAATAAGCACAAATAAGCTTGTTTTCTGATAAATTAATTATTTAGGAAGCTTTTTTTGATCTCACCAAGGTGATTATTGTATAAATGAATTCCCAACTCCAATGCTCGCAATAATTGCTCCCAAAAGAGCAGCTTTCTCACTGACACTTAGGATTAGGAGTCTTACAAAGACCGCTCAAACATCGCTACGGGTTGCTTTTAACTCAACCTGCAGCCGATTTTTCTCTCTCTCTCTTAAATCATGTGTTAATAGGCAGAGCAAGCTCCAATAAACAAAAAAAAAAATATATATAGGGCCGGGGCAGATCAGTGGGACGGAGACTACATTCGGACGTAACCGACCGTAGGAGACCCTTTACTTTGAGTATATGTACATACAAACACAATCAGAAGCACACACACTAAGCTACCCGCGTATGCAAAGCACACCACCCCCCCTCTGCCTAGTGCGGCAAATTGTCTGTGGCATATGTTCGCTGTTTCTTATCCGATCGAATTCACAGCGTCAATAGATAATGTCATAAACTAGTTAAATACCAAATAACAAATCAATAGCTTTAAAAACAGCAGCTTTTTGCGGTTTACGGGGGAAGGGGAGGAGGTATCCAAAATCTAAAACAAACTCGTGCTGCTTACTGAATAGGGGAACCTGGATCTCGAATATGGTGTCTCTAGCTCTTATAGTTGCTGAGATCTAGGTGTTCATACAGACGGACAGACAGACGGACAGACAGACAGACGGACATGGCTATATCGACTCGTCTTGTCGTCCTGATCAAGAATATATATACTTTTTGGGGTCTGCCACGCCTCCTTCTGGGTGTTACACACATTTCCTCTTTGCACTAAACTAATAGACCCTTTTTACTTTTTTAAAGTAAAGGGTCTAATTAAGTGAATATTTTTAACTAGATGACCAAAAAATCAAATTTAGAAAGAGAATAAACATTTTCATTTTAATCGAGAAATATCAACTAAAAATCGACACAACAAATTATCTATATTTATATTAATTTTAGTAAATTGTACTCCGCGATGTCAACATTCAATGTAAAAACAGAATTGATTTCTCTCAATGAATATTTTTTGATAAAAATACACGCAATTGTTCTTGTTATTTGCTTCGCATACGAGCAGAGCTCTCCATAAGAAAGAGAAACTGCAAATACAAAAGAGCAACGAGAGCTACAGAGTAGGTACCTCTGCTCTAGAACATTTTCTTGACGATCTTCTGTGTGGTTCAACCTGTTTTACCCATTTTACATGGTTACAAATCTGCTCTATTTGCTCTTGTTCTAACTCTCATTAGCGGTTGCCAGTCAGAGCGCGAGCGACTTTTACTTATTTTTGAAGTTTCTCTGAGAGCCAAAACACTTACGAAAATTCGTTTAATCGTTTTATGCAAGCGCTGTCTAATTCTAATCATCTATCTTTTTTGCAGGTGGCCAAGCTGGTGTTGGACGACTACTTTAGCAGCTCGGAGTTCCTGGCCTCCATGGAGGCGGGCGCCGCCTTCGATGGCACCTCGCTGGTCAGCCCAGTGACCACGCCCTCCACGCCGTTGCCCGGCGCCGGCCCGCCGCAGTTCATGATGGGCAATCCGCTGCCCTTGGCGGACAGCGGCATTGGACTCAACTATGCTGCCGGGCAGGGCAACAACAACGGCGACGGGGACGACGAGGTGTTCGCCGAGGCAGCCGCCAATGGCAGTAATCAGAATGGGCTGGCACGCTCACGTCGCAGCCACTTCTCGAGGAAGGAGAGCACGCCGGAGAGCAAGGCGGCACGTGAAAAGCTGGACGACGAACGCGCCGTTCACACGCTGAAGACAAACAATTGTAAATATATATGGAAGGGGCAGATCAGTCGGACGTAACCGACAGTAGGCGACCTTTTATTTTGAGTCTATGCACTTACAAACACTAACAGAGAGACACCAGCCCCGTATTGCGCCCCAAATTAGTTGTGGCATATCTTCGCTGTTTCCGATCGTAATGAAATTTATACCATAGCTGTAGCATGCCATAGGCTAAATTCGTAACAAAATACAAAACTGTAGCTTTAATATTGTAGCAGTAAGCATTATCTGTTGCATATCTTCGCTAATTCTTATCAGATAGTAGTAAAATGTACACCATCGGTGGAGAATGACATAGACATACCAAATACAAGTCTGAAGCTTTAATATTGTGGCTGCTGTCGTGCTTACAGTGTGCGAGACCCATGAGGGAGGCGCGGTTTTTTGCGATTTGCGGGCAAAAAGCGGGAGGTATCCAAAATCTAAAACAAACTCGTACTGCCTACCGAATAGAAAAACCTAACTTCCAAAAATGCTTTCTCTAGCTGTTATAGTTGCTGAGATCTAGCTGTTCATACGGACGGACAGGCAGACGAAGAATATAGATCAAGAATATATATACTAAATAGACCATTTAGACATTTTTAAAGTAAAGGACCTACAAAGAAACTGCGCTCTCCCTTTTTGTATGCATTTATTGAACTGTTATTTTATTTTTACAGCACGCGTGTCGTATGATATTGAACATCTGATGTATTACTCGAAGAGCCCGCATGCCTGGGCGCTGCCAACCGATTGGGCGAAGATGACGGAGACCGCGCCCTCGATCATACGCAATAAGGTAATTCAAGCCGTCGACGTGCACTTCAAGAGTGCACCGAACACATCAATTACAATTACAACAACGAACACGCAGTTATTAGCAATGGGTTTGCCCACTGTGGCGACTCCAAGCAAGCCAAATAATGATAATCCGCCAACCGATAGTTATGTTGTAACTAACAATCAATCTCAAACTCAAACTCATGCCGCAATGAAGCTCACAGCTGATACGCTAGATAATCCCAATGATCGTAAGCTAAGTTTAAATGAACGCGATGCTAGTCATAGTCATAACCGTAAACCTCCCTCAGAATCGGATCGTAAGCTCTACCATAAGCAAATGCAGATCATAACCAATACCATGGAGGCCTCGGCCTCCGTCAAGCATCCGAATCGCCATCAGCTGGCGCTGCAATCGCAATCCAAGCCGAATATGCCGGACATATTTCAGCGTTATAGCGAGATCGCTGAGCTATCTTCCATGGCCTTGTGTGGCGGCTACTCCAACGAGGAGCTGAACAACAATCGTGCGCTTATTTAAACCATTGATATTGATACTCACTTTTTTGATATAGATATAGAAAACGATACAGACGCACTAATTTAGATGCAGACTTAGATATAGCTATGGTAGTTCGCATACTCGACTAGAATACCTATAGACTAGAGCTGGGCTTCGATGCGATTTCGATTCGATTTAATCGATTTTTTCTAGACGATTAAATCGATTCTTTTTCTTTGGCAATCGATTTTGGGATTTCTTGCCAAATGAACAAGCTGTCCTTGCTAATTTTTGTTTGTTTTTCACAGAACATATAAATTACCGGTTTTTTTTTTCGATTAATCAAAATCGATTGAAAATATCGATTCTTGAAAATTGCAGATCGAACCCAGCTCTACTATAAACCTTAAATGCAGACACTTAACGAACTCGAATTCAATTAATATACATAATAACTTACTTGATATATCTTTAAAAGTGCGAAACAAGAAGAAACAAAGTACACACTTAGGCAAAATCAAATTAATTTTGTTAAAGAGAAGAAGGAATCTGTGTTTTGGCTGTGAAACAGATTTAGTGTTCGCTAGATTTACACCCGACATTTGCACCCACATACTTATATATATACACCTATATATATATATACAGACATCTACACTGTAATTAATGTTTAACAAGACTAATTACTAATTGCATACGGTTAAATGTAAAAAACCCAACAAACAACAAACAAACATTTATAATTAATTGTAAGCGTTTTTCAACATTGTCGCATTAAACTTTATATATACATATATAAATTAATAAATGGCTTGCAAAGTCGATATGCTTGGGCTTTAACTAACACCCCCACACAGACACACACACACACACATGTATATACATATATTATATATATACATACAAGCACGCTCATCAAGTTTCATACTCACATTTACGTACACCTGGCTAATGGCATACAAATTTCGATTATATTTTATCACTGCGCTCGAGGTAAGCTTAATGTTATCGTTATCGCTATTGTCAGGGCTGCAAACAGGGCTTGAACCGAACCGCTTCCGAACCGAATATTTGAGATTCATTTATTTTGAACCAAACCCTGATCCAACCCCGACTTTAATTCACTCAAAATCATTATCATAAAACAATTCATATGTACAAAATATGTATAATCTTTCAAAAACACTTTTTATTATTTAAATGTATTGCATTTCTCTTAAAATTTTGATTATAAAACACAACTTAAGAACTGTAACTTTCAATATTAATTATTTTCAAAACTTCTGTTAACGTAAATACACAAAAACAGAAGATTTTTTTGTATTTATGCTCGAAAAAAACTTAAAAACTCTTATACAGCTACAGTAAATTGAGAATTATTTTTTAAGATAAAAGATAGGCAAAACTTTTATTTTTAAATAATAAAAAAAAGTAATTCCTTTACATACCCAAATCGGAACAAAACCAAAACACTAATTTGCAATTTCTTTATTTTTTGTTTTAGTTGACATTAAATTAAATAAATAAAAAATAATATAAAATTAAAAAAAATAATAAACAGCTTGAACTATACATTTCCTCATCAAAACCATTTCACAAAAGGTTTCAATTCATCTTTTATATCGCCGACATGTTTATTTGGGTTTGCAGCCCTGATTATTGTGTTTTTGAAAACTTTGTTAAATATTATTTTTGATATTTTATATCTATGCAGGATCTACAAGATGAGAGCCAACGTTTCGATGGCGATAAGTATCTAGCTAGCATTCAGAGTGCCGCCAAACGAAATATTGTGGCTGCCGACGAAACTGAAAATCTGGATGAATAGCAATAACAATAACCGTAACAATCAAAATCACAATCGCAATGAATGCAAAACTAAACATAAATCAAAAGAAAAACATAATGAACGATCCATAGATATGTTGATATACTTATGTATTCATGTCCGACAAGTAATCACTGACAATAGCTAATGTTTTATGTGTAGGTAAACTCGATGATTTCTTGCTGTTTCTTTTTGTACTATGCTTTTAGCTTACTATATACATATATATATAAAAAATAAACCCTGATTTTGCTCATTTTCAATGCGTACAGGGTATAAAAAGAAAAACGACCAAAAACAAATTGAAATTCAACTGAATTCTAAACACTAACCTAAGTTAGGTCTCAACTTTACGACGATTTGAATTTGAACTAAACGATGCTCTTAGTTAAGTATAGAAAACGATGAATATTTACTAATATTATTCACATTATTATACCATGATTAATAACAAATGCAGCTAAACTGTTGCGAAAAGCGATTCGAACTTTTCAGACACCTAATAGCCAAAATGAATGAATGGAATTGCATTTTTTAAATCAAAATAGTCAACGAAATGTTCTTCTTTTTTTAATACTATTTCTCAGCACATACATATATTTCATATATATTTTTCTCACTCATCTGTATTTAAATGTAAAACAAATAATTCTCAAGCGAAAAGAAAATTAAACTGTATTTGGATATTTCTGCCCTATTTTTGTGTAATTTCTATTTGCTCTAGTCCATGGAAACTACTTTTGTTTTATAATTTTCTACATTTTACTAAAAAGAAAAAAACGCCCGTTTTTTTTTTGGAATTTCTGTATATGTTTTAGCTAATTTATTTAATTTATTATAATTTATATTTTGAAAAATCAATTATGTTCACTTGTGTAAAACAAAATAAATAAATTGAATCAATATCAAATTTTAATTTTATAATTTATTAGTTATGTTATAATTTCACTGAAAACATTTTAATAAAAACAAAAAACGTTCACTTAAAACAAAATAAATAAATTTAATAGATATGAAAAGATTTAATTTGTTTATTTATTTAGTTGATTTCGTTATCTAACAAACAATATGAAAGCTGAAAGATCTTGACCCAGTAAATCAAATTTCATTGTTTTCTGCATTTCTACATTTCAGCTAGATATGTATGTATATTTTATTAAACATTTATCTTTGGCAATTGGCACACATGCAAACATAGATAACACAACGATACAACAACAATAAGTTGATATGTTTAACCACAATAGACATTTGTGACGATTCAGGATATGTGCCAGAATGATTGGCATTATAATTGATAGACAAATAGACCGTGTGGGAGTTGGAAAGAGAGAGGGGACACATCATCACATTGAATAGCGTATATAGTATGCATTTTATATAGTCAAAATATGTGTATATAAATATGTATTTATTTAGGTGCCCAATAAAGGCCGTCGATCCATATAGCCCGTTATCCGGCGTCCACGCATTGGGTTTGAGCTTTTGATTGTGATGAATGTATGCATTAAATAAGATTTGTTCAGATTAGTTCGGATGCATTACTCGATAACACTCGATAACAGACACACACACACACACACACGAGACAACATGAATGGCATCAGGCTTAGAATCAACTAGACTCGATATTCACGTACATGGATGTGTGATATGAGGCCCGTTGTGCCGGAGTCATGTTCAAATTGCCCTGATGCTTCCGATCGTAGGCCCAAACGATGCCCGTAGCCAACAGCGAAACTGCAAACAAATCAATTAATTAATTAATGAAAAATATAAAAATATACAGGAATAACTTAAAATATAGGGACGGGGCAGATCAGTGGGACGGAGGCTACAGTCGGACGTAACCGACTGTAGCATACCCTTTACTTTGAGTATATGTACATACAAACACAATCAGACGCACACACACTAAGCTACCCGCGTATGCAAGGCACACCACCCCCCCCTCTGCCTAGTGCGGCAAATTGTCTGTGGCATATGTTCGCTGTTTCTTATCCGATCGAAACAAAATTCACAGCGTCAATAGATAATGTCATAAACTAGTTAAATCCCAAATTACAAATCAATAACTTTAAAACTGTGAACTACAGCAGCTTTTTGTGGTTTACGGGGAAAGAGGGGGAGGTATCCAAAATCTAAAACAAACTCGTGCTGCTTACTGAATAGGGGAACCTAAATACCGAATATGGTGTTTCTAGCTCTTATAGTTGCTGAGATCTAGGTGTTCATACAGACGGACAGACAGGCAGACAGACGGACATGGCTATATCGACTCGGTTTGTCGTCCTGATCAAGAATATATATACTTCGTGGGGTCTGCCACGACTCCTTCTGGGTGTTACACACATTTCCTCTTTGAACTAAACTAATATACCCTTTTTACTGTTTTAAAGTAAAGGGTCTAAAAAACAGATCAATGTCCTACCAAAACTATCCTTATATTGTCCACAGTGCTGGAAGAAGTAGGAAAAATTAAAAAAAAATGTATATTTTATTGAGCCCTACAATTGCAGTTGCTTGATTGATATTTTCTTAAAAATTAGTCTGAATAAATTTTACCCGATGGAACTAAAAAAATCAGCAGACCAAAGCAGATCAGTCGGACGCAGCCGATAGTAGGAATCCTTGTACTTTGCGTTTCCATAATCACTGAACTACTGCCTCATAAACAGAGGTACGTTATGGGCTTATGAGCTGCAATCACGCCACAACTCTTTCCGCGTTCCATATTAACTGTTATTCTGAGCTGTAATTAAAAAAAACTCACGCACACACACACACACACTGCTTAGAGAGCCATCGAGAGCGAGCAAATAGTAAAAGAGCAACTAAGCTCTGCATGAGCGTATGCATAGAGAGAGCAGCGCAGCCACCACAGTAGCGGATTGGTGGGTGGGTTTTTTTGGCGCTCTCTTTTTGGCGGGAACTGATCAAGAGGCAGCGACAGCGCAGTCGGCAAGCAGTATAAATACTGCTGCTGCAGTGCTGCTAATTACAGTGCAGTGTCTGCAGCCGTGGTGTTAGGTTGTGTGGTGGGCGCTAAAGTGGCAAGTGCGCTTATTATAATAAATATTCTCCCTGCTCTTTCTGGCTCAAACGCTCGTTGGCCTCTCGCTGCAGTACTCTCGCTGCCTAACGCTTGCTGGTCCAACTTCCGCTGGCCGAACTCTCGAAGACCCAAAGCTCGACGGCTCTACTCTTGTTGACTCAACTTTCGTTGGCCCAACTCTCACTGGCCGAACTCTCTCTCTGGCTCATCGATCGAACTCTTGCTGCCTAACGCTTAATGGCCCAACTCCCGCTGGCCGAACTCTCGAAGGTCCAAAGCTCGACGGCTCTACTCCCGATTGCTCAGCTCCAGCTGCCTAACTGTTGTTAACTCAACTTTCTTTGGCCCAACTCTCACTGGCCGAACTCTCTCTCTGGCTCATCGATCGAACTCTTGCTGCCTAACGCTTAATGGCCCAACTCCCGCTGGCCGAACTCTCGAAGGTCCAAAGCTCGACGGCTCTACTCCCGATTGCTCAGCTCCAGCTGCCTAACTCTTGTTGACTAAACTTTCGTTGGCCCAACTCTCACTGGCCGAACTCTCTCTCTCTGGCTCATCCCTCATCGCTCGAACTCTTGCTGCCTAACGCTTGCTGGCCCAACTCCCGCTGGCCGAACACCCGAAGGCCCAAAATTCGATGGCTCTACTCTCTATGGCTCAACTCCAGCTGCCTAACTCTTATTGACTAAACTTTCGTTGGCTTGGGCCACTGGCCGAACTCTCTCTCTGGCTCATCGCTCGTTGATCGAACTCTAGGTGCCTAACGCTTGCTGGCCCAACTCTCTATTTTAAGTATTTCCATATCGACATAAGATGTGGCACACCCTGTATTTGCAATATGCATCAACTCACTCAGCAGAAAGAGCATGAAGAACAACTCCACCCACAAGTGACTGCCGCCGCTGCTGTCGACGATCATGCCAGCGACTATGGTGACCACCGCCAAACCCAGGTTCTGAGCAGATTGACAGCTAGAGGAAATATATAAATACATTATTTCATATTATATCTTGTTACATTTAGCCAACTTACAAGCCATAGGCCGTGCCCAGTTGATATTCGGGCACGATCAAGGACACCAAAGGCCATAAGCCTGCTGCCAACAAGGAGTACGAGAGACCTATTATGCTCATGCTAATGTAGGGATTGAGTTGGGTGAAGGTCAGCAGCAGGTGTCCCAGCAGCGTGAAGACCGTGGCCACAAATACCCAGCTAAGATTACGTCCCACCTTGTCGGTGATAAATCCAAAGAGCGGGGATGATGTTGCCGAGATTAAATAGACCACGGAATTGACATTGTTCGCCTGTTCGGGCGTCATTTGAAACTTGGTCGTGAAGAAGTTTTGTCCCATCGCCACAAACGGAAATATGGCCACGTAATAGGCCACACAGACCACCGATACCATCCAGAAATCCAGCTTAAACGACATGATATCACTCAGCTTGGCTATCTCGCCGCCAGGGTTCAGATTGCGTTTCAATATGCGTTCAGCGCGTTTGTCCATCCAACCTGAAGATTTTCAAATAAATTAAATTAATAATCTAAAAATGGATGAGTGTTTTCAACAATACATAAAAGGGAATTAATAGATCGACCAAAAAAATTATTGAAACCGTACAGAAAATAGGTTACAATTCGCTTAGAAAAAATAACACAACCAGAAAGGTCGTATCAGTCGGAGGGAAGGCTACAGTTTAAAGGGTTTTTATTCCTGCCTAGTCGAGCAAATTGTCTGGTATATATCTTTCTTGTTTCTTATTAGATCTTGATAAAATTTACTATAACGATGGAGAATGTAGCTTTTAAACTGTGACTTCCGTAGTTTTTTGCTAGTAGCAAGAGATGTATCAAAAATCGAAAACAAACTTGATCTGTTTAAAGGATAGGAAAACCTACATACCGAATAGTGTCTACTATTATTAATATTTTCGAGATCTAATATTCCTACGGACAGACGGAGATGGCTATATTAACTTAACTTGACATCCTGATGAAGCATGTATATATTTTGCGGGGTCTGCCACGCCTTCTTCTGGTGTTACACACATTTCCCATTTGCAGTAAATTAATAGACCCAGTTGTATCTTTTTAATGTTCAGGGTCTAATAAAGAATCGGTATATAAATTTACCCGGAACTTACCCAAAATCAAGGTGCACAACAGCGACATGACGCACGTGCTGGAGGCGATGAAGAGCGTGACACCCAGGGCGGTATAGCCGGAATAGCTCTCGGACACGTAGTTATACAACGGTTGCATGATCCAGAAGTTGACGGTGCTGCCAAAACGCGCCACGGACAGCTGCAGACCGAAGACCATGTTCAGCTCCTTGCCCTTGAACCAGAGCACCGCATAACTGTTCTGGGCCACCGCCAAGGACTCGGCGCCAATGCCGAACAAGAAACGACCGGCGATCATCAGCCAGAAGTTGCCCAGCAAACCGCCAGTGGCGAAGATCAGTTGGCCAAACAGCACGATCATCATATAGATGATGGCGCTCAAACGTATGCCGAAGACCCGATCGATCAGAAAACCGCCCAGAAAGCAGAGTATGATGTTCGGCCACGAGTAGATCGAATAGATGAAGGTGAATTCGGTGGCATTCAGGTGCATCTCCTCTTGGAATACCTTCTGTAATGCGCCCGGATTGTCGTAGCAGAAATAGGCACCTATTGAAGCGATAATTGATGATGAATGATTGTAGATATTTATTTATTTGCATGTCAAATAAGACCAGTCAACCAAGAATAATAAAAATTAGAAATAAAAATTAAGCATTATAAAATTAAAATAAATAAAATTTAAGATCTAATATTAAGATTGCAGAGGGACTGAGTGAACGTCCCCAAAAATCAGATTGGAAAGAGATGGGAATAGGAATTGTTACTGGACTGACTATCCTATTCTATATTCAAGAATAGGATGTACAAAAGAGGTGTACAAAAGTTTGGTCATGTAAGGGTCGTTAAATTCTTTGGATCAGCGTTTCTATATCTATAAATACTTACCGAATCCAAAGAGGCACATGAAAACCAGCGCCAGAAAGCGATGCGGCGTGCTATCCGGATCACAGCAGCTCGTCTCCGGCGGTAGGGTCAAGGCCGTTTCCCTTGTGCTGCGCCTACGCACCACCGGCTTCGCCTCGTCCTCCCCGCTGGACACATCCACAATGGGCAGACGCTCCTCCCGAGACATTTTCAGTTATTGGATATTCGGAATAGAAGTTGAAGTTGAATGTGGCTTGAGCGGTTTTCCTTGGCTTTCCCTAGGGTTTGGCTTGGATTTGGGTTGGGGTTGGAGTTGGGGTTTGCGCCTCTTTATAGGCAGCTGGGCAGCCTAGACTCTATTGTTGCTGCTTATCACTGGCCCACATCATTTTGCCTGTGTGTTGTTGTTGTTTTATTGATTATTCCACTGCAAGTGCAGGCGCAGTATACCTCGCTTCTAGGGGGTGCTGGGGTGGTTCGATTTGAATGGAACTTTCTGTTTTGTCTAGCTGCAATTAAATAGCGTGAAAAGTGCAATTTAAGACAGTAAGCACGCAGCTGATCAGTCGGTCGTGCCCGAATGTAAATAACCTGCAGCCTACACATATTTATACCCTGTAACCATGAAGTAGGTCATTTATATATAATTTATACCAAGTGTAACAAGAATGTTTCTTTTTATTTATTTTTTTTTGTCTCTTAATGCAGGCGCTGTCAGAGTACGAGCGAGGACTGCAATATTGTTGCTTTAATATCTTCTGTGTTTTTTAACCGATTTCAAGACGATTTTTAGCATAGACAAATATTATATTAGAAAGTGTCTTCCGAAAAAGAACCTTCTATGTTCAATATCAGGCTTGCTATGTGGATTTTAGCGAATTGCGAGTAAAGGGGGCGTGGTATGGTTTACACCTAGCTACATTTCGAAACTGACTGCTATAGCTCTATATATTTTGTGGGGTTTGCCAATCTTCTGCTGCCTGTTGCATACATTCATCCAAAGTTAAGCCGGTTTTACCCATTTCATGAGTACAGGGTATACATATTTTCCGAGGTTGAAGAGTTGGTGGGTAGGAGGGGGAATTCACGCTCCGTTAGTGTGTCATTTAGCTAAACAATGAAGATCTTGTGTCAGTTTGTTGAACCAGCGGAAAATGCGCTGGTAATCAGTTAAGTGCACACGTTCAGCAAGGCATTAAGTGATACAGCACCTGGTTTAAAGTTCCCTTTGGTTATTTGCGTATTGGAAGTCCACTAATAACCATATGTAAACATCACAAACGCACAGACAGACAAACAGACATGCATAGATATCAACACCGAAAATACTTTTTATCAACGCCAACTACGCACGTCACACCGTAATTAATCACAGTTATTTAAATGCTGCTGATTCGAGTTGATTTTGAATTGAATTAAAGGCGCGCGCGCTTCGCATGATTCAAAAGTCACAAACTAATTCCACTGATAACAATTGTTATTGTTTTTAATAACAACTGCTTTGCAGTTAAAGCTTGCAGAATATGTTCAACAAGTAAATGCCTGCAGTTGAGAAAAATCCTTTCCAGCTGTTACCACCCACCTAACTGTTTTCCGCAAGCGGAAAAACTGAACTAACTGAAGTTTGTTGTGGCCAAAATGCTAAAGTTCAATTCGAACTAGTTCCATGGCGCTATCTCGCTTGTGCGCGCAGTTGCCCATAGCGCTTGGCAGCTCTTCAGGCCGGCAAACGAACTCAAACATGCTCGATTTCGATTAGCTGTGCAACGTGTGTTATCGATATGCACACAGTTGCCACAACTGACACAGCTGTGCTAAAAATTGTGCGTTTGCTTTTGTTCTTTATACAGTACACTGTCGATAAATGCACATAAACTTAATTGCGTATTCAAGATATATAGATAAAATATTTTAAAAAATTCTGCAATTTTATACATGTTAATTGCAGATGCAATATAAAGTCGTTAATAGAATATTTAGGATAACCACATAGAAATATTAATCAAATATCCCAAATATTCACATATATATTTTGTAAACGCTTTTAATTCACAATGCAGCGATAATTCGATTATTTTATTTATTTTATCTATTTTATTTATTTATTGATTAGTGTATAGTTTAGTGTAAAATTTTAAATCGTTAGTCATGTGAAGTTACAACACATAAACTTAAATTAAACTTAGATTACAGAGTTTAAATAGATTTAATACAATTTAATGACATTGGTTTAAAATTGTTTGTAAATTTTAAGTCAAAATCTTAATTTTATGTAGAGTATATCTTATTTTAGAAAATTGCGATAAATCGCATACAAGTCGTAATTTCGATTTATCGAGACTCCACTGTACTTGTTGTTATTGGTGCGTTTGAAAGTGTTGATGTGGCAACCCTGCAGGTTGGCAGCTCTGCGCTTTGTTATCAAACTGCAGTGCACACAGCAGCGTACATTCTAAATAAATAAATAATAAATATTTCAATGCATGTCAAAGTTCGCAATCAGGTGAAGCCCACGAATGGTTGAATAAAAACAGCGTGTGCGGCAACAGGCAGGTGAGCTGAATATTTACATAATGATTGCTGGTTTTCTATTCATCGTGTAAACACGAATTCGCTGACAACGAAATAACATACATACATATCTATATATTATTATTATATTATTTCTACGGAAACAAAGCGTTTCAAAACACACATCTATTTTTGTAATGCGAACAAGAAGCGTATTAAACGTATCAACCGCTGGCGCTGCAACTTGCAACTAGACAACGAGACAGAGGGACGCAGGGACAGCGAGATGGCTGCGATAAAGGCAAGTCCAGAGATTTGAGATTTGTTTTTTGTTTCATTCACGTGCGCATTACAGAAAATCGGCCTGGGCATATTCTATGGGCTGTGGGACAGCATACGGGGCATGACGCTGGTGTTGCACATAGACAACGAGGTGGCGCGTCAGAACGCGGAGCTGGAGACAATGCGGCAGCTGCGTCGCCTGGACAGGGAGCACTACAGGCAGCCGGAGGCGCAGGCGCAGCGGCAGAGGCGGGGGCAGCGCTCCCCCTCGCCCGTGCCCAGCTCGGCGGCAGCCATGGAGCGGCAGGAGCACGCCAGTCGGGCGCACCACAATCCCGATGAGCGCACGCTGCAGCACATGCTGCGAAAGCAGCCCGCGGAGCAGGCGCAGCCTCAGGCGTAAGTACAGCCGGGCATTTTCCTAATTATTTATTTATTTGTATTATTGCATTGCAGCGAGAAGAAGATCGCAAAGAAGCTGTTCAAGTGCTGCCTGCTGAACGGGGGATTCACCTGGCTGAGCATTGTGCTGTTCGAGAATCTGCTGCTGCCCACGCTGAAGTTCTGCCTGACGCTGTTCTATGGCGCCCAGTCGGACACGCTGCCCCTCGTCTGGAGCTGGCTGCATCCGATACTGTCGCTGATCTTTGGCATGATGTGGGTGCTGCCGATCTTTATGCTCTCCAAGATCGTCAGCTCGCTGTGGTTTGCGGACATTGCGAATGCGGCGTATCGGGTGCGCAAGGGACGGCCACAGCTGATACCCAGCATTAGCAAATTGGTGGCGGATTTCCTGTTTAGTCTGGTGGTGCAGATGCTGTTTCTGGTGCAGAGCATGCTGGTGAATCTGGTGCCCGTGAAATACGTGGGCTCCTCGCTCTGCTTTGTGCACCTGTGTCTGCTCTACTCGCTGTACTCCTTCGAGTACAAATGGTTCAACATGGGCTGGGAGCTGCACAATCGCCTCACCTACATCGAGAAGAACTGGCCGTACTTCTTTGGCTTCGGCATCCCGCTGACGGTGCTGACCAACATGAGCAGCTCCATCATCGTCAGCAGCTGCATCTTCTCCATATTCTTTCCGCTCTTCATACTCAGCGGCAACGAGGCCAAGCCCATTGTGGATACCACGTAAGTCTCTCTAGAAAATACCGGGGATCGCAATTAATAATTATGAGTTTAAATATATCTTTTTTAAAGGTAATTTTGAATATAGATTATACTTTTATTTGCAATATTCATTTTAAAACTGAATTTAATTTAAATAATAGAAATTTAAAATTCGAGTTTTTATTTCAATTTTCATAACAAAAATACCAATATAATAAAATATAGCTTTGAATCACAGATCACAACAAATATTATAAATTTTCCAAATATGTACTTTATTTGGTTTAAAAGATATTTATTACTGGAGAAATTCCTAATGCAAGTACAAAAGGCCTTAAATTTAGAGCATTAGTTTTATAATATAATATATTATAAAGCTTGAAAATCAATTTTTAAATTATTGTTTTAATTCTCTTCATGATTAATTTATTAATTTTTGTGTCGTATATTTTGAGATAACATATGTGTATTCAATTTTCATTATTTTATTTGATTTATTATTTATTTATTTAATGTCAACTTATTATAATAATTTTATTTTTATAATTTTATTATTTTAAAATTATATTAAATAAATTTAAATATATTTGTTATTTGCAATAAATAGCTTATTTTAAATTTTTTAAATTAAATAAAAATAGCAGGTTCTATTTAATTTTTATTATAAAGCAAATAACTCTAATTTCACAATATATATATGAAAAATTATAAAATTTGCGATCCCTGGAAAATAATGATTCTTTATGATTTATGCAATTAATTAATCCTTATGATTTTTAGTGACTTTTCACTGCGCCTCTTCTCGCCGGTGGTATTCATATCCAACCTGTGCTTCGGCGGCAATCCCTGGAGCAAGGCCAATCGCCTGCTGGCCGAGCAGCGCAAGCATTTGCTGGAGCAGCAGCGTCAGCGTCGCGAGGAGCTCGCCAGCAAGCAGAAGCAGCCGCAGTATCCGCCTGGCCAGGATCAGCGAATGCGAAGGGAATCGCATTCCCGCTCCCAGACGCCGCAGCAGATGCCACAGCAGCGGCATTATCGCTACGCCCAGCCGCCTGTGTTCGATGCGGCTCGCGTGCGAGATTCTTCGGCGTCATCTACGCACAGCTCAAACGCAGCCACGCCCACCAGCTACAGGCCACCGCCCTACTATGGGGGCGCCGGCATGCGCAGCAACACCCCCCTGGTGCCCACACCCGCGCCTGGTGCGCCTCGCGCTCCCATTGCTGTAAAGCAGGAGACGGGACCAGATGACTGGAATTTGTGAGATTTTTTACGCATACGCATATATATACAGACAGAATATATATATATATAGATTACGTAGGATAGGATTTACTATGTATATATAACTGCGACTGCAACGAACTGTGTATGTTAAAGAAAAACTTATTTTAGATTTATGCATAATGACAATGCGCGTTGGTCGGACCGACGGACGGACGGACGGACAGACGGAGGGACGTCCGACAACGCTGAACACAACTAATAGCCACTTATCTAATGTTTGTATCTAAGACTATATCTATGTGTATATGTACTTGTATTTCAACGCCCGATTTGCGTAGATTTGAAGAGAGTTCTATTCAATGTCGATTTACAAGTTTCAACAAAAAAAAAGAGAAATGTTTATAAAAAGTGTAATAAAATTTTTGTATTTTCGTCAACTTTTGTGGTTTTTATTTCTATTGGTTTTGTTTGAAAAATGTTATAAATATTAAAAGAAGAAGATACTATATAGATACTTACCATCAATAATCAATAGAATCTTTATTTTCTACCGTGTTAAAGGTGAACAATTTTATGGGCTCTAAACAGCATTCGTTTGAAATTTAAGAGCAA
The DNA here is from genome assembly GCA_035045125.1 of Hypselothyrea guttata. Taxonomy (NCBI): domain Eukaryota; kingdom Metazoa; phylum Arthropoda; class Insecta; order Diptera; family Drosophilidae; genus Hypselothyrea; species Hypselothyrea guttata. The sequence goes on from JAWNNJ010001820.1 coordinate 159,751, forward strand.
ACAAAGGTTCTTACTCATTAAATTTGAACTGTGGATTAAATATGCCAAGCTTTGATTCGATAACACGATAATTCTCAGTAGAAATTAAGGGCCATGTTCTGTATCGGGTAGAATCAAAATAGTTATCATTTAAGCACGTTTAGAACCTCGCGATTCCATTACATCTAATCAGTATAGACATTATTTAATAACCTTAATCAGTGTAGTACGAAAAATTACACCATAAATCGATTTTAATTTATTTTTGCTTCGAAATGGCTACAAAATAAGTATGAAATTTAAAACTCTGAGGCAAAATGTAGAATAGGGAATTTCGAATTACTGGGCTAGGAGGTTATCGAGTAACTTGGTTTGCAGAAATCGTATTTATGATATAGTACGAGTATATTTTTAAAATGGTTTAACAATTGAGGGATAAAGTCATATCAATGATGGAGAATATATAAGTTAAGATACTGATTGATGTTGTTTCAAAGAAAATCTTTTTTAAACCACAAAAAGGGGACTTTGTAGCCCCATAAAATGAATATTGCGAGTTTATAATGTTTAGAAAACCTAGGAGAATCAGACTAGCCAAAATCCAACTACTATTTTTATTCATATACACAAATATGTATAAAATAGGTAATACCAAAAAAGCTATTTAATTCTAAAAAAAAGTCCGAATTTTGCTTCTCTAGGATGCATTATTACGTATATGAATATAAAAAGCATTCTATCCCAAACCCACCTACTTCTTAAGTAATATCCCGAAATGTGTAAAAAATAGGCTATACCAAAATTAGCTATTTTATTTTGATTGCATGCAATGTCAAGGGCTGTAGCGCATTGTTTCCCCAAAGGAAGTCGTTGGAGAGTGGGAAAATATTAATACTCCTTGGGGGCGGGGCAGTTGCCAATTAACGCCGGAAGCATTGAACAGGTGTGTGGTCAGTGCGGACAGGTAAATTGATTATCACCAAGGATACACGTGTGTCCACACATTGTCGAGCCATTGCATGTTCCGGTCATCTAGTGAAATTTCACTTTCAGTTCTCGTTGGTAGTTCGGGCAGTGTGGTCAATGTTACTGGAGTTCTAAATGCCAGGTGGCCCTGTGTGAGGGGGGCATTATTTGATTTGATTGTCGGAACATGATTGAGTTGACTTTAAAGACTTTGAAGCGATTGTGCTGGCTCTGGCTGGTGTTGCAAGGTGGCATTCGTTTCGAAATTGCAGCGCAAACAAGCCAGAATATCAATGTGTGTAAGTGCTGAATCGATATCAACGCAGATTACTTAGCTCTTGGGTAAACTAATTAGGCTAAAAATGGTCTTGTGGGTGTTGGGTTGGCTTAAGCAAATCAAACTGATGTCGTGTCCTTTACTTCAATACTCCACGTAATCCCATTTAAGTTTTCATTAACGAGGTGGACAATGAGCCCGCTACCAAAGCCGTTGATGTGGTGCTCACCTACCTGAAGAAGAATCCCAGCTATGGGCTATCGGTGCAAGTGGAATCCATTGAGGCTAATAAAACCGATGCTAAAATACTACTGGAAGCAAGTAAGTTCTGTACACTCCCCAAATTATATAAATAATTGGTTGGTAAGTGGTTCAATCCGGTTTTTATACGAACTGGTTCGAAACTGGAATTCCCAATTTACCATTGTATCGGGTATTATTAAAATTATTGACTGTGAATCTGGTTTAAACCAAACATCTTCATTTAATTTAACCAATTGTAAGTTGATTTTAAGTGTATTGAAAGTCATCTTGCTAAAACACCATTAATGGGTATAAAACGTGAAGTACTTTATTCGAATATAGTTTTTTTTTAATTTAAATATAGGCTAAGGTTTATTTTTATTACAGTTGTCATGTATTTTTGGTTGGAAAAAACTTAATAAATCTTTAACAGCTATAAAAAAACGTATAGTTTTGTTTAAAGTATATTTTAACCATACTGTACAGTAGAGCGTGCAGCGCGAGCTGTAGATGTTTTATGTATAGAGAAGTGGTACAGTCGCGCTTGGTTTTTACAAATTACAATTAATAAAATCAATAAAATAAAAACCTAACGAACTCGAAAAGTTGGAGATGCTTAACCATACATTTTAAACAATTTATCAAATGGTGTTTGAGCGAGCACTTCGGATCTGCGATAATATTTTCTTTAAATCTTCAATAAAACTCTTGCTAAATAAATCAAAATTATTTCTAAATAATTTAATTCTTGTGCTAAAAATTAAAAGCCAATATTATATACATAAATTTCAAAAATATATCCTATAATTCGTATGTTTGCATAGTTTGCAACAAGTATGCCGCTAGCATAGAAAAAAAGCAGACACCCCATCTGATATTTGATACTACCAAGTCTGGCGTGGCCTCGGAGACGGTCAAGAGTTTCACGCAGGCCCTGGGTCTGCCGACCGTCAGCGCCTCCTACGGGCAGGAGGGAGATCTGCGGCAGTGGCGAGATTTGGATGAATCCAAGCAGAAGTATCTGCTGCAGGTGATGCCCCCAGCAGACATAATACCCGAGGCAGTGCGCAGCATTGTGAAGCGCTTGAATATAACTAATGGTAAGCGTATGCCAATCGAAATAAAATAATCCCTCATGATAACCAATGTCTCAGCTGCCATACTGTACGACGATACCTTTGTGATGGATCACAAGTACAAGTCGCTGCTGCAGAATATTCAAACCCGTCATGTGATTACGGCCATTGCCAAGGATGGGAAACGGGAGCGCGAGGAGCAGATCGAGAAGCTGAGAAATCTGGATATAAATAACTTCTTTGTGCTGGGCAATTTGCAGTCCATACGCCTGGTGCTCGAGTCCGTAAAACCGGCGTATTTCGAGCGCAATTTCGCCTGGCATGCGATCACACAGAGCGAGGGGGAGGTGAGCAGCCAGCGGGATAATGCGACCATTATGTTCCTGAAACCCGTGACGTATACGCAATATCGTGATCGATTGGGTCTGCTCCGGACTACATTCAATTTGAATGAGGAACCGCAGCTGGCTTCGGCGTTTTACTTTGATCTGGCATTGCGCAGTTTTCTAGCCATCAAGTGAGCTTAATTACGGGGGAAGTCCCCGAATCAAAACACTTGCCTCCATTTTCTACTCGTTTATTGACAGAGATATGCTGCAGTCTGGCGCCTGGCCAAAGGACATGGAGTATCTAAACTGTGACGATTTCCAGGGCGGCAATACACCTGAGCGTAATATCGATCTCCGACAATATTTCACACAGGTGCGTCTTTTGTAGGCCAGTGTAATTATCTCTGATTATTGTTGATTGTTTACACACTGCGTTCAAAGGTTACCGAACCAACATCCTATGGAACTTTTGAGCTCGTCACGCAACCGAAGAAACCCTTCAACGGCTTCAGCTATATGAAATTTGACATGGACATCAATGTGCTCCAGATACGTGGCGGCAGCTCTGTCAACAGCAAATCGATTGGCACCTGGACAGCCGGACTGGACACGCCCCTGATCATCAAGGATGAGGAGCAGATGAAAAATCTCACTGCGGACACGGTTTATCGCATATATACCGTGGTGGTAAGCATGAACTACTTGTAAAAATTTTATATTATCTATAGTAATATTTATGAATTATGTAGGCCAAGTTTTATTAAATCTATATTTTTAATAGCCTCACTACACACATATTTAATTGAATTAGTTTGATTAAATTTTTTTGATATACAAGTTTTTTGAATAAATAAGAATTAACAAATTAAAGAAGTAATAATAAACTTTCAAAATTAACTCTCTGCATTTTCTACAATTTAAAAAATTCCTTTGCTATTTATTTAATTATTAATTAATTTATTCTCATATTACGAAGCGATTATTAATGTGAAACTCTCGCTGCCTAACTCTTGCTGGCCCAATTCTCGTTAACTCGACTCTCGTTAGCCCAGTTCTCGTTGGCCCAACTCGCGTTGGCCCAACTCGCGTTAGCCCAATCCTCGCTGACCAAACTCTCAATGGCAGAACTCTCGCTGACCGAACTCTCACTAGCCCTACTCTCACTGACCCAACACTTTCTGGCTCAATACTCTGGTTGGCCTTACTCTTCTTGGTCCAACTTTTGCTGGCCCAACTCTCGTAGCCTGAACTCTTGCTGGTATAACTCTCTCTGCATACGCGATTGTCTTGATATAAATATGTAGTATTGGGTTTAGGTTATTCTACTATGAATTATTTTTTGAACGTGAAAATAAATTAGGTATATTTCATATTTTGTCGTCCATTTAGCAAGCTCCGTTTATTATGCGCGACGAGAAGGCTCCCAAGGGTTACAAAGGATACTGTATCGATCTGATCAATGAAATCGCCGCCATTGTGCACTTTGACTATGAAATCCAGGAGGTGGAGGATGGCAAATTCGGGAACATGGATGAGAAGGGCGAATGGAATGGCATTGTGAAGAAGCTGATTGATAAACAGGCCGATATTGGACTGGGCAGTATGTCTGTGATGGCGGAGCGTGAAATTGTGATTGATTTTACGGTGCCATATTACGATCTGGTGGGCATTACCATTATGATGCAGCGTCCCACATCGCCGAGCTCTTTATTCAAGTTCTTAACGGTGTTGGAGACGAATGTCTGGCTCTGCATATTGGCGGCATATTTCTTTACAAGTTTCCTGATGTGGATCTTCGATCGTTGGAGCCCCTACAGCTATCAGAATAATCGGGAGAAGTACAAGGACGATGAGGAGAAGCGCGAGTTCAATTTGAAGGAATGCCTCTGGTTCTGCATGACATCGTTGACACCACAAGGCGGCGGGGAAGCCCCGAAGAATCTATCCGGACGTCTAGTGGCAGCCACCTGGTGGCTTTTTGGGTAGATCAAATATTCCCATTATCTTTTAGATTATTTAACTTAAACTTGAACCTTTTCAATTGGCAGTTTCATTATCATTGCCTCGTATACGGCTAACTTGGCTGCCTTTTTGACCGTCTCACGTTTGGACACACCCGTAGAATCCCTGGATGATCTGGCCAAGCAATATAAGATCTTGTACGCCCCTTTGAACGGTTCTGCAGCTATGACTTACTTTGAGCGCATGGCGAATATTGAGCAAATGTTCTATGAGATCTGGAAGGATCTGTCCCTGAACGATTCCCTCACACCGCTGCAGCGCTCCAAGCTAGCCGTCTGGGACTATCCGGTTAGCGATAAGTATACCAAAATGTGGCAGGCCATGCAGGAGGCGGGTCTGCCGGCCACCCTTGAGGAGGCAGTGACGCGTGTGCGCAACTCCAGCACGGCTACGGGATTTGCCTTCTTGGGAGACGCCACGGATATCCGCTATCTGCAGTTGACCAACTGCGATCTGCAGGTGGTGGGGGAGGAATTCTCCCGTAAGCCGTATGCAATTGCCGTACAGCAGGGCTCGCATCTGAAGGATCAATTTAATAATGCGTAAGTTCAATTTAACCGGTAAGAACAGGGCAGATCAGTCTGGCGAATGCCTACAGTCGAACGTAACCGACAGTCAGTAGCACATAGTCGAGCGAATTATTTGTTGCATATCTTCTGGGCTCTGCCCCTAGCTTTTATAGTTTGCGAAATCTAGTTTTATGTTGTTGTTTATAGCGGTTATCGGAAGAATGGAAAGAGGTATTGAAAATCTAAAACAAACTTGATCTTTTTATTGCATAGGAGAACCTATGTACATACCAAAAATGGTGTTTGTAGGTCTTTTAGTTTGCGAGATCTACATGTTCTTACAAACGGACAGACCGACTAAGTTCTAATCAAGAATATATATATTTAAAGGGGTACCACGCCTTCTTCTTTTTCGTTTGCATTTAAACTTAATAGACCCTTTTGTACTTTTTTAAAGTACAGGGTCTAACTATATACAGCTATAACAGTTAATCCCCTCTTTTTAATCTCTCAGCATTTTAACTTTGCTCAACAAACGCCAGCTGGAGAAGCTGAAGGAGAAGTGGTGGAAGAACGACGAGGCTCAGGCCAAATGCGAGAAGCCGGAGGATCAATCGGATGGCATTTCCATCCAGAATATTGGCGGCGTATTTATTGTCATCTTTGTGGGCATCGGCATGGCCTGCATAACGCTAGTTTTTGAATACTGGTGGTACAGATATCGCAAGAATCCGCGCATTATCGATGTGGCTGAGGCCAGCTTGGAGCGACCCAGTGGCAAGGATGGTGGCAAATTAGCTGATGGCGTCATATTGGGTCATGCTGGCGAGAAATTTGAGAAGTCGAATGCGGCCTTGCGTTCACGTTTTAATCAATATCCGGCTACGTTTAAGCCGCGCTTTTAAGAGGACCTAATAATTATCTACACACATAATGATCGTCTACGTCTCAAATAATTAAGTACATATGCACATTTTTTTCACAATATTACGCAAGTTTAATTAATAAATGTCATTGCTTAACAAACAAATTGTTTATTTAATTCCAAGAATAACAGAAGCAACTGCATTTAAACTCGATAACACTCAGCTGCATGTATCTGCTTATCGATTGTCAAAAAATACTAAACAATCGGTAGTTTAACGATAAGCTATTGCACAGTTTTGTTAGACAGATGCAATCGCATATTGCTTTAAATAGTAGTAGTAGTAGTAGTAGTAGTAGTAGTAATAGTGCTACAATTATGCATATAAATATTAGTTTAATATTATGTTTGTAGGCGGCAGTTTACTAGTTCCAACAACGTGTTCCAATCGAACTTGTGCCATTCCAACGTGTTCCGCATCGTCAGCTACTTGTGCAGTGCAGCCCTGGTTCGATTTATTTGTTCACACCGATATATACGAATTTTCATCAAACACATCTCTCGAATCGAAAAAAGCGGAGAAAACTGTGAAAATTTGTTAAATATTTGAAGCGACAGAGAGCATAAACATATAAATAACGGGGAAAAACGTATTAAACGCGCGTTAAGACAAACTGCTTGCATGCGGCGCTTAAAGAAATTGGCCAAGAGCCCCAGCGTGACGGGCACGTCGGAAAACGATGTATCGGCAACAACAACAACTGCAACAGCAACAACAATTGCAACAACAACAACAGCGTCTGATGCGGCGGACTCCAATGGCGGAAGCAAAGAGACTTTATTCAATAAAGACGTTTTTAAGCATTTCGATAAGTTGGGCCGCAGTGAATTGTACGTGAATAACAGTGACAACAGCAAAATATATATCATTCATCAGGCATTGGCGATTTCTAATCGCGTCTGCTGGCTGTTATCAGTGCGACCCTCCCAGTTAATATATTGCAAATCGTTTTAGTTTGAAATACCTTAAGCGCCAGCTGCAGGATAACCCAGAGAGTCCCGTATTCGATCGGCATGGCGTTTTCCGCACCGGCATCACCACCGCCATCTACGAGCTGCTCTGGCAGGCCCTGCGCTACAAGCTCAAGAAGGAAGTCGTCCTCCACGTCCTCACCGAGGTGGTGGTAAGTAATTCCCATAGATGGGATAATTCTAAGACATAAGAAGTACCCCAAAAACCATGTAGGGTGCAACGCTAATCTACATTCTAAAGCAGAGGTGTTCACTCCATAGCTTTCGTTCTTTTGTATTTGCAGTTGCTCCTATGGAGCGAGACAGCTCTTATGTGTTTGAGCTCTGCCTCCTATGCAAAGCAAATTACAAGAACAATTGCGTGCATTTTTGCTCATTCCACACGTTTGCTGCCATGTTGCATTTGCTTGCTCTTCCTTTGAGTCTCCTTAGCTGAGCAAGCTACCATTATGCTCTTTTTCCGGTGAGAGATCGACTCGTGTTATGCGCTCGAGTCGAAATCGAAATGAAAAAACGGTTGATAGTCAGTCTGTGAGCGACTTTTTTTTTTTAAGATTTTATGAGCAAATGCGGTTGCCCGTTTTATGCAAGCTCTGGGAAAAACTCTCTCAGAATGCTTACAGCATTACTGACGGAACGCTGTAGACTTAGAGACCAACCTAACAATTTAGGGATATCGATCTGTACCAAATGCAGATTCTGTGAAGAGAAGGTTAAATCTTGCTTCCACATTCTAACCGCTAGCTCATCGAAGACACTTAAGATTGGGAAAACTCATAGTACGGAAGTACTATAGTTCAGAAGGCGGTACAATAGATCTGCTTAGGATAATAATAATTTCTATGGATTGTGAAGTTAACAGCTTGTTTTTCGCTTTTAGGCATTGCATGCGGAGTTTCCCAGCCTGATACTGGACGTGGTTAACATACTGGACACGGAGACGTCGCTTATGACCGAGGGACTGCAGGAGGAGCGCCATGGCTTTGTGCAGATCGTCAAGGACTTGGACAAGGTGTTGCCGGAGAGCCTGCTGAAGGAACGCCTGGAGATCGATACGCTGCAGGAGGTGGGCATTGTGAAGAACAAAAGCTTCTACACCAAGTTCATCAAAGTGAAGACAAAACTATAGTAAGTGCGGCCTCTTTGTTGTTGAAACGTTAACTTAACCGACTTGTACACTTGCAGCTACAAACAGCGGCGGTTTAATTTGTTTCGTGAGGAAAGCGAGGGTTTCGCCAAGCTGATAACCGAAATGAACCAAGACTACGAGGAGCAACAAACGCCTGAGGCCAACATGGACGTTATAAAATCGTTAATAGGTGCGTCGATTTATATTTAAACCAATCATTTATAATTGTAAATCATGTGCAATCTGTAGGTTGCTTCAATTTGGATCCGAATCGTGTGCTGGATATTATTATTGAATCGTTCGAGACGCGTCCCGATCGCTGGAAGCTCTTTATACCTCTGCTGCGCAGTTATATGACCACGGGAGCGATCATCTGCGAGGTGCTCGGCTATAAATTCTGCCACTTCAAGTCGATACGCACGCCCCGCTCCCTCTACCATGTCAGCGCCCTGCTGCTGAAGCACGGCGTCATCGAACTGAACGACTTGTACGTGTGGCTCTGCCCCAACGATGGCAGCATTAAGGTTGACTGGGAGGCTGAGCTGGCCGAGGCGCGAGAAATGGTGCGCAAGCTCAACGTAATCTCTGTGAACAAGAAGGACGACGGCAAGGAGCCGCCACCACCGCCAACCACCAAGAAATTCGATGAGGTTTGCCCAAACTACAACTATATGCAATTTGTATGCACTAACCAGCTTGTCTCAACAGGAGAAATACAGCGTCAATCAGAAGTTTGGACTCTGCGAGGCGCTGCTGAAGGTTGGCGATTGGGAGAACGCCCACAAGATCATAGAGAAGCTGCCGTATCAGGCGATTGTCGTACAGGAGCCAATTGCTCGAGCCATTGTGGAGCTGGTGCATCTGTCTGTGGAGCAGATTTACTATAAGAAATGCTTTAAAGCGCCCGTCGGCCGTAAGCCAAGTCGCAGTCGTTTGTACGAAGACACGGCGCTTCTGGCCAAGATGCAAGCGCGCGATTTTTCCGATTTGCGCAAATATACTTGGCCCATGGCGAATGTTCTAGGTCCATCGATGCACTATGACACCGTTTTGATCTACAAACTGATACGAATCATGAGCAAAATCTTGCTGGACATGGGCGTGGACAGCTTGAACGGACCCACGCCCAATACGGAGGCGGAGAAGCATTATTATAATATTATGGAATGCTTGGATTCAGCTATAATGCCATCATTGCTTTACCTGGACAGCAATTGCTCCATGTCCGAGGAGATCTGGTCGGTGCTCAAGTTCTTTCCCTATCACTTTAGATACAGCCTCTACGCCCGCTGGAAGAACGACAGCTATCAGCTGCATCCGAATCTGATAAGACGCTGCGGCATCGGACAGCGCGACATCAAGGCGCTGATGAAGCGCGTCAGCAAGGAGAACGTAAAGCCCCTGGGCCGTCTGGTCGGCAAATACAGCCACTGTGCGCCAGGTCTGCTCTTCGATTATGTAAGTATATATAATCATTATATATATCACTCTGTTTATATCCTGTACCCATTGAAAAATGTGAAAAACAGGGCTAATAACTTTGGCAGAATGTATGTGGCAGGCAGTAGGAGGTTAGGTAGACCCCACAAAGTATATATATTCCTGATCAGGATGAAGAACTGAGTTGATATAGCCCTGTCTGTCCATCTGTTTAAACCCGTCGATCTCAGCAACTATAAGGGCCAGAGCAGCCGTTTTGGTCATTTTTGAAAGGTGTATACCATACGCCGATCAAGTTTTGGATGCCACGCTCCTACCGCGAACAAAGAGAATACATTGACCATTTAAAGACATACAAATCTATCTACGTAAATTCTGTCATCTACGAACTGTAGAGATGATTAATATCTACCAATTCTGTAAATTTCAATTAAATCGGTCCATAAATAAGAGATTTATAATAAGTAAAAGATTTGCATATTGACATTATTTTGTATGTATGTATATAGAGCAGTATGCTACATAGAACCGTAGGCCAATACTGTAAAATATACGGGCGAGCGTGAGCTGTGGTACAGGGTATAAGACAATCGGGCTTTTTGACACACAACGTTACAAAATAAACAGAATCTGAAAACTAACATATTATATGTTTACTTATCTTTTAGATCCTTGTACAGATTCAAATGTATGACAATCTGATTGGACCGGTTTGCGATATGCTCAAGTATTTGACATCGTTGTCGTTTGATTGCCTGGGCTATTGCATCATTGAATCGCTGGCGATGACGAATCGTGGCCGCTTCAAGGACGACGGCACCTCCCTGTCCCTGTGGCTGCAGAGTCTTGCCTCCTTCTGCGGCACCATCTACAAGAAGTACAACATCGAGATGAGCGGCCTGCTGCAGTATGTGGCCAATCAGCTCAAGTCGCAGAAGAGCCTCGATTTGTTGGTCCTGCGCGAGATCGTGCATAAAATGGCCGGCGTGGAGTCCTGCGAGGAGATGACCAACGATCAACTGCAGGCACTTTGCGGCGGCGAGCAGCTGCGTGGCGAGGTAAACATTTCCTCAGCTATAAAAGCTTATTATTAATTTATATTTAACATAATTTGCAGGCTGGCTACTTTAGTCAAGTGCGCAACACCAAAAAGTCATCGAATCGCTTGAAGGAGGCGCTGGCCAACAACGATCTCGCCGTCACGCTCTGCCTGCTGATGGCCCAGCAGAAGCATTGCGTCATCTATCGGGAAACGGCGCACAGCCATCTGAAGTTGGTGGGCAGCCTTTACGATCAGTGCCAGGATGCCTTGGTGCAGTTTGGCACCTTCCTCGGCTCCACCTACTCGGTGGATGAGTACGTGGAGCGCTTGCCGTCCATCATAACTATGTTGCGGGAGTATCACATCAACACCGACGTCGCCTTCTTCCTGGCTAGACCCATGTTCACACACCAGATCAATGTAAGTATATATATTCTTTATATGTAATCAGTGTTGCCAGCTTAAGGGCAAGGAAGTTCTGCTGGAGAAATTGATGGCTTAATCGTAGCTATAACCAATGAGAGTTCGACCAGCGAGAGTCTGGCTAGAGATAGTTATCCAGCGTGAGTTTGGCCATCAAGATTTAGCCAGTAAGAGTTAGGCAACGAGAGTGCGGTCAACGAAAGTTCGGCCAGCGAGAGTTCAGCCAACAAGAGTTGGGCCAGCGAGAGTTCGGTCAACGAGAGTTGGACCAGCGAGAATTCGGCCAGCGAGAGTTCGGCCAGCAAGGGTTGGACCAACGAGATTTAAGCAAAAGAGAGTTGAGCCATAGAGAGTTGGGCCAGGAAGAGTTGGGGCATTGAGAATTCGGTCAGCGAGAGTTCTACTAGTGAGAGTTCGGCCAGCAAGAGTTCAACAAACAAGAGTTGAGCAGCGAGAGTAGGACTAACGAGAGTTCGTACAGCGAGAGTTCGAACAACGAGAGTTTGGATAGTGAGAGTCCGGCCAACGAGAGTTCAGACTGCGAGAGTTCGGTCAACAAGAGTTATGCCAACGAGAGTTATGCTAACGAGAGTTCGGCCTGAGAGAGTTCAGCCTCCGCTAGATCAGCCAACGACATTTTGTTCGGCGATACTAGGCAGCGAGAGTTCGGCCAGCAAGATTTAAGCTAGTGAAAGTTAGGCAGCGAGAATTCGCCCGACGAGAATTTGGCTGGCTAGAGTTAATAAGGCCAAATTGGCAACACTGTATATAACAGAGCGTTAACAGTAACTCATTTGGTTATTTCTTTTTAGCAAAAATACGATCAGTTGCGCAAGGCAGATCCGAACTCAAAGAAGCTGACGACCACACAGAAGCTGCAAAAGTATTTGGAGGCCACACATCTGATTATGAATCCCATTGTGGAGTCGGTGCGGCCGCTGCACAGCTTCAAGGTGTGGGAGGACATTAGTCCGCAGTTCCTGGTGACCTTCTGGAGCCTCAGCATGTACGATCTGCATGTGCCCAACGATATTTATCAGCGTGAGATTGGCAAACTCAAGCAACTTGCACAGCAGGCGGCCGAAGGCAAGGATTCGGTAAGACGACAGATGAAATAATAAATATAATTTATGCTTAATATAGTTTATGTTTGATGTGTAGAATCAGTCCAAGAACAAGAAGGAGCAGGAACGTTACATTGCGCTCATGGAGAAGCTGAACGACGAGCGCAAGAAGCAGCACGAGCATGTGGATAAGATACTGCAACGCTTGCAGGAGCAGAAGGACAGCTGGTTTCTGTTACGCTCAGCGAAATCGGCCAAGAATGATACCATCACACAGTTCCTGCAGCTCTGCATCTTTCCACGCTGCACCTTCACTGCCCTGGATGCGCTCTACTGCGCCAAGTTTGTGCAAACCATACACAATCTAAAGACGGCCAACTTCTCCACTCTATTGTGCTACGATCGGGTGGGTTTTGAACATAAGTTTATCAGTTAGTTATGATTCTATATATATATATTTTCCTCAATAGTTATTCTGCGACATTACGTACTCGGTTACCTTGTGCACGGAGGGCGAAGCGACGCGTTACGGACGCTTCCTGTGCGCCATGCTGGAGACCGTGATGCGCTGGCATGCCGATCAGGCCGTGTTCAACAAGGAATGCGCCAATTATCCCGGCTTTGTGACCAAATTCCGTGTCAGCAATCAGTTCTCGGAGGCCAACGACCACGTGGGCTATGAGAACTATCGACATGTGTGCCACAAGTGGCATTACAAGATCACCAAGGCGATTGTCTTCTGTTTGGACAGCAAGGACTTTATGCAGATCCGCAATGCCATCATAATATTGATGCGTATTCTGCCCCATTATCCCGTGCTCTCCAAGCTGGCACAGATCATCGAGCGCAAGGTGGACAAGGTGCGCGAGGAGGAAAAGACCAAACGACCCGATCTGTTTGCCATCGCCTCCAGCTACATAGGTCAGCTGAAGCAGAAGACACCGCACATGTTCAAGGAGAGCGACTTCCATCAAGTGGCCGAAGTGCGCACCAAGGACACCGTAATAACCTTGCCCACAACTCCCGTAAAGGTCTTATCTGCCGATAAAACCGCGTCCTCAGCTGCCCATCCTGCTGTATCCACAACGAACTTCTACGCTGTCGATCAAAGGGCGGCCCCAGCCAAGGAGCAGGACAACAAGGCTGGTTAGTATTTTACGCCATATTCTAGAGCTTGTTATACCCTATACCTATTGAAAATGGGTAACGACAGGGTTAATTACTTTGGGAGAAGACCCCACAAAGTATGTTTATATCGTCGATATAGCAATGTTCATTTGTCTGTCCGTCTGTTTATACCGATCCCTGTAACCATAAAAGCTAGAGCAGCTATTTTTGGTAGGTTTTAAATCCTGGATGTCAGTAAGCGCATTAAATCGGTTAATAAACATAGAAGATATTAAATAAACAATATTGAAAAAGCTTGAAACTTTATATACTCCGCCGATTATGTTATTAATAGAAAATACTATTAGAAATAGCATATAATTATAGTACAGTACATCTCTATAGAGCTGGGCTTCGATTCGATTTAATCGAATTTTTTCTAGGCGATTTAATCGATTCTTTTTATATGGGAATCGGTTTTGGGATTTCAATTTAACGCGCTTCAAATGAAGAATATATGTACAAATGTTTAATCGGTATCAAAAAGTTCAAGGTCTTGCACCCGACTGATATGCTTCGTCCTTAATTGTTTTTGTTTGTTTTTCAAACAATGATGATTTCGATAAATCGATTGAATCGATTTTTAGACGTGTATCAATCGAAAAGATCGAACCCAGCTCTACATCACTGCACTACATAGGTATTTCCATATAACATTACAAATGCATGAATATTGCTTCAAAAATTCTTTCTTAATTAATAAATTATTTTTTTCATGCTCCGTTTAGCGCCAGCCACGCGGTCAGAGGTGAAATCCAAGCCAGAGGGCGGCACCGCCAACGTGGTGACCATCTCCAAGTCCGTTTCAGCGCCGTCCGAGCGTGAAATCAAACGGGACGCAGCTCAAGCGACGACGCTGGATCGTCAAACCAGTCGTAGTGGTGACGCCAAAGAGGAAGCCGCCAGCGCCAACAATGGCAACAACGGCAGCAACGGCGCTCAGAGCGAGCGACGCAGCCGGGAGCGGGAGCGCGAACGGGAACGGGAGCGGGAGCGTGAGGAGCGTCACAGCTTGAGCAGCTCTCGGAGCTTGCATAGGGACAACAATCGGGGCAACAGCATCAGCACTAAAGAGCGCACCGAGGCCGAGCTGCAGCAGCGTGCGAGGGAGCGCGCCCAGCGGCAGGAGGAGCTGGAGGCGAGCGCACAGCGGGCACAGAAGCGGGAGAAGTCCAATCGACGGGAGGAGCGGGGCCAGCATCGGCACGAGGGCGTGGAGACTGTGGATCTTGTGGCCGGGGTGGCACAGGAGCATCGCCACTACGAAGAGTTCGAGGGACGTCAGCGGGATCGTGATCTCAGTTCGGTATCCAACGAAAGCAACGGTTCGCTGCAGCACAGACGGAGCCATGAGACAATCGAATATGAAAAAGGTGCGTAATTAAATGCCAACAGAATAATAGATTCCCTATGATTGATCAATCATGCTCTTGGCAATCATTGCAGATTCTAAACGTCGAAAATTGGAATCATCGTCGAGCAGTTCAAAGGTTAGTAACATCTACCTGTACCTTACATAGTACGCTAAGACAACGACAACGACAACGACAACGACAACGAGGAGGGCAGCGTTATCTCTGAGCTCAGAGCAACGTCCATCCAATAACAAATCACAAACAACTGAGCGATCTAAATACACAATACACTTATGTACCCACCTGATGATATATGCCCGACGTCAGCCCTTATTATATATGAATTGATCAACCCGCCCATAACCAAAACCACTGGACACAATTTGGATCTCATTTTAGTATTCTATAAGTATAATTTGGGGTTTAGTGCTAAGCTTAGACTAGGATATAAGTGCACGGTTGAACTGTATACAACATTATTTAGTTTTTAATTACTGTTGAATGTTAACTAGTTTGTTAGGACTACTTGTTATGGTTAAGCTAAGCTAGTTGAATAAGTCGCAATGGGACCACAAGTCAGAGACATTGAAGAGCCTTGGATGCAATCAAGTATTACTCAGAGGTCAACACTACGCTTGGATGGAGACGCCGGAAGCAAAGAGAAGAAGAAATTCGGAAGCAAAACAACAATCCAAAGTTAAGATGACGATGAAGACATTTATGAGCAGCCACGTGGATAAAAACAACTCATCAAAAAGAAAAAACGGTTTTCCCAATTTGAGGAAAACCTAATCAACCAAAATCTACATGTGATGTCGTGAATGTCGCAGATTAAGCTACAAACGATCTGCCAAGACATTTCTTGTCACTTAAAGCGCCAATACCTTCAAGATCTCCCGATGTAGATCACACTAAAAACGATCTACCGACGCATATTCAGAGAAAAATTTAAAGCGCCAATCATCATCAACTTAAAAACTCTGCAATCAATGAAGACCATAAATGCGAATCGATGAATGCTAACAACATGAAGACAATTTACACTAAACGAAGCATGTCACAATTTGTATCTCCAAGTCTGCGATATTAAAAGCCCAGTCATGCTACAATCAAGATGCCACGATATACAGATGAAACAATTATTCAAAGTCAACTCCAGACATGCTACAAACAATATGCCACAATATAAAAGATAAACCCTCGATGCAGATTCAAACTGAAGTCGAGACTTTCTACAATTCCACAATCTACCACAATATACAGATGAACTCGATGCAAATGGAGACGTGCTACAATCAAGATGCCACCATATACAGAAGAACTCGATTACTCAAATATTCAGACTACAATCAAGCTACAACTCGATGCAAATGAGATCTACAAAAAATTCGCCAAAGTCCCTAGGCTTGGGTTTAAACTGCCACAACTTTAACATTCGTTATTGAAGACAATTTGAAGACTGATCGTTGGACGAAACGAAACATTGCTGCCATTTTCATGCAACAACAACATTTTCACTATTAAATAAGAATCAACGCTGGATTATGATTGCACCTGGTTTGATCCCTTCGACCTGACTGCCTGATAAGCATTTGCTGCCTCTGCCATCCAGCACACTGACTGCAGTTAAATTGTTAATCGTTGATCTTGTTTATATGCAGTTGGGTAAGTCATCAGCACTCTGTGGGCGGGCGAAAGCTGGGGCGGGGCAGGGCGCGGGTCCATATAGATAATTGCAGGTTGTGGGTTGGCATTTTGCATGGTGGCCAGAAGCTATTTTGTCTTACTTTTCTCACATGTTTTGAGTTGATTGAACATTAAACACAAGGCAGACAGTTTGAGATTTTTACAGCTTTTCCATTGCCCCATGATTATGAATAATATTGTGCCATTACAGAAGGTAGAGGAGCTGGTAGATAGCGTGAAGAAGGCGCGCGGCATCAAGACCAAGGAGCGCAACAAGGACAAGCTGTCGGATGAGGAGCGAGACGCACGCAAGGATCGCAAGCTGGGACGGAAGCGGGATCGCAATGAGGAGTCCGGTGGCACAGAACACAAGCGTCGTCGGGAAGGTGAGACAACCACAATCGAAGTACATTTCAAGACATTCAAGCATGATTAACATTTCCAGCACAAAATGGAGATGATGAAGTGCGCGAAAGGGAGCGCAATAGCGTAAGTGCCAGCACTCCAAATAGCTCTATAAATTATAGAAACTAATTAATTTATTATCCTGCAGGAGAAGTCATCCCGTGAGCGTTCACATGAGAAATTCGATCGGGAGCGCGGAGGCGGCAGTTCACGTGGCGAGGATCGACAGTACCTTTCGAAGTCGACACGATCTTCACGAATAAACTACTGAATACGCGTGAACCTAAAGCGAAGTGCATTTGAATTAAGATTTAAAGATTACACCCACTTGATTTGCTACCTTAAAGTAATAAAAACACATTTGAATATATGTTCAATGTCCTAAGAACTACTTATTAACAAAATATACTACAATTAAGCCCACTGTAAAGTAAAAATTGCAATTTTTGGTCTAGTTTAATTTAAACCATTGTCAAATATCAAACAGACAAAAAGAACCGAAAACAGTTTTGTAATTATACAAAATATACAATTAATAATAGTTTATTTCAAATACTACCTGAATGCTTTTCTTTGACATGGCAACCCTGCCAGCGATAATTCGATAACATGGCATTTAACAACCCCCAACGCATATTTGGGCATTTTTAGCACATTTTCGAATGTCCTGTGGCCTCACGTGAAGGTGAAGCTCGGAGAAAATTCAGTCTTCAGTGCGTGCTCCAACAAATTGGCAACGGCAATGGCCCGGCGTCGCTACTACTTTGGCCTCCATACAAATCTGAACAAAAACCAAATCAAATTATTTGCTGTTTACATGAAAACGGCAAATCTCATGCAAAATTTTAACGTGCTCAAACGTTCGCTATAAGCTGAAAAGAAATTCAATCGCTGCAGGTGGGCCAATAGCGCCGCCATCACTGTCGCCGCCTAGACCCACCAATACACTTACAAGTGCGCGCGTGTGTGTGTGTGTGTGTGTGCTAAGCTGTTAGAATGACATCAATTAAATGAATAATATGCGATTTGCGCATAAAAACAAGTAATTTAGCTGCTAATAAAAATGCTTAACATATTTGCCACAAATCGTGCAACATTTGCGACTTCTAGCAGACACAAAAGGTGAGTTCCCCTCGCTTGAATTAAGTGCAATTTGGCTTGTTCATTATCTTACATAATGAAATACGCACTAAATTAGCCAGCTGCAGGCAGGCGCCGTGCACTTTGCAATGAAAATAATTGCATAATAAACCCAAACACGCTGAAGCTGCGCACCGTTGGCCGTTATTCGGATTAGCCAAGTTATAAGTCTAATGAGCCAATTTCAAGCAACTGAAACAGTGCAGTAAAATTCAAGCTCTGCATTTCGCTCTCTCTATCTCTGTAACTCTCTCGCTCTCTCACTGGTGCGCTCTCTCGTTCAGCTGCTCTCCCACGCCATCAATCGCAAACATCTGTTTCTGATGGCGGCGACGCCATTGCGCATGCCACGTGTAACGGGCGCCTACGCTAAACAAAAACAAGTTGTCACGACGGCAGCAGCGACGCCGACGCCGACGTCAACGTCGACGCCGACAACTGTATAGTCATTGTTTTTACGTCATATGGCCGTCCCTGTCAATGCTTCGAGGAGCACTCTTCAGGCCATAATCACAACAGAGCCAGCTCACACATATGCACAATACATGCATAACTGCAGGCAGCGCTCAAAAGCATGCTACACTTTTGTCATTTCGTCTCAGCGTGTGAGTTTGGTTGTGTGTGTGTGTGTGTGTGTGTGTGTGTGTGTGTGTGTGTGTGTGCTTGAGACTGCGGCCATGCTGCAGGCCTCAATGGCTGTTATTGCAGCTGTTTGTTGAACAATGTCGCCAGTTTGGCTTATTCTACGCTAGATTTAGCAATCAAAAACGTTTAAACTTTGTCAATAATTTACGTCTTTAAATCTTGAATTTTTTACATTTTAATTCAGCGTGCTTTGCTTATAAGCAAAATATTTAAAAAGTTTTAAATGGTTCGTGGCACTAAAATATATGCTTTTAGCGGCAAAATAAAAGAATATTTTTTACGCGTATAGCTACTGTTACTGAAATTAGAACAAATAGAACTGCATTAAATAAAAGATTTTAAAACGCAGGAGCAATTGAAAATTATAATTTATTCTACACAATTAGCGTTGTTAATTCAAACTTCCATTCATTCTAACATTTCATCTTAATCAATGTAGATTTGTATATTTGTTTAATACAACTAACCACTAATCTTGGTCTGATTGGGTTTTTCTGGGTTTTCCCATATCCTCGCAGCAAATGCTGGACCTATATTTTTCTTTTATATTTTAACTTATTCTTCCCCCAGATTTTCTTATTTTCTTATATTAAATTTTATTTTTTAATTTCAATTTTATTATTCTTAATTTTAATTTGTAATATATTTTTTCTTGGCTGACTGGTCTTAGTCGGCATTTAAATAAATAAATAAATAAATAAAAAATGATTATCATAAATCTATTAGAAAATATACATTTGTTATATTCTTTATTGTTTCGAGTTTTATTATTTTTGATTTTTTATAATTTAAATACTGTTATTTCTGGGAGCACCGCAAACAATATTATTCAGAATGTCGCAAATATGCATTGCGATTACACAAAAAATCTGGCAATTTCTATGATTTATCGAGAAAATATTAAAATTTGATTTCAAATAATTCAAAAGACAAATGTAATAAGCAAAAAAAGGAAAATAACGTAGACGTCTTATATATTCATTTACGCTATAGAAAAAAACATAAAAAATCAATAATTTGTTGTGTTTTTATGTAATTAAGCTTACCCAATTTTTCAGCAAAATATAGGCGATGCGCATTCACAAAACCTGGCAACCCAAAACCTGGCATGCCGTTCAAGGTTCAACATGTATATTATGAAACTCCAGTAATTACAAAAAATGTCTGTTCCAATATCTTTCGCCATTACTGTGATCCGCATATTTCTAACGATATTTCGCAAATATTATTCAATTGCCACATTAATCTAAAAACTAGTTTAGGCCATGCCCAATACGAAAAAAACAAGATATGTAAGCTTATTTACGCCTTCTATAAGTTTGTGTATTTCTGTTTATTTCTTTTTGCAGTTCTGCTTTGGGCAATAACCATTGTCTATTTGTCACGCCCCCCTCCAGCTGAGTTTTTATTCGGTGCTTCACACAGCCCTGATTTATCATACATGTGTGTCTGTATGTATGTGTATGGCGTGTCGTTCGTCCTTCGTACATGGTCATTGCGAAAACTGTAATAAATTTGTCTAGTTTTTTGCGTTCTGTTTTATTATGCTGTTTGCCTCTCCTTCTCTTTGCGCCTGTTCGTCTGCGCCTTCTCGCTATTTTCGGCTTTAGTCCTGGCGTCAACGTCCTTGAGTAGCGCCAGTCGCTTACATAACGTGTCGCCGCCTCATTTTGTGGCATGATTGGGGGGCAGGGGAGCGAGGGTATGAGGTATGTTATTAAATTTTATTTTGCCAATACTTATGGCGATCTGAGCGTAAAGTTCGTTTCGTACACATTTAAGCACTTAAGTCTATTGAACTCAAAGTTTTCCATTGTCAGGCTGTTTCTTTTCCTTATATGAATTCGCATTCTAAAGGAAACTTTTGGTGGAACCTATTAGCTTGTTTGTTTGAAACTTTATCATAATGTTTTTTAGTTCAAAATGAGTAAAAAGAGAGAAAGAGTATTATATGATAAAAAAAATATTATATTTTTGTTTTTAAGCTTAAAAGTAGCAGCATAATAGAGTTTTACGTAAGAGAAACTAGCTGGTATTTCATTTCAATTGGTTAGCGTATTAAAAATCAGCAAACGGAAATCCGACATTCTACTGAAACGGGCATTACCTCAATTACTAAAGCCGAACCCTTTTTGAAATAAATTTTATGGTTAAATTCGAGAAATTCTACTTTTATTTTTAGTTCATTCTCAGAACAAAGTTTTCATTATGCGCTATGGGTAAAAATACTAGATTTTGAGGCATTAATTAATAACTCGAAAACGACGAAAAATTTTCAAATTTTGTTTTTTTGATTTGAGTTTTGAAGATCAAAATGCATTTATATAAAAAAAAAATGGGCATGGTACCGCCCTTTTTAAGGAGTAAGGATACCAATATCCTGTACATACTTGCGAATCCTTTTTTAACATAGTTATGTATATAAAATATATAGTATTTTATTAAAAAATTTCATCTAATGCCTCAAGACCAAAAAAAAGTATATTTATACCCTGTGCCCATTTGAAAAATGGGAAAAACAGGGTTAATAACTTTGTGCGAATGTATGTAACAGGCAGAGGAGGCGTGGCAGACCCCACAAACTATATATATTCTTGATCAGGGAGACAAGCTGAGTCGATTTAGCCCTGTCTGTCTGTCTGTCTGTCTGTCGTCGTCTGTCTGTCTGTATGAACGCTGAGATTTTCTAAACTATAGAAGCTAGAGCAGCCGTTTTGGTTTTTTTTGAAAGGTGTATACCATACGCAGATCAAGTTTATTTCAAATCTTGAATGTCACGCCCCTGCCGCCTACAATGAATGAAATAAAATACATTCGCCAATTTAAAAGGTACTGAAATATTAACATTAATTCTCTCTTCAGTAGTTGGTAGGTCTAGATCATACGCAGATGAGGCTCTTTTCAAATTGTTGATGCCACGCCCCCCTTACGCCTTAATCGATAAAAACCGAATAACAAGCGTATTATTGAACATATAACGTTGAAACTCGGAATATATACTCTTGTGTATAATCGTTACCTATCCTGAAAAGCGCATTAAAATCGGCCAATAAACACAAGAGATATGAACGAAACAATATTACAGGCGTTACGCCGCTCGCCCTTTAGCAGCGCGGCCTATAAAGCATGGCATACGCAAAATGGAAGAAGAAGAATTGCTGCTACGCTCCGTGTGATAGTTTTAAAAAATTATGTTTAAAATATAGGGCACAGGGTATTCTACAGTCGGGCCCGTCCGACTGATCTGTCCCGTCCGACTGATCTGTCCCGTCCGACAGATCTGCCCTGTCCAAATTTTTTTGTTTTCAATTTAATTAATAGAACATAATACACAGCAGAACTCGATTCGAAATCAAAACAAATAGGTGAAGATATACCATAAATTTCTGATAAAATTACAAAAATTAGTTAAAATTATTTCAAATTAATTTTAAAGAAAGTAGGAGTACTTAGTAAACTTAAGAGTACATTTATAATAGAGCATAAAGAAAAAAGAAATCAGCATATATTTCACGCTGAATTTATTTGGTTAGCGTCTATAAAAATAGCATTTATTTTATCTTTTATTGGACTTTAGATGAGGCGAACAATGAAAGCTCTCGCTTTGCTGCGTAGGCACTTTCGAGCCGTTAAACGTCTTTGGTACAGTCTCACTTGGATATTACTGTATGTCGTTAAAAAGCCGTTACGAGTGCAATCAGTAGAGGATTGTGTCTTTGGCAGCTCTGGCGCGTGTCCTTTGGTTTCAATTATGTGCAGTAAGTGCATGCTGTTCAAGTACAAGGATAATGTGTACACAAAGCCAAACAGAGACAGCGAACGAGCGAGGGAGAGAGGGAGAGGATGGGGCAGAGATGTGTTTTCCATTTTTGTAATGCTCATATCTGTGTAGACACGAGGTGCCAGTCAGTATAGCCTCCGGTTGCGCCCCCCGTCCGCCCCCCATTCAAAAAGGGCGCTAAACTATTGTCGTTTTTCTGGCCCTTTGCCTGGGACAGTCGATCGATATGGAAATGCCACGAACCTGATATTGAAATATACAGTGATGCACATAATTATGGCCACAGCAAGCATTATTAATGTTTTAGCATTTTTTATAAAACTTTTATATAGAAATTTTACGGTAATACTTTTGTCAGTGTACAAATAACGGGTCTTTAATAAAAAGGGTTGCCAGATCGTTGGAATTAAGTCAATTCAGTCAATAAGGAAAATAATTATAAGCAAAATTATTATGAAATAAAATGGATTCAGCTGAAAATGTTTTATTCTATGCATATTTTCTATGCTATCCTATTTAAAACTAACGTATTCAAGGTAGAAAAATGGTCTCAAAGTGTAATATGCTTGCTGTGCCAATAACTATGTTCACCACTGTACATTCAGACAGATGTACACAAATATGTGCATGTTTTTAATGTCAGCAGAGAATCTACAATAGAGTTCCGTTCACAATAGCTCTGGGTACACTGTAATTACAGGCGCCTTTTAGTACTTGCGGCTTGTTGTTATCCTTGCAACCTGCAGATACACTCGTGTCTACCAAATGCAAACCAATTTATAGAACACGTCCTCGACATTTCGATGCTTACGCCTGCACGTTTAATTATTAATTTCCATTTACCAGGCAATTGCTGACGGAGAAGTAGAAAAACTTGCTAGTATGGAAATATCAAAGTTCCTACAATAGAATTCAAACCCAGTATGGAAATATCAAAGTTCCTACAATAGAATTCAAACCCACTGCAGAATAATTCTTTACTGACTACAATGTTGGGAATAATTAAAACAGAAAAGATGCATTATTTTTAATAAGTTTTCGTTATTTATTTGTTCTTTATCGTACTATAAAGATAACAAGATAATGGAAAGATATCCACATATTTTTGGATGATTCGTGTAAAACAGCTGATTGAGAATATTCGCCTGGTGCTGAACAATTCTCTTGCCTTCTATCGTCACGAAGGCGAAGTCTATGCCAAAAAGTTGGAGGTCTTTTACAGGGTGCTTTGACGAATGTCCGATGTTGAACTTCTAGTAGAGTATCAGATCCAATTAATTCTAATGATGTCATAATTATATTCCCTAAAAGTCGAAAGATTAATCTTACTATCGTATCATCCGGAAGATCCATCAGTATTCTTAATTGCACCATAGTGCAATGCTCTTGATATGATTTAAATGTGATTTAGAAATATTTATTCTTACTTTTATGTATGTACCATGTTTTTATATCGAAAATATTCAATTTTAAATATATTATAATTTATATTTTTTATTTTATTTAGTATTTAATTTCCCAAACACAGATCATGTCGCTTGTGGAGTTTTATTTTCATTGCACAAATTCAAAACGTTCCACAGTGCAGCAGAGTGCCGGCATTTTTTGCTTGCTCTCTTGATTTCGCTCTCCACCACTTTCGCTCTCTTTCATCGCTTGCGCTCTCTTAATGCGTCGCTCTGTGCGAGTTTTCCTGCTGCGGTTCGTTGTGCCGCTTTAGTTATCATCTTCGGCGTGCGGACTGCAGTTTGTTTTTCGATCGTGCGGATGGAAATTGCTAACAATTTGTGTAATTTCTTATAAACAAAAACTTTGTATAAATAATACGTAAATTAAAAGAACACCAACTGTGCGCTTCCTACGGAGTATTATCTGCTATGCCGGCAACCAAATGCGCAGTGGAAATAAACAATTTATACATTTTTTAAATATATATACATACATTGCATAAATAAAGCTATTGAAAAGTTAAATTCGGGCAAATATTCGCGACGTTTTCGTGCTGGCAAACAGCTGCCATTTTCATCTGGTTCTGTCGTGGAAATCAAAGTCAAATAAGCGTTCAAGTATGAAAATGCAAAAAAACAATTTTATAAAACAAAAGCAAATTGCTTCTTTCCATGTGCCTGTAAGTGTATGCGCCAGAGCAACGTGTTAGAACATGTTCGCTCTATCGCGCCATCTCTTGTCGTATTTTTAGCCGTTTTTAATAATTTGCTTCTCCAACTACAGCGTTTTTTTTCCAACACAAAAAATAAATGTACTTTTGGTTTATTTTGGTCTTTTTACGCGTCGTCGCCGGCTCAGTCTTTCTCTCTCTCTTTCTGTCTCTCTTTATTCCGTTTCACCTCGCTCTCTCATCCCATCAGCCACCACCAGTGCTGCCAATATTTTTCGAAAATAAAAAGCTGTTTTTGCAAGTAAATTTAAAAAAAGGCCAGAAATCAACAGAGTTATTTTAAAGATTTTTTATCCATTTCTTCATAAATTTTTACTGGTTGTTTTATTCTTTAATTGCATAACAATATTATTATTAAATTATTATTATTATATATTATTGAAATACTTTATTGGTAGTTAAAATATCGAATGCATAAATAAGATAAAGCAACTTGTTGCCATTTTTCTCCTTTAAAACAAAGTTGTGATGCGCAATATGGATTTAAATAATGATATGATTTCAATAAATTTATCTTTATTTCAGCATGAATTTTGTAAATGTAAGAAAAAGCTGATAAAAAGATTAATTATTATTAAACAAAATCCAGTTAAAAAACCCGCTGGCTTCAGTTTCACAATTTTTAAAGCAAAAGGCTCCTCAAAAACAGCCAGATTTGGCGGGTAAAAAGCGCTTTTGGCAACAGTTGCCACCACTTTTTGCCTCTCTGCCTCTCCGCCTCTCACCCCGGCGGCAGCTGCCCCTTGCCAGACATGCTTGCCACACTGTGCTACTTTTGCGCTCTCTGATTCCGTTTCGCATTCCAAAATCTTTGGTGTCGTCTGGGTCATTTGCTTGTTGTTCTTGTCATTTGCAACACGGTTCCACTGATAACACACTGAAAACCTACCTCGAGGGTGTCGGAGTGGGGGACGTGAGAGGGAGCATGTGCTGTCATCGACAAAGGTGCTCTTATCAGGCTTATCAGCAGCAGAGCTGCAACTGTTGAGCTCCGCTCAGGCCTCAACTAAGCTTGTATTAATTCTAGCTATAATTTTCATTCATAATTCTCTAATAATTTATGATATTTCCACTTGTTGTTTGCCGCTCTAGATACCTCAAAAACCCGCTAGGAATTGGCCATGATTTAATTGTTATCTAACTGGACATATGTTTTGCCTAAATTTCGATAGGTTTTGTTGTAAATTACTGACCAGGCGCTTATCAAAAAATACTACATCATATATAATATCAAAAGCTGGAAAAAATGAAACTGATAACAGTCTCGATAAATACGCATATTTGTAATTTGTAAGTTTTGACAAGTGTCTTTCATGTGAATATAATTGATATATGATGAATAGGTTTTTATTTATATTGCATTATGCGTGCCTTATATCTAGAATGTTTCTCGGTAATTCCAGTAAAAACTAAAAAACAAAGCGTTACGAAATTTTTGATTGTTTTTAAAGCTCCTAATTATAAACAATATTTGATTATTATATGCAGGCATAGACGAACTGACCGTAGCCAGAAATTTATAGTGTGCAATTTATGATTTATAGAAAACTGGTTCCACTTTATGTGGGCGTGAAGTACAAATGTTAATAAATGTTTGTTCTATAGAAATATTTAAATATAAAATTTGAACTTGAAATATTATTTAGTTTTAGTATGTTAATTAATGGTTGTACCATTTAAGCTCTATAGAAATATACAAATAAACTTAACTCGAATTATAAGTAAGGTTTACTTTGGGATATTAGCTTTTTAGACTATCATGATTAATTGATTTATTTGATAATGAAGGTTATCCGTTTGTTGGCAGCTTCCGACTGTTCCGTATATCCATGCCACACCGTCTATGACATGCAAGTTTATCATTGAAACTTGGAGTAATCGCAAGTCATCGATTGCGCCTAATGTTTTAATCAATACCATTGACAGCGCAAATTTTCCCTTTCCTTTGGCTCAATTTGGAAAAGCCGAATTTCCTAACTCGCATAAATATCGAAACCCTGCACTTTTGCTTATCGCAGCATAACAGCCAACCAATTACGATGGCGCCTCATGTCCTTTAGGGGACAATTTTCATTCGAATTCGCAGCAACTTTTTGGGTTTAGTTCCATAGCTTTTCTGTGCTCCCAGCCATCACTTGGCATTTGCCGGAAAACCCGTAAAATGATTTTGCGGTGATTTGTTACACACATTTTGTTGGTTTTTCTTTGTTTTTTCTTCTCACATTCGCTTTCAACTGCAGGGTAAACTCTTATTTTATTTTATGTAATTCTTTTGGTCACTTTTTTGGCTTGTTTATTCACTAAATAACAGAAGTTGAAAGAGACATTTCTGTCAGAAGCTTTGGTATGATATAATCACTGAAAATAACATAAAATATTATTATGCATCATACTATGGAAATTACCTCTTAAGACTCTGCCAATTATTCTAATGTCACTTGGCCAAAGTCATAAAATGTGTAATAAACTCAATATAGAAACTGGCGTTTATCTCTTTATCCATGCTCGAGAAATAATTGTAATTGGCTCAGACTGTTAGCCATGAACTTGACACATTTATGGCCCACAATCGGAGCCAATAACTGAGCTCCATCGCATAATGGAGACCGGGCTCTGTGTGTGGCCATTGTTCAGGTATGGAAATTGAATTTGAGTGCACTCAACTAGATTCATGCTGAGATACGGGTACTGTATGAACATGTGGCAATTATTTCACAATTGCATTGGGGCCATAAATTGCCATAGATTTGCGTTTTGACCAAGTTGCGCATCGGACTGCACTCTGGATAGCTAAATTGAACCGGTTAAAGTGCGCCTATTACCGGTTATAAACTATTTACATGAGTGCCATGTCCATCTGGGCTTTATTTGTTTTGTTTATAAATATTTTTGGGCACTCTTTAAATATGGTTCACCTGCTTGCGTAATAACCCGAACTTTTCACTTACGTATCGATCGGTTTTGGTACAGTAACAGCCAATGTCGGATATACTAGATGCTTGCATGCATTTTGAATTCAGTTTTTATATATGGTAGATAATATTTTTCTTGGTACACGTCCAAAAAATACAGACGTCGATTACCCGCAGTCCATAAATAAATGCCGTTTTTATTTCATATTTGAAAATTCATCAACAGTTGACCTTTGTAAATGTATTTTCGCTGAACTTGAACTTGAAATTAAATTGAAAATGTGTGGCAAGTACCAGCAAATTGTTGACAAAATCCTGCCCAAAAATATTAACATTACTTGAATACACACAGCCACTGCCACAACAAACAGTTAACGCCTGGATGGATACGCCAATCCAATTTGCATTTAAGTATACGTACAGCCTCAAGCAATCCATAGTCAATGATTCACAAAT
Source organism: Hypselothyrea guttata (assembly GCA_035045125.1). Lineage (NCBI taxonomy): Eukaryota > Metazoa > Arthropoda > Insecta > Diptera > Drosophilidae > Hypselothyrea > Hypselothyrea guttata. Next base: position 187,873 of record JAWNNJ010001820.1, read on the forward strand.
TATACTTGACAGCTGCAAAATGTTGTGGAAAATAAATAAATCATTTAAATTAAATGCCAAAAGTAAAGCGTTTGGGATAAGACAGCCTTTTAAGTTCTGCTTTCAATTCAATTAATATTGCTTAATGGAATTGGATTTTAATGACATTTTATTGGCACTCTGTGAGAAAATATTAAACTGAGATTTATAGTTAATGTGTAGCTTATTAGTTAGAAAACCATTTAAGAGAACTTTTTATATAAATTAAACTAAATTCATTTGAGCTAATTTAAGCTAAAAATTCTGAATTCTGAATTCAATTCTGAATTGATTCAAGAGAAATTAAATCCCAATAATTTTATTCATTGTAATTCTTTACATTTCCAAAGAATATCAATTCTGTAAAACATGGAAAATCTCTTTGATTGGTTGATTTGAGAGTGAATAAATCTTTTCAATAATGCTCAGTTTTCAACGGTTTTAAGTCTTTATAAATTAAAATCTATTAATTAGCATTGCTACTAGACTACTTGATTTGGTTGGAAGCGTATATTTACAACCCATTTCAGCTTGATCTGAAATTTGCAATAAATTCCTGACCAAAATACTGTAATTACTGCAATTGTTATACATTTGTAAAACACTCCAAAATCTCTTTGTGAAGCACAAATAATCCGCAAAATTAGCTTAAGTTACACTTAACGCTTTTCCTAATGCCGTTGGTTAAGCGGTTAACCGTGTTAAAATCACTGAACTTGAAAATATTCACAGTTACTGCTGCCGGCTGTTCAGTTAAATAAACCAAACCCTGGCCTGGAATTGGATTAGGGGGGTAAATCAATTTGTATACTTATCCAATTGGTAGAGTTTCAAGTGACGTACGGCCATCTCTCTCTCTCTCTCTCTCTCTCTCTCCACTTCCCCTACTCTTTCAACCCTTCCGTTATAATTTGAGTTGAGACAATGGCAACAAATCGTTTTAATTGATGGCAGAAACTCAAATTAATTAAATTCTGTCAATTACAAATAGTGCTGGAGGAAGCATATGCAATTGATAAAGCTTCGACATTGCACTTGACTGTGTCAATTATCACTATATCACTATAAATACTAGGAGGTTTTGTCTTTACTAAGCGATAATTACATCCGATATTCCTTCAAAGATAAGCTGCTGTAATTAGCTCTCATTTAAGCTGTAATTGATTGTTATCAGTAGCGGTCTAATTAAAAAACGTTTCTTATCACTCCAAGACACACACTTGAGGCTCAGTTTGTTATCGGTGTAATTAGCATGTGATAGCTAATTTCACATGGCGCTAAGTGCACTGGATCTATCCGGTTAAAAGAGTAAATAAGGCGGTATCAAATATTTACAAATGTCTGCAAATAAACCAGATTTAGCAATTGCCAAGTGGTATAAAAAAATACAATAAACTAACTGGTTTCGATAAGTTTTATTGCCAGTTAACAATGGAAAGTACCAATTGTGTCTATAAAGTAGAGGCTAATACAAAAGTTTAATCATTCATGAATAGTTTAAAAATTAATTATTTTAAAAATAAAGTTAGATTAAGTTAATTTTATTTAAATGAACAGAATGAATTTTATCAAAAATATTAAAATTTATTATTTTTAAGTAATTAGCTTGAGCTTGAGAAAGAAAGCGGCCAAGCTCTGCATGAGCATACATGAACGAAACCGACATTTGTGCGGTATGAACAATAAATGTATTATAACCCAACTCCTGTTCCCTAACTCTCCCAACTCTCGCTGACCGAACCTACATACTTAAAATGTTTATAGTTAAAAAATTCCATTACAGTTAGTATATAAATCAAGCCTTATTTGGGTGTTAATGAGATGTAGAAATGATGAAATTGTAGTCTAATGTGAAAGAATGTCACGTGCACCGCCCGCTTTTAACTGTTGGCTGATTTTAGCACTTTTTTTGTATATTTGCATAGAGATAAAACGATATATGAATTGAACAAATTTATTGGGCAAACAGCTGTTGCGCTTTAGGCCACTTGGTGAGGTTTCCTCTTGAGTAAAACGGCACGGTTTTAACCAGTTTCAGTTGGTTATTGTGGCAGGTCGGTCCGTCGGTCGGACAAGTTAAGACGTTCAACGGAAATAGCTTAATGTTTTGTTTGAATTTCTGCTTACAGACACTCGAGAATTGCACTTGAATAGCCGGCGGCAAAGGACGCACACTCCAGGCAGGATCCAAGGCACCCACACTGCGTATTATGCCAGCACAAATCGATAACTCAGCCCGAGTCCGAGTTCGAGTTCGAGTCCCAGCCAAAACAAACAACACAAGTCAAGCACAAGAATGAGAAGTCGTACGGAAAAGGATTACGACAGTGCGACGCCAGCGTTGCAACAACAAATGAACCTCGCTCGCCGCGCCTGCTGGAATCCTTGCTGTAGTCCCCCAATAGCCACAACCAAATCGAGTCACAGAACCGGGCCGAGACACAGCTCAAATGGTGCTAAACAAATTCAACTAGCTGCAGTCTCCAGTTGCCAGCTGGCTAATCCAATGAGTTTCCATCACAGTCAGAGCAACTGTCGGCCTCAACCAACACCAACACCAACACCCACACCACCACCACAACCATCACCACCGAGCGAGCAACCACCCACAATAGACCACAGACTGAGACAGCAGCCGAAGCAGAGAGGAATCCAATTTGGTGTCAGCATGCAGCAAAAAAGGTGGCTGATGCTGATGTGGGGTTTGTGCATGTTGCTCGCAGCTGCCGAGGCACGCCCCAATGTGAGCAGCAACAGCATAGCCTCCATCTCTACCCTCAGCTCCGGTTCCAGCTCCAGCGATAAGTCGATGCCTGCAGTTACACAGCTAAACGTAAGTGTGCACAATTAATTGAAACTATTAGCTTATAATTGGAGTTCTTCAACTCCCCATGAGTCTCAGTTGCAAGTGCTATTACACTTAAGGGTTTTAAACATGGACATTAAAAATTGATGTTAGCTTTTCTTCCTTCCTTCATCATCATCTTGCTATTCATTATTAAATGCTCTTTAGTTGATTGCACTTGAGTATCCTTTTGGGCGTGGTAAAAAAAAAAGGTAAAGTTCATGCTTGTCGCAACTACGCCCTTTTGATTTTCAATGCATGTTCTTGATATTAACTCAAATACCATTAGTTTCCTTCAATTGAAGCGCTCTTAGTCACAATCATGTTAATTAGTTTGAATGGAACGCAATTAAAGCTGTGAAGCCCTCGATGGCACTTCAGAGGTTTCACTTGCCATCAATTAGGGGGAAAAACTTCAACTTACGTCATAGACAGCAGATATTGACAGTTATAATTTGAATAATTGGCAAATAGATAGGCAAGTTATTAAATGTTATGCCAACAAGTGAACTGCGACTTTTCACACCCCACGTTGGGCGCCATTGCAGAATTACAGACTATTTTCAATTGAATGGATTATTAATCTTTAGCTTTAATGAAACACACACTATTGTTAACTTGTTTGGTTATTTTTTACTTTCTCCATAGCCCTCACTGACGACGTCATCACCAGTGACAACTTTATCCTCGTCCAAGTCAGCGAATTCGGATTTGTTGCCATTGCCGCAAGCTGAGCCGCTGAAGTCGAGCGAGAATGATGGCGAGGAGCCGCATAAGACGGAGCGCTATCCGCTGTCCCAGGTGGATTTTGTGCGAGTGAAAACGCCATTTATAATTGGCATATGGATACTTTCGGCTAGCATAGCCAAAATTGGTAAGTATACCTCGAATGCCAGGCAGGATGTGTGGGCGTGGTTGGGCGTTGCTTGCCGCCAGTTGCAACCTGCGGAGCAAAATCAATATGTTTTATATAACGTCGACTTCGGCGCTGTCACTGACATTCAGATTTACGTCAAGTTGAGCGCGTGCCTGCCTCTGCTGTGTGTGTGTATGTGTGTGTGTAAATGTGCAGCTTGCACCAGTCGAAGGACGTTGCATAAGCGCCAGTTAAGAGTGCAACAAGCGGCCAAAGCCTTGAACCTGTCCCTTGAGCAACAATTGCCAGATTGCATAAGTCATTTAGCAGGCTGAAATGCCAAACTAGCTCGGTCTCAATCTCACCCTCTCTTTCTGTCTCTCTCTGTCGGTGATTCTCTCTCCCATGCTATATCTCAGCTAGCAACCAGTGCCGACTTTGTTATCTTCCTGGCTCCTGTTTCTGCTGCTTGGTTACTTTATTACCTTGACTTTTTCGCACAAAAATAAAATCCATTTGTTCAAGGCTAACGGCACACACCCTCCCACACCCTCCGCTCTATCGGAGGGTGGGCGTTTTTCAAGTTGTTGGCCCAACAAATGCCTCCGCAAGTGTCTCGAGTGTCTTTGTCCACTTATGTAATTATCAGGGTCATTCTTTTTCGATCCAATCGAATTAAATCGTAACGTTGCCTTGGTAAACCTAATCGTATTTCCGTAGGGTGTTTATCAACAAGTCAATGGTAATTGATCCTCTTGATTTTTTGCTGTTATTAAATTGTTGAAAAATTCTCCATGGAATTAGATTATCCAAGAATCTTGGCATGCCGGTTTCTATAAAGCGGAGTTCAAAGCAAGTGTTGACACAGTGTTTGGCATGTCGTGTTTAATGTAATGTAAATGTTGTGTTTGGGCTGTGTTTACCCATCATTGCCATTGACCCAAATGCAAACTTCAGCAACATTACTAAAACACAGCTATTTTGTGGCTATGGTCGGAGGGTTCCTAATGGGATCTGAGGCGACAGTTAAGTCAAATTTTCATGTAAATGCGCCATAGTTGAAATGGAATTTGTTATTGTGTTTGCTGTTGTTATTGGATTTTATGGCAGCACACAAAAAAATGAAAACGAAAATGAAAATGAAACCTGGCGAGTGTCGATTGGGAGGCAACAATGTGATACCCGGTAGCTAAATACGAATTTGAGAATCAGGTAGTAGCATTCTGAATGATTTCTATGCGAACATTCTAAATATCAACAAATTTTTAGCATATACATATTTAAAAGCTGATTATATGGAATTTTTACTTAACAGTTTTTTTATTATCATTAGTATTTTATAGTAGACAAATGGTTATATAAAATGTGAAAAAAATCTTAGGTGCACTTAAATGTCTGCTCTTCAGCTTTTTCTCTATGAATGCAAACCTTGTATACCCTTCTTATTCATCATTAATTTATGCAGATTAAAAAAGGGTTTAATTCCTTAAAAATGTAAATTGTTTTACGGACACGTCCCTACTCAAAACTATTGTTATGTTAATTTATGCCCAACTACCAGTATTATTATCATGAATTTAGCTAAATGTGTTAACTTTACTTCACAGGATTCCATATGACACCCAAACTACATCTGATATTTCCGGAGTCATGTCTACTGATTGTGGTGGGCGTGGTCATCGGCGTTGTGCTGTATTTCTGCACAGATGTTGCCGTCAGCCCCTTAACACCCAACACATTCTTCTTCTACATGCTGCCGCCGATAATCCTGGATGCCGGTTACTTCATGCCGAATCGCATGTTCTTCGATAACCTGGGCACCATCCTGCTGATGGCTGTGGTGGGCACCATCTTCAATGTGGCGACGATTGGTGAGTTTACGCTTCATTGATTAATTTAATGGATATCATCGGATACGCCAGGAGAGTAATCGACAAGCGGAACAGCATTTCGCCTTGGGTCTGGTCCTAAAATAAAATAACTGGATGAATGACTGTTGCGCTCTACACATCCATCAAGTGCTCAATAAATTGGCACGCTTTTACATGAGTACATATTTGTATCGAAGGTCGATAAACCTTTCAACAACGTACATAGTACATATATCAAATAAACTTTCATGCTACACTCGGAAAATAAGTCGTAATTGATTAAGATTTGACGATAACATTAACATTTCGGTCTTGATTACTTAAAGTATGTTTTGATATAAATTTCTGAAATTTAACACGTAAAAATAGATTTTTAAAAATATAAATGAATTTATTAAATCCTCATCGGGTTGGAAATAAAAATAGTTTGAACTTGAACGTTACGTTCTCATTTAAAGTTTAGAATTTATTCCGAATTGTATTTATTTAAATACTTTAATAGGCGTATTATTTGTTTAAAATATAACTAAATTAATAACTTAAGTATGTTGGGTTTTCAGTTCAAACCAACCTCTTGGCTTGTTTCTCAGTTAATAAAGAGTATGAAAACTAAGCGAAGGACCTTGAAGAGTTAATATTATGAAAGTAGTTCATTTTATACAGATTTCTAGTGAGTTAAACGATTTCTTAAAGTACTTGTAGTGTGCCTTGTTGCCTAGCAACATTTGAGAGCTACAATTGCGAATTCCAAACGCGAACTAAGTAAACAAAATTGCGAGAAATATGTGGACCATTACTTAGGACTGATTACACTTGCGATGCGCTTGTTACACACAAATTTGTGGCACGCGAGCACATACAACTACAATGTTGTCCAAGAGACTGGATGATGCATGGTCGGAGTGGGTGGAAGTGGGGGAGGGGGAGGGGAAGAAGAGGGAGAGCTGTTGTGGATGAGCGCTTAGACGTGATTTAGTGGCAGCACTGGAAATTGCTGTAAATGTGTGAATATATCGCTTACAAACAATAATGAAAGTATGCTTATTACTCTGACAGAACGCGAATTAGCAATGGGAATAACTAACATTATGCTGAATCCAAAACTACCATTAGTTGGGCTAACTTTCAGCTGAAATTATTATGTAATCATGGGGCAACTACAATTTGTATTGCTACTTATTCGCGCACTTTATTTGTGCTTTCAGGTGGCTCCCTCTATGCTTGTGGCATTTGCGGCATCTTTGGCGATGAGACGCCCAAGTTGTTGGACATCTTCCTGTTTTCCTCGCTGATTTCCGCCGTGGATCCGGTGGCTGTATTGGCCGTATTCGAGGAGATACATGTCAACGAGATTCTCTACATTGTTGTCTTTGGCGAGTCGCTGTTAAACGATGCCGTTACGGTACTTAACTTTTTATGAAGTGATTCCTAGCCCCATATATGTTTATATGTCTCAATTACAATTGTGCCATTGCACATGATGCCCGAGTTTAATGGCTAATCTCAACTGCCTGTAGTTTGTACTATAGTCATTAATCCCCACTTCCAGGTTGTCATGTACCATATGATGGAGGTGTACAATGAGATCGGACTGCGGGAGATTGTGCCTCAGGATATAATAAGCGGTGTTGGTTCCTTTTTTGTTGTGGCTCTGGGAGGCACTGCCATAGGTAAGACACCAGTTTAAACTATAGAAAAATGTATGATTTTATTAATCCAATAATTTTAATTAATTTCTACCACATATCACTTTCTGTTCAGGCATCATTTGGGGCTTCCTGACTGGTTTGGTGACACGTTTCACGGATCATGTGCGTGTCATAGAGCCCATATTTATATTTGTTATGGCCTATCTGGCATATCTGAATGCAGAAATCTTCCACATGAGCGGAATACTAGCGTAAGAATCACCGCTAACTTCATGTTCTTCCTTTTGATGTATTTCTTTTGCTATTCTAGCATCACCTTCTGCGGCATTACGATGAAGAACTATGTGGAATCGAATATATCCCAAAAATCGCATACGACTGTGAAATATGCATTGAAAATGCTCTCCAGTTCGGCGGAAACAATTATCTTTATGTTCCTAGGTGTGGCAACCGTTAACAACATGCACGTATGGAATACGTGGTTTGTGGTGCTGACAATAGCCTTCTGTTCCATATTTCGAGTGATTGGTGAGTGTTAAATGAATAATTACAATCTATAGAACCTATGATCAACTCGATCTATTTCTTTTCAGGTGTTATACTATTATCGGCCATTGCCAATCGCTTTAGACTGCACAAGTTATCGCGTGTGGATCAGTTTGTGATGTCATATGGTGGGTTGCGTGGTGCCGTGGCCTTTGCCTTGGTGTTGCTGGTGGACGAGAGAGTGGTTAAGCATAAGAATATGTTCGTAACCACAACAATAGCTGTGATCTACTTTACGGTGTTTCTGCAAGGCATCACCATAAAGCCCCTTGTCAAAATACTCAACGTGAAGCGGGCGAATAAACGCAAGCCGACCATGAACGAGCGCATTCACGAGCGTGTAAGTGAATACACTCAAAAGGAGTGAATAAGTCGTATTTTTGTACCCTGTCCGTCTGGATGAAAGGTGAGATCTTAGAAACTATAAAAGCCAGAGCATTTATTTTTGGTATGTAGGTAGATGTATAAAGTTTATTTGAAATATTGGATGCCACGCCCCGTTCACGCCTAAAAATAATAAAACCCACATAACAAACGTAACATGAGTAATATTGAATATAGAAGTTTGTTATACGGAATAGACTCTCTTTTAATATATTTAAACTTCCTGAAAAGCACATTGAAATTGGTTAACAAACACAGAAGATATTAACGAAACAATATTTTACATTTAATAAGTTTGTAATCTGAGTATATTTTCCATATACAGTTTATCGATCATCTGATGGCGGGCATTGAGGATATCGTTGGTAAGACGGGCAACTACAATGTGCGTGATAAGTTCAAACGTTTCGACAACCGCTTCATACGACCGCTCTTGATACGAGATCTAAAGGTAACTTTAACAACCAAAGATCTATCTGAAATGTTAAAATAAATAATAAATTGTTTGCATTCCATAGGGCGCCGAGCCAAAGATCATTGAAACGTACTCCAAGCTAACCATGCGGGATGCCATGGAGGTGATGCGTCGTAATCCCTCGACCATTGGTCAGATGACGGGCACGGAATCGATGAGTGCACTGTTTAGGAATTATACCAATAATTATATTGGTGGCAGGTGGGCACCGCCAACCATATACACCACCTGGTAAACGAATTTTGGACATTCGATAACGATAACAATAACGATTACCATGCATGCTTGCAAGCAATTAAAATGCAAACTGTAGTACTTTTCTAGCATGATACCGCACAACAAAGTATTGACAACTTGACACACTTAAGACTCAATATATCTTACACAATTTCCTATATAATTAATATTGTATCTGAAATTCGTTTATCTGCATCCGTATTGTAATTTTGGTAGTTGATTCAAAACTTCTAGAAAATGTAACTAACTGGATTAAATATATTTCGTATAGTCCCAGTTTGACAAATTTGGACAATACATGCTCGCACAACTTGGACATGGCTGAGTTGGACTATAATCCATCCAAGAAGGACTTGACAGATGCCAGAATACATCATTTGTTGGCCGAAGAACTGAAGCCTTATAGAAGGGTATGTATCGATGTTACGTCTATCGTTTATGTAATAATCCAACTTGATTTGGTTTTCTAGCAGTTATAATTATACAACTTAAGCATATTCACACACAGCCCAAGTTTATTGAGTATTTCTCTTTCGATATCTTGTCAATCTCACCGAAATCTATAATACTTTACTTATGCCTCGTAGTAGTCGTAAATGCATTTTATGCTTTTTACATAATTTTTTTTGGTTTTGAGTTTATTGGGCATTTGGTTTGAGACACCGTCGCTTCTCTTGCTCTATCTGAATCTATATATATAAATATATATATTTTATGTATACGTATCTGCTGGCTATATCTTAATAGATATATTTGTAATTAATCGTTTGTTTGATTTCTTCCCGTTCTTCAAACTCAACTTTAACTTCCCGTCAACGTGACACGTATTTGCAAAATATCCAAAAATACGTTACAAAAACTACTTCAAATTTCGTGTGCCTTGAAACATATAATAACTATGCAAAATGTATTCAAATATTTTCAAAAATCCAAAGGCTTCCATACAAATGGTACGAAGAAATTGGTTCATTTTCGTTAAACTGATTTTAAAAAGTTTCTATTTTATTTGACAACGATTTTATTATACTAACTATCTAATACTACTTGTATGTTACACGTTTCTTGTGTGTCTATACTCATGACTGCAATACGTTTTTGTCATGCATAATCGTATTGATAACAATAATCTTGAAAAACAATAAAATTATACATAATTAACAGTTGCTAATATATATATCTTAATGTATATCAATTGATGTCTAAAACAGTCTTTTAAATATCCTAAAGTTAACTAAAGCTAACCACACTCTCCATACATTTTTGCGTTATTTATGAAACTCAGTTGATAATTTGTTTTTTTAAGCTTACATCTTCATTCATTGCTATAAAAAAATATCTAAAATATTTACAATATTCAATATTTAAATATGAATAAAAAAATATATATTACAAATATTTGAATTTTTTTCTAATAAAAAATTTAATTTTAGAATAGACCAAATATTTATAGAGCCTTACATTTTAGTAATACTCTGAAATTATAATAAAATCCTACACAAATTAATTGGTCCATATCAATATTTCAAACTCCCATTCAATTTATTCTAAAATATTTGTTAATCCAATTAAAGTTTGTTTTAAATTCTTAGTCAAAATAAAAATAAACAAGAACATTTTGCCTTATAATATATTCGCTTCAAATACTTACTATAAATAATATAATCCATTTGCTTAAAGTGAATTTATAATATATTAAATATTTTTGTATTATATTATTTTATGTTTATACAATACGCGCACATTATTGTTTATTGTGCTGTTATTAAAATTTTATTTAATTTAACTAAATATTTTTTTAGAACCCGCAAGATCCCGTACATGATCAACTGATCTTTGTATTATCCTAAATGTTGTGTTACAAACTACAAAGTTTACACTCTTTACAACTATATAATAGAAAGCAATTTGTTGGCAAGAGCATTTGTGATTCGGCCAGATTAAAGCCGACATTATTTGTGCCTTAATGCACATCCTCAATGTCTACTCTTACCATATTCAATTGTATTATTCTGTAAATCTATATACTATTAAGTTTTGTAAAAATGTTTGTCTTTTCACCTAATCAATTGTTGTTTATGCAAGTTTTGAGCAAATTACTTCAAGTTTAAAGTACTTTCTGTGGTACCCTAAGCTTAAGCCAAAATGTTATACAGAAATATCACTTAAGATCACTTCAAAATATATTCTTACAGCACCGTCGTCTTAGTTATAGCCGACACGCAGTAGATGACAGAGATTTGTCCACACAGGTGAGTGAAACCCAGCCATCGACCATCAATCGAAAGGCAAATCTCTGAAAGCACCAAACAACCTGAACAAAAATTAAATGTATAAAAATTATAATAATTACGTGTGCTTTTGTGGATTTTAGTCCAATATTTGAGCTAGTAATATATTAAATATTTATTTTGCATTTCTTTCCAGGTCAATTATAAAATGCAAATGAATTTCCGACGCATGTTCAACGATCGCAAACATCATAAACGCAGCAAACGTGGATCCAATAATAAGGTGAATACACTCAATTGAAAAACAATCCCCTCTTTGAATATTTAATATATATATTTCTTGTTTTTTAGGAGCCCAAGGAGAACGTTAAACAGAATCATGTCTCCTTTCACGATTTCCAACAGAATGGCACCACCAAGCAGCTGTCCAATGGTACGAATTCGACTTCACACCAATCACGCAAAAAATCGTACAGAAAAAGTAGACATAATCACAATTCACTTAACAAATACCGTAGATTAGACATAGGTAAATGCCGCTAAAACAGCAACAAACAACAATAAATTGTACTATATCTATTTGGAATAACTAAAACTGAACTCTAGCATCAGTAGAAAGCAACCTTCTTTAGCGCCATACCTTTTTTTGTTGAGTACGATTCAGTTTGATCCATTAAGCAAGCCTGTTATCGTTTTCTTATTTCGATACCACCGATATATTTGTTAAGATAAATCTCTAAATCTATGTTTCCAAAGCAAGATATTTATTTGAATATCATAGATATTATATACCTTTACCCATTTTATTACATTTTGTAAGGCATGTAAAGCTCTTAAACTTATATACTTATATATATATTTTGAAATCGAACATATATACAATATAATTTAAGAGCTCTATTTATAAAACCCATAACTTTCTGTAACTAATTTCATTTCATATGTTTTTAAAAAATTTATCATCAATTGGTTACCGATTCTAAACACATTCCCCTCTTTTTCTTTATCTCCCCCAATGTTTTCATGTGCTTTCCCTTGACGCCCATAAATTGGTTATTGAAATTAAATGTTTAACAAACTAATAATTACGACTGAAATATGAACAAATAATTCGCATTTGCCTCTGCCTGCGCCTCACCTAAACCCCATACGATCCTAACCATAACAAATAACCCAAATCAGACTATATTAACGATGTGCTTAACGAAACAGCCGAGGAGTGCCCACAAAATCCAAATGAGATCAACGTCATTGGCCCCAGTGACGATTGGGATGATGGTCTAACATTCACAGCAAAATCATCACGTAAGTCTCATCAGCTACTTTCTGTTATCATATACTATTATTATTATTTTCCTATATAAATATATACTAACTAGCGTAACTTTTTAAACTTGGTTGTGGGTTCTTGTTGAACTGATCGATACTATCGTAAATTTATGTTTTTACTGTTACATTGAACGCAAACATTCCTCTAGCGATATATATCGTATAAGTATGCCCATTCTAAGATCGGCAGTTATATAGCTATAACCGATTTGTGTGTGACTTTGAATACCTTTGAAATATTTAACAATTGACTACACAAAAATGCCATCAAAGTGTTATGAAATATGTAATTAAAGTGTCTGTTTCCGAAAGGTTGAAGACATTATGTATGATATTTATCGAATGTACATTGTACAATATCTAGTGATCGAGTAGTGGAGTTTATATATACCATAAACTGTAAGCTATAGACAGCCAGTTTCTAGATACACAATGAATTTGTTTTTGCTCAAATTCAATTCAAATTTTGATAGCGTTTTGCATAATTTCCATTGGTTTTCTTTTGTATAAGTTAGTACTATGATTTCACTCAAATACCATAATATTTAAAATGAGTCCCTAAATAATGCTAAATAATATTGCTAAAAATTACAACATATTCTTACGTATATTGTATTGTTTTTTCCCTATTTTATGCCTGTCCACTTACAAACTTGTGTTGCTCGAACCAAACATAAAATATGTACATAAATTATAATATTAGCTGACTCGGATCGCGCCAATAATAACTCACTGATAGCCCATATACAAAACCTGCCCGGTTTTGATGCCTCCAAGGCGCGCATCGTGCAGCATTATGCCCCCAAGCTAGAGGATGATAATTCTCAGCAAGATCCAGACTCTCCGGATCCACCAGTTGGACCCACAGCGGCGGAACTGATTCTGCCCTGGCGACGGGATCGTTCATACCAGAGCATTGGTAAAAGCAACACCAACAACACAATGCATTAATTAATTATAATTAAATAAAAGTACAATTATAGTAAAGTTGTATTCAAGCATTTGCATTGCACTCACTCCATTCACATAGAAACGATTCATAATACCATCATCACTAATTGAGCTCATAAAGGTTCACATTTTATACTATATCATTAATAAATATAGAACAGAAATAATGTAAATAAATCATTGCAAATATAAAAGCATTTAAATCGATTTTAATAACTTTTGAAATTCAAATCAATACGAAAAAGAACAGATTGAAACTGTTTTCTTTCTTTGTGAAAATAAATAATTGTCAAATCTATAAAGTTTCCAAATAAATCTGCAAATATTCCATAAATTTGCTTAGCATTCATGCATTCATCTGCCATTCAAAACACAACATTTAGAAATTTAATATAATGCCCCATAAACTGTTCGTAAATTCAAATAGACTAAGTTATTCTGTATATGATTTATTTGCTTTGTTATTTATGGTTTCATTTTTTTCAACTGATTTATACACACACTCGCAAACACACACATATACATAAATATATATAGTTTTAGCGACAGTTGTTATCGATTTGACTGTTAATGAATTAATTATATTTATCATAAATACTAGTCTTGCTTAGCTAGTTGTCATCCAATGTCTGTCGAAACGATTGATTGTTTGGTAGTTTAATCCATGTACACACTCGCTGAAATGCTTATTAGGCCCGTAGTTCTCATAGTTCTCATAGCTCCATATATAAATATCAATATCATAAATGAATATCTCCCATACGATTCTGATCAAGTTGCAAGTTGCAAGTTGCAAGCATTGCGAGTACAGCAAAAACAAACCACAAGCAGCATGGCATTTTTGTGCATGACAAAGTTATTTTGTTGTTGCCTACAGTTACTCAAAATACTTATGATACGTGCGTGTACCTCTACTACTTTAATGTTTAACTTTTAATTCTAAGTTGAAAGCTGTAAATTCTCGTATTAAGCAAGGTTTGAGATGTTATAGATGTTATAATTTAGCTAGGTTTATTTTACAGAGAGTCGAATCCAATGTTGCAAGTGCATAAGCTTTAAAAAATATTATTAAAATATTCTTAATATTATTATAATTTGCAAATTTAAATAAAATTTAATTTTTTATTTTGTATTGGGATACTTTAAATATTGGCATTTATCTAAATAAAATATTTAAATATGTTGCGGCAATTATACATTACGCATACGTCGCATTGCTCGCATTACGTATACGCCTAGTTGAATTTGTATTTATCGGCATATTTGTGTCTGCTTTAAGAGACTTTTTAATGTCCAACAACCGCTGCTGCATATCGATTCGATTCCGAATATTTCTTCTTAATATGCTGCTATAATTTAATTTAGTTGAACGCACTTAATTTTGGTTCGATTTTGTTTCTGAATTTCTTTTGTTTAAGTTCAATGTAGCTATTTCTCTTTATGAAAATTGTATGCCTTTAGGCGCTGCATGTGCCAGGCAGTAAACACTATAGATTGACTGAGAATGATATACCCTGTAATTTATACTCTCCTACAGTCGCTGAGCATCCCATACCCGAGGAGGATCGTAACTTGTCGCGTGATTCGGATGGCGAAAGGCGCGTGGCCACGCCCACAGCGACAGAATCGCAGCTGCCATGGAAGCGACAGGGGGATGAGTCCACGGATGCAGTGCAGCAGAATGAGTTTCCCGCGTGGGCCTCGAACAAGGAATACCTGGCCTACAACTCACCCAGTGCCACGTTTCTAGGTAACACTTTTCAGATATTTATTAAATGCTATAGACTAAGTGTAGGTTTACTAAGCAACAACACTGTAAATACAGTTTCCGTTTCCGTCCTGGGTAACATTGCTATTTCCCCTTTTGGATTTCAAGTCTATGATTTTTGCAAATTGGCCGAGCTAAAAACTCTATTGAAATCAATTTTGTATATTATAAAATAAATTACATGTGTTATTATGCGATCTATATACATATCTATAACTGTATAACCTTATTTCATATGGTTTTTAAGTGCACTAAACCAAAAATTGAAGCGAAAATGTGCAGCACAAAATCCACTATAGTTCATTTGTATTATGTATTTTAAGTTTGGTTTCTTCCTGTTTTGATAATTTCCTCAACTTTGTTTCTCTTCTCTTTGCCGCATTGTTTATACTTTTGGTAACTGTTGCCACTCACACAACAATCCGTAAACCACAACAAAACACTCGACACTCGACACCCTGTATATTACGCTCTCTACTCGATGTCAAAACAACACTCGACACTCGACACTCGACACCCGTTACCCGATTCTGATCAGGTGGTATAAACAAGCCTAAACAGCCCAAGTCCGTCATAGGTCTGTTTCGACGTGAGAGTTCCAGCTCAAAGGCTGGCAGCCTGGGCCTGGGCAGCAGCAGCGGTGCCGTTGATGCCACGCCCATCAGTTCGGATCCAATGGTCGTGCCTTCTACTTCCATCAATAATTCCATGAATCCAACAACGCCATCCACGTCCAGGCACAATCCACGACTCGACACCCGTTCGCAGTCCATCTCCTCCGGCACCCTGGGCTCCCATCTGGTCGGAGCCGAGGGTCATACCGGACCCTTTGCGGTCACAGCGAGTCATCGCCGGAACGTGCGTCGTGGCTCCATGTTGGAGCTCAGCGGGTAAGTCCCGATTTGCACCTCTTAACTAACACATACACAGCTGCACCCATATGTGTATGCGTGCGTGTTTTTTGTGACGTTGCATGATGTTTGTGTAGTTCATTAACTGTTCAAATTTGTTCATTTTGTTTAATTGTTATCATATACTAAATGTTTTTTACTGTTAGGAAGTTTATCATTGAAACCTTATAACCTCTGTCCTACTTCTATAAGATTATCATGAATATAACATTATTTTTGTATTATTTTATTTAACTATAAATCATTTGTATTTGTTTTATTCACCGACTGAATTTTGGCTTTCTAAAACTAGTTTTGTCTGTCTTGGTCTAAACAGTTGAACTTTTAAAATAATTTTATTTAAATAAAGACGCTGTCTATTTCAACATTTTATTCTCGATTTGCATAAAATAATATCTAAAAAAAACCCTACAATATCTGGCTTATATCATTATAGTCTAGAATTTAGGTTTTAAAACTACAATCAAATAAATAATTAAAACAGACAATAAATGAGGGTTTTATGCTGCCCCAAAAAGTAGGCTATAGTTTTTGACAATGCAATTTAGTACAGATCAGTTTATTAAAAATAGATCTCGCATGCGTTTGATAGTTAAAAATTCATTATAAATAGAAAATTCAATAAAAAATATATCCATATTAAATTTTTTAAATATTTATATCTCTGCGAAATTCAGCTTAATTCAGAAATCTCTTCTGTACTAAAATAATTATGAACTTTTGCAACTTGCTTTTGGCCTGTTTTATTAAATATATTAACTTGTATTATTTGCGATTCCTTGATTATTTTGCAACCGAAACTCAATGAGTTGGGCAATCGGCGTGTGTAATAATATGATATACACTTGCAGACTGATTGTGACTGGACGCAGGCCCAGTAGAATTTTGCTCTGTAGTCCAGGAGCTAACAGTTTGCTAGAGAACACAACAACAACAACAACTACAGCCACAACAACAACAACTACAACAACAGCTGCAGTTTCAGCTACAGCTACAGCTAATAAATTAGCAACAACAACAACAAGTACAGGCACTAACAACAAACCAACAACAACAACAACAACAACAACAACAATAAGAACAACTAACAACTCGCCAAGCAACTCGTCAACAACGAACTACAGCTCACCTACATCGGAGAGCAGTGGGACCACGTGCTACTATTCAAAGTAATCCGAGTGCCTAAGTAATCCTAAGTAATTACAGGGGCATACAAAAGCAACTAAAGCCGGCCAATGTCGAATTTCAAACTACACAATCTACACGTTCAATTAAACCAGTTACCAATTGCAACTCAACTCCAAATTCCAAAATTCCAAATTACGATCTTTGAAACAAAAACCGTCATAGTTTTGAAAATACCCAAAAGAGCTTTCAGTCAAACATATTCGTATTTCATAATAGTTTTAGCATTTAGAGCGCAATTTATTCTACAGCCGATATCATCTGGTGACACATTATTCTCAGCCCAAACTGTATAATCTCTGATATCTCTAAAGCTCTCTGGCAAATCGGTATTCTGTTCATTCTATGAAGCACTCTCATTACGTAATTAAACTGAAGTCGCTAACAAATTTTTGTAAATCCTCTAATAACTTTTATAAATATTTAAATTGATTAACGTTTTGATATAACTACTAATATAATCGGTGTTTGCTTGTGTTTATTGTTTGT
This sequence comes from Hypselothyrea guttata, assembly GCA_035045125.1. Classification (NCBI taxonomy): domain Eukaryota; kingdom Metazoa; phylum Arthropoda; class Insecta; order Diptera; family Drosophilidae; genus Hypselothyrea; species Hypselothyrea guttata. The sequence continues at coordinate 205,615 of JAWNNJ010001820.1, forward strand.
ACGTAACTCTAACATTAATAAGTTTTAAGTTGTATTTTAACCCAATATTTACCCCCATACCCAATTTTTTCTTTGCTTCCACGCTTCTTTTGGATAATTATTATTTGATTTATTTTGATTATATCTTTTAGCGCCGTTTCAATTGAATCCGTTTAGCTCTGAAAGTCCACTACCAAACAAAATCCCATTCGAATACTATAGTAAAAATGCTCAAAATGAATATGTTATACAGTAGTTATCGTAACTGTATAATAGTTTCCAAATTTAGTTATCTTGTTGACTTTTAGAGCATCAATTAGACATACTCGTATATACTATGTGTAAGTATTTTCGTCTGCTTTATAAACAGTGCTAAATTTCACATTAAAAACTATTAACCTACACTTGGAATACTAAAAATCAGTTTTAATTCGATTCACATTTATCGAAATTCAAAGTACAGTTTAGTTTATCGACATTGCCAAAACGATTATCGAAAATTAAGTTGCAGGGTTGCCAGCTGTCGACAATTGACGATGCTGTTTTAATTACAGCATAACTTTTTTAATAATTAAACAAACCAACAAATATATATTATAAAAATTTTATAAATTCAATAATTTTTATTATAAATATATCGATTAGAAAAACACAAAAGTATTACTGTAGTAGATTAGTTTCTGTCTTAGAAATTCATAATAATTCAATTAAATTAGGTGCACACTTAACAAAAATGTTTAAAAATAATAATACAATAAAATTGAGTCCAAGAAATAGGAAAATATTTATCAAATTCTTTCTATATATTTTTTTGTAATATAAATAATACTTTCTATTACAGTTATTTAGACAATATTTATGCTTATCTGTAGCTGCTTTATTGATGTGGTGCTATATATATTTTCCTAGTTATAAACTACCTCAAGCTCTAACTACTCTGTCTATGCTATTCATGTTGCTTATAGTCAAATGCTGTATTTGTTTTTAGTGTAAACTTTATATTTGTAGCTTTTATTGTTAAACTACTGTACTTTCTGTCCTTTACATTTGTTGTACTATTATTCTATTTAACTATTACTATTATTTACTAGCCCTAGATAAAGGTCTGTTGATTCGTTGTGTGGAAAGGCCCCAAATAAACCTTGCTATTAGTTGTAGTTTTACATTTGTAGATCATACTCATAGTTCGCTCTGCATTCCACAAAATTGATCTCACAATTGACCTTAACTTTCTACGCCTTCTCTTCACATCCATTGCCCAACCAATCGACACACCACCACAACAACAACAACAACAACAACCACCACACTATCACAGTGACACAATACCCGAGGAATCGACCTATCACCATGGACACTCCAAGTCGCTGTGCGAACCCGCCGATGGCGACGACTGGGATGTCGTGCCCCTCGCCAGCACCGCCCAGGCCGCCAAGGTCGCCGGCAGCGGCAGGGGCGAGCGAACGGTGCACAGTGGGCGTGAGCCGCTGCTGCCACGCCCCGCATCCACGCCGCGCGCCCAAATACGACATATGAATGCCGGAGCTGTGGGCGGTGTGGCTGTGGGCGTGCCGGGTGGCAAGAATCAGGTGACGACGGCGCTGCTTGGCTATGAGGATACGGACAGCGACTCGGATGATGACGACGACGACGACGACGATGATGATGAGGGCGAGGATTTTGATCTGTACGATGATGAGAATATTGTGGTCACCACCTTCACCACGCCAGCAACGCCACGCCTACACGAACGGGGCAGACCCTCAGCAAGAGGATCAGGTGCCGGCACCACCACCACAACAAGCATTCGCCTCACACGCAACAATGATGAGAGCATCATTTGAGTCGAGGAGGATCAGGATCAGGATGAGGATCGGAAGGCGAATCGGAGACGTCATTTTCAATACGAAATGTTTTACTGAGTTCAGCAACGATATAAATTATAAAATAGATATTTCTATGATACCAAAAATATAGAAAATAGCAAAAGCGAAATATTTTCAAAATGGTTTAAAACAAAAAGCTTTATATAACAATTAACAACAAATAATACCAAAAACAGGCTAAGATATATTCTTGTAGATAAGCAAAATTAATCATTATACCAGTGACAAGAAACCTATTTAAATTTTGTGTTTCTGCAACGATTTAAATTATCAATTCTTATCCATCAACAATTGTTAACTAATCTATTAACTAGCTAATACTAATGTGTTCCAATAACAATTGTTTGTGTAATTCAAAACCTTTCATTAAGCCAATTAGCCAAAGTTTGATTTAAGTGTGTTTTTTCTGCTATTTTAGATAAATTTATAATCTTAATAATTATGTAAAATTAACACATATTATTGTAATTAATTGTGTTGCTAAAAGTACTTAGTCGCAGCGTTTAGTTCAATTTTAGTCGTATTTAAAACAACCTAATTAAAAGTGTAAAAAGTACTTGATAAATAAACATAGAAAGTGACGAGAAATTAAAACTAACTGTGTATAGTTAATTAGACAGAGAGTTACGTAATTTATAAATTATTTTTGTAAACATTTACGAGCCACAAACCAATGTGAACGGAGCAAATAAGCAGGAAATAATAATAACTATAAATAGTATAATAATATTATTTGTAGAACTACGCGTGAATTGTGAACTGTCTGACTGGATACACTGCTAAAAATCAACACACAATACAATATACAAATGCTATATATAAATATATGTTCAATTTGTAGTCGAAAATAATAACATGGAATTCCATAGAGATATTTACTTTATGTAAACCCAGCCCAATCTGAAGTTCTATTTTCACAATCGGATACCAAATATTTTCTTTAACAACTATATAGTTTTAATTAACAACCATATAGTTAAGTATTTCCTTATGTAAGTTATCCAAGAAATGGCCTTCTAAATATGCACATTATAGATCAGATTAAATTAAACCTTTTCAACTTTCCGTTGTGATTGTAACTAACTGAAAGAAACCAGTTTAGTTAAATAAAATGTTTAAACTAACTTACTTACGAGTTTTCATTTCCATTTAACCGTAAGACAATAAACAGCTGCAAGAAAATACTTGTAAATTGTCATTTCCATTAAATAAAGAAATTGGAGAAAATTAAAATAAACTATAAATAAATTATTATAAAGAGCTGTGTTAATTATGAGCGCGATTTCTATATAAAATTTGGCATTATGCACAATCTGTTAAATATATACAATTTGTATAATTTATATAAAAACAAAAACGATAACGATAGCTCATCCAATACGCTTGAGAGCAGTTAAAACTAAACCAAAAAGTTAGTGGAAAATTTCAATAAAAAATGTTTGCAAATTTTCATACCGTAGGCCTTAAGTTTGTGCATAACTCGAAATTGATAGCGAAAACTAATTGCAAATCACACAAATTAAAACATTAGCAAAAATACACTGGACAAAAATAATAACAAATTGAAATTGTCAACTGTTAAACTGATTTTAAATATTGTATAAGAGAATTTTACTAAAAATAAAGGCAAACGAAAATCAAATAATATGAAAACAATTTTTGTGCATTTATTTATTGAATCGTGCCACTGTGCAAGCGCTACGGGCACCAAGTCAGAGTCAGCTCCCTTCTTGGATTGACACCAGGCGAACAGAACTGCAAGCAAGGTCTGTGTGCGAGCCTCTGTTAAACAACATTCTGTTAAATAACAGCCAGCCAGATCATGTTAAAAATCAAGCGAGCATAGAGCAACATTTTAAGCCTCCTGTATAGATATAGAAATACTATATGTATATGTAAGTATAAACAACTTTTGGTTTTTGTTTTTGAAATTCCGTTTATACATTTATTTCACCGAATATTTTTTGTTTTGTTTTGTTTGTTTATTAAACTTGTTGTTTTATTTAGTTTTTATTTTCCTGTGAAACTGATATAGTTTAATTTGCGGATTATATATAATTATTTGTATTTCTCGAAGAACTCTGTCTATAAGTATGTATTTGTGTATTTCTGCTTGTATATATGTATGGCTGAGTACCAGAGCATTATGTTCAAGTAGCTCGAGTATTAGCGAATGTATGTATGTATATGTATATATGTATATGTAGGTAAATATGTATATCGATGGTCATCATTTCGCATTTAAAGTGTGAGAGTGAGTGTGCGAGTGTGTGTGTGTGCTATCTAAACCTTTTGATAATTTATATTTTTATCGATAAATATTATATTTTGTTTACGCTTTAGTTAAATTCATGAACTCTTCAACGATTTAAACAAATACGCATATGTATGAGCATTATATGTATGTATCTATGTAGGTATGTAGGGTTTAGTCGATCCTATAAGAAATCTTGCCTCTATTTAACATTTTGCTAAAGAAATTTGTTTTGTATTTGCTAAATATCATTTCCTCATCATAGTATAATACTTTTATATTGTTTTTAAACCCAACATTAGCTAGAGTGCATATAGATCAGCAAAGTATAAGATTCCTGCTTTGGTATCATTATGTTATCGAGCTATAGAGACGCGTATGTATGTATTATAGCACTTATGTATGTAATGTGTGTAACAAGTTAAGAGTACTGGATATCATGTTGAAAGGCAATTGAGAGTGGATTTATATATACGTCGATAGCACAGATACCATATATATATATAGTATATATAGATTTCTTTATCGATATGAGTACAATTTAACTGCAACTAGCATAGAACTGACGCCCAGCATAACAGAACATATAGTATATATAGAATATATATCTATTTGAAGGTAACTAATCTGCGATTATATATAGCTCAAATTTTATACAAACTTTATGCACGTTTTTTTATACAATACAGAAAACTCGCAATTGATCGGAATCAGTTGTAAATGCCGTTGATAATAATAATAATACGTACTGAACTAATAGATACGATTATGGCAGTTGTGTCAAGCGCTTAAAGTATTAGACATTAACGGAATTTAAACAAAGCTATCAACTTAAGATACCGTCATATCGAGAGCGTGAGAGATTTACTGGGGAATGGTCATCATGCTTAGTATTTAGTTAACAATTAATCATAAATCGACCTTCGTGTATGGATATATACAAATACATACGCATATTATTGGAAAACACAGAAAACCATCTTTATCTTCATATATATATACTATATGTATATCTTTAGTTAGTAAGTACTATATCATATATATATATCATATTCCTTGCGGGAAAAAACACGTTCAATATATGTTAAATATGTAATTAGTTATGTACTGGCATTAAACACATCTAATTCAACGGAAATTTGATTGATATAATTATGTAATATGCATATTACCTAATGTCATCGTATATATTCTTAATTTTTGTTTTGAAATAAGTTGATTTGTTTGATTACATTTATGAGATTTTCAGTTGCATGTTTGATTTGATGAGAATATGATTAGTATAAGCTTTAATTCCACGTCATATTTCAAATGAGAACCAAAAACTTTCAGAGCCAAAAATACCTCAGAGTCAAGAACAAATTGTGATTGAAGGAAATCGATAATTCTGACAATATAGCACAAGGGTTAATACTTGGATAACTAATACAGATTTTTGCTAGTTTTCGACTAAATTTAGTTAATTTCTTGTTCAACTTATTGAATTTATATTCCATCTGCTGCTCTCCCGTTTCAGTTGTGTTGTGAGGCGTCCCTTAGAGACCGAAACCGAAGGCTCGTTATACGTTTCCTTTAAGGCGGCAGTTTAGGAGTTGGAAGTGAAAATTACGTTTCGATTAGAATTTCTTTGCATGTTTAATGTATGCATAATAGGGGGAAATACACAAAATAAATATACAAAATCAGTAGGCTACAAAAATATACACATAATAGACTGTAGATTGGCTAACATGGGTTTAATACAAGCATACAATGAATACGACTTTGCACTTAACATAAACAATTACGGCTAACTAATTAAATAATAACAATGATTTAAGCATAGGTATTGCAACAAAAGTAGCACTAAGCTTCAAGACATGCGCTTGGCGAGAACAACTTGGCATTACTTATTCGAACAAAATCAAAAACAAGAAAAGTAAAGAATACAATTATAAATATCAAACTATAAGCTATACGTTATAAATATTGGAATGTGCGGGCATTTAGAGAGCGTTCTTAAAGCAATCGTCATGGTTGTGATTTTGAGTTTGAGTTCGAGTTCGAGTCGCTGCACGTGAGATTCACTTTGCCTTCGTGTCATTCACTTTCGCCGTCTTACCGGACGTCACAAAGGGACCCACGTAGTTGCTGGGGAACAGTCCGGACAGCCCGTTCAGCTCTCCCCTCCACCACTCCGGCTCATCCCGACCCAGCACGCTGATAATGTCGTCCTTATCGAAGGACAGCTCGTCATCGTTTTGTGCTTTGTACGGATATAGAGCAATCACTTTGTCTGCAAGATAAATGGCATATTAGGTTACACAGTTCATTAATTCACGATTCATTTACGTCAGAGCTTGCAATAATCGGTCTCACTTGTTCTGTGATTCCATTCGATTCGATTACGATTCGATTTAATCGATACTTTTTTTTAGAATCAATTTTTCATGCAATTTACTTTTGCGATTTCCTATGCAGTTCAGGGTCTGCTACTGTTTGTTACATCCGATCAAAAAGATCGATTCTACAAAATCAAAGATCGAATCGTTTTCTCACTGACACGATGCCTACAAGTCTCACGAAGACCGCTTGGACCTCGTTTCGTTTCGGGTTCGTCTTCGATGAACCTGCGGTCTATGGTTCTCTCTCTCTTTTAAAACATATGTTTACTCGAGAGCTCTGCTCTCTTTGCTTTCCTTCTGACTCTCCTAAACGGATTAAGCTAGGATTATGCTCTTTTCTTCTGACTCTCCTAAACGGATTAAGCTAGGATTATGCTCTTTTCGAGAGAGATGACCCAAATCGCAGACCGAGAGCACAAGCGAACCGGAAAGGCGGTTGCTAGCGAGCGACCTTTTGTTATTTTGAAAGTATTTGTGAGAGCAACGTAACTTCGGTTGACCGTTTAGTGCAAGCTCTGGCATACGCACCCAATATCTGTTCGGTCATCTCGATGCGACTGCCGGAGACGGGCGTGTTGCGACCGCTGTTGCGTCCGCCCTGCAGCACCTTGACGTAGGTGGCCGGGAACCAGCCGATCTGACGTCGCCTGCCCTTGGCCTGCAGCTCGCCCTCCCACCAGCCGGAGTCGGTCTTCTTGCGTATCATTATCAACTGGCCACGTGTCAGCGATAACTGCTCGCTGCTGGTCGCCTCGTAGGGGGCAATAACTTGTGCTATCTCCGAGCGCTTGGCTCGCATACCCTGTAAAATAGTCAAGGGATAAAGCTGGTGTATTAGTGTGTGCATTGGATGGGAGAGCGGGGTAGGCGGATAGATAATATGCAAAACAACTATTTACGGGTGTCATGGAAGAGGTGCGTGACATGGGCCGGCTGTAGCTTTCGGCCGGTTCGCTCTGTGACTTGGACTGTGTGTTTATCTGCGATACTTCAGTGTCGAGATCTTCGTTCGTGTGCGACTCCTCGAGCTCAGCGGGCTGTGCTGGTGTCGGTGCCTCTGGATGTGCCTCTGGATGTGCCTCTGGCTGTGCCTGCGATTGTGACAGGGACTGTGATTGTATCTGGGTCTGGTACTGCGCTTCTGGCGCAGCGCTGCCGTTCTGTGTTACCGCCTGAGTTATGGATTGGGTTGTAGAGTGTCGGTTTAAGCAGATGAAAAGCATTGGATTAGTAGATGATGCACATGATTGGTTAACAACGACACAGCTCTACTTCTACAGCTACAAGGTAGAACTGGGCTTCGATTCGATTACGATTCGATTTAATCGATTTTTATTCTCCGCGATTTAATCGATTCCTTTTTTGGGTAGTCGATTTTGCGATTTCTTGTGAAATTCAATGTAACGCGCCACAAATAAACAAGATAAAGGTGTCGGTAGCAAAAAGTTCGAGGTCTTATAACCGACTGATCTGCTCCGTCCTTTCTAGTTTTTGTTTTTTGTTTTCCAAACAATATTAATTTAAATTTGTATCGATTATTCTCTTAGACTAGCTTTTTCGATTAATCGATTAAATGGATTTTAAGACGTGCATCGATCGAAAAGCTCGATATTTGAAAGATTAAAGATCGCACCCAGCTCTACTACAAAGACCTGCTCTTACCTCCTCCGATGCGTCGCCTACAGAAGGTGCTGCTGCAACGGAACTCGCTGCCGCTGTGCCCACATCGGCCTTCTGCACGTAGTTGGATGGGAACATGCCGGTGCGATTGCCAATCGTGCCCGTCCACCATTCGCCCTCCTTCTTGATGACCATCACCATTTCGCCGGCGCCGAAGCTCAGATCGCCGTCTTCGGCCGAGTCATAAGGGTAGGCGGCTATGTAGTACTCCACATCGCCAGCTGCTGCAGTTGCTCCAATTGTGGTGGCCACCTGGGGCTCCTCCGCCAGCACACTATTGTCGCTGTAGCTGTTTAGTGCAGCGTCCGCTGTGTGGGATGCAACTGCAACCGCTGTAGGTTCCTCCTCCATCTTTTCCACGTAGGATTCGGGAAACCAGCCGGTGTGGCCATTGATCTCGCCCGCCAACCAGCCGGGCTCTGCGTTCTGTTCCAATGGCACGAGGATTAGGTCGCCGGGCACAAAGGTTATCTCCTCGGCGTTGCGTGCATTGAACTCGTAGACGGCACGGTACTTGACAAAACCCTCCGGTGCCGGTCCGCTGAGATCAACGGCAGCTGCATCCGCTGCCGCAGCGGATGTATCATTGCCAAGTCCATAGCTGGCATAGGGATCGGCGGCAGAGGCTGCAACTGTTGCGGCTGCGCTGCTGCTGCCCCAGCCACTACCAGTGTCCCAGGTGGAGGAGGAGGCTGCTGTGGCAGATTCGTTCTTCCGATTGTACTTCATTTCCAGCACCGCAGTGCGCTCCACATCGTACTCCTTGTACAGATCTTCGCACTTGGCGATGAGCGCCGAGAGTTCGGCCTTCAGCTCCTGCATGGATTCATCGTTGGAGTTGAGGTCCTCCTTCTTGTGCTCGATATCCTTCTCGATGTTCTCCACCTTGTCCTTGATTTGCTTGATCAGCAGCTGAAACAGATAATCAAAATATGGTGTTATACAATCAGTCGAACAAAAGGCTACAGTCGGACGTAACCGACAGTAGGAAACCCTTTACTTTGAGTATATTTACTTACAAACACAATCAGAAGCTACACGCATATGCAAGGCACAAATGAGTCAAATTGTCTGTAGCATATCTTCGCTTTTTATTGCCCGATCGAAACAAAATTCAGAGCGTCGATAGAGATACTGTAGCTATAGTAGATATTTGCGATTTGCGGGGAAAGGGGAAGAGGTATTCAAAACTACAAAAAACTCGTGCTGCTTACTGAATAGGAGAACCTAAATCCCGAATATGGTGTCTCTAGCTCGTATATTTACTGAGGTGTTTATACAGACGGACAGACAGACGGATAGACGGACATGGCTATATCGACTCGGCTTGTCGTCCTGATCAATAATATATATACCACGCCTCCTTCTAGGTGTTACACACATTTCCGCTTTGCACTAACTTAATAGACCATTGTTACTTTTATTTGGATTCTTACTTGTTTGTGCGCAAAGGCTGCGGTTAGCTGCTCCTGCTGAGCCGCATCTCCGGTTAGGGAACCACCGCTGGCCTTGCTCTTGGCCTCCCACTTGCCGCGCTCCTGCGTCAGCTGCAGCAGCTTCGCGTTCTGCTCCTTGATGCGCACCTTCAGCTGCGCCATTTCAGTCATCGAAGTGTCGCGCTGCGTGCGCATCCCATCAATAACGGACTTCACATTGGTAACCCCGGCGCGTGTGTCGCATATCTTCTGCGACAGGTCCTTGATCTGCAAGAGAAATGCGATTTTTTATTAATTTATTTGTCAACTAATGTCACTAAAATACAAATTGATGTACAGAATAATATTAAATTCAGGAATTAAATTAAAAGTAAATGATAAAAGAGTTAAAGTTAAAGATATTCTTCGGATGAAATGTCATTGAAAATTAAATGTGATTTAAAAGAAAAAGGTGTAGCACTTGCTACTTGAATTTGGGAAAACCCAGAAAAACCCAATCTGACCAAAGTTATTGGTTAGTTAGATTCAACAATATTACTATTTTACCATTTATGTGGAGTTTAATAATTTAATAACTTAATAGATGGAAGAGAAGTATCGGTATCGAATACACGGCGCAAAAAAAGGAAGTGGACAACCTTAGAGGAAAACCACCTTATGAAGAAGCACATTGTACAATGGAATATTGATAATAATCCTAAGCAAGGTTCTGACCTGGCATTGACTGGCCCACAAACCAGATACCATCCTTGGGCAAACTCACAAGCATCTTCCAAGGAAGGTGTGTTGACATAAACCTGGAACGCGGGTACCGAAAAAGGGACATCTCTATCCTTTCTGCAGGGATCAGAACGGTAAGCAACTGCACCAATACCTTCAGGCTAGTACTGGAGGTAAGATCAAAACTAGACACACAACCTCTCTCTACGATGGAACTCCGGACATACAAACATACCAGGGTCGAGCTGGCGTATGAGCTTGCTAGGAAAGGCGCATGTGACGGGGAGGTGGATGAGGTTCAGAAAAACTGATTCTCCTAACACCATATATACTACACCCAACATGGTACTCGGATGAGTTATGAAGGTAAGGTTAGTTAGGAGTAGTCTACTTCTATAGAGAGGTAAATGAACGCCAGAAACCCAGAGCGAATAGAAGAAATTTCCTTTATACGGGATTCTGTTCTACCCTGTTTTTGGAAGCATACAGTTTGCAATGCAGTTTACCTTCTCGTTTAGCGTGCTGAGCTCCACGTTGAGCTGCGTGTTGTGTGCCTTCTGCTTGAGCACTCGCTCCTGTTCCCGCTGCTTCTGTGCGTTCATCTCGGCAATGCGCGCCTGTTCCCACTCCTGTTGGCGCTGCTTCTCCAGCTCCCTAGCAAGAGTATTACAATTAGCATAGTCTATTTAATTAGTAGAGCTTTAAGACCGACTTTCTGGCCGCCTCCTTGGCGTCGAGTTCCCGCTTGCGCTGCTCCTCCTTTTCCTGTTCGATTTCACGCTGTCGCTGCAGCTGACGCTCCAGTTCTTCCTGATGTTTGCGCTCAGCCTCCAGGCGCGCCTTTTCGCGCTTGTCCGCCTCCTCGCGCTCCTTGCGCTCCCGCTCTTCGCGCTCCTTGCGCTGCTGATCCTCCATCACCTTTCGCCTGCGATCCAGCTCCACCTTGCCCTTCTCATAGTTTTCCTTGCGCTTGTCCTCAAACGAGGCTAAAGGTGATACGGAAATCTTATTAATAGACAGTATTTAATAGATAAACTCTAACGTACTTTGCGGCAAGCCCGCTGCTGGATCAGCGTCCGACATGGCGCCGCCCTGCGACGACACCGAGGTGTGTCGGGAGGCTGGCTGAGAGCCGGGACGCGAGCTGACGCCGGACACGGAGCCTGGCCGGCTGATCGCCTGCGACTTGAGCTTGCGCAAACTGGGCGGCACCCATTCCAGGGGCAGGCTGACGGGTATCTTCTCGCCAGCCATGGCCTTCTCGCAGAGAAACATGGCCAGGATGAACTCATCACAGCTCAGCCGGCCATCGCCATCGACATCGGCCAGCGTCCAGATCTGCGCCAATATCACCTGCGGCAGCTTGCTCTGCACCAGCACGCTGCGTGCCTGGGCGCCCGTCAAATAACCCGATCTGGTGCGATCGTTCACGTTGAACACCTGTGTGTATTTGCGTTTCTGTGCGGCAGCCACGGCCCATTCGGCTTGACTGCAGGAAGAGTAAGCATAAGTAAGCATGAAAGTAAGCATATATCCAGATAAAACTCACGGTGACTCAATGGAAGGCGCTCGCTCCGACATGGACATATGGCGACTAGGTGGATTACTTTGAGGTGGCGAGACAATCGCCGCTGGCGCCGTAGGAGAAGCTGCGGCAGCTGGAGGAGGCGCCACAGCAGGAGGAGCAGCAGCAGCTACAACAGCTGCAGGCAAAGCAGCCGGCACAGCAGCAGTTATATTCTTAAGCGGATCCATGGGGCTCATTGAGCTGGTGGAGCCACGTGGCGTCATTGTGGGCGTGGCAACGGCATCCGTCAGCGAGCTCAGGAGCGACGGTGGCAGCGTCTTGGGCACCTCCATGCCACGCAGCTTGAGATTGATCAGCTTGCAGGCTATGCTGAACTCGTTAATGTTCATTTTGCCATCGGAGTCCGTGTCAGCCAATGCCCTGCATGGATGCACATAATGTTCGTTAATAATAAATTTAAATAATGGGGTAAATAATATTGTAATATATCTATCTTTACAAACATACTAAATTAAAATTTAACTACTACAATAAACAAATTAAATAAAAACAATTAAATAAATATAATCAAATTCATTACAAATATTAAAAGCAACTCCATTAGTATTGTATACAGGGTATACAAATGTTTATAGTAAATTACCAACAGAAATATTCAAAGCAACTAAATTAATGTAAAATCTAAATATTGGGGTAACAAAATTTTAATCAATTTAAATATATATGTAAATAGGAAATTCTTACAACAAATGTCTATTTAAAATAACTTCTATTTCGAATAAATAAAATAAAATAAATTATGATTAGAAATGTAACTATGAAATTCCATAAAGGGAAAACATTTATTAAATTTAAAAAGTACAAAATATAACATATTTTATACAAGAACTTAATAAATAATATAATAATTAGGATCATAAATTTAAATAGGAAATTCCCACAACAAAGGCCTATATTAAAGCGTATTAAAATGAACTAAACAAACTGCCAGCTAAATATACATACATATCTGTATATATATGGTGTTATGCTCTTATCAGCAGCGTTGGCGTCGACGCCTCGAATGCAATAATAACAGCAAATACGACAGAACAACAGACATTTCTGTGCGATTACTCACCATATTTGGCCCAAGATTAGCGGCGGCAGCTGCGACTGCAGGAAGAAGCCCTTGGCCTGGGCCCCCGTCACGAAGCCGCCTTGGGGCTGCAGGGCTTTGAACTGCTCCTGGTACTTCCCCCTCTCCCGCTGGGTGATCGCCCAGGCGTCGACGGCTGGATTCATTTTGTTCTCTTTTCTTTTGTTTTGTTTTGCTTTTTGCTCTTCGCTTTGAGTGTGCTTCTGGTTTAAGAGTGTGATTGCAACTTGAGCTTTCCCGAGTTTGCTTTGCTGCTTGTTTCTGCTTCTAGTTGCTCCTCCTTTGCTTTCCTTTGGCGAGAGAGAGAGTGCGGGAGGGGAGTTTGGGTCTGGCGTAAAACGGTAAAACGTGTGTATTTCTCGTAACTCCCACACAACAACAAACTTGCCCCAGTTGCGTGTGTGTGTGCGTGTGCGTGCGCCTGTGTGCCTGCGTGCGTGTGTGTGTGTGTGTTCGTTGTTCGTGTGTTGTTTGTTCTGGTTTAAGGCGCTCTCTTCGGCCGCTGAGTACACATCAAATACATGTCACACACACACTCACACTCATACTCACACTCACACTCGCTCACTCTGGCTTACGCTCTCTCTTACTATTGAGTATCCGTCTTGCTCCCACCACCCCACAATTTTTCACAATGGATTTCTAGGGTTTACCTGAAATGCAATTCAAATTTCACACATAAATTCGATTAATCGATTGGCCTAACGTCATGCATTAACAATATATAAATGTGATAATTGTTTTTTAGTGGGCGTTTTGGCAACTCGAAAATTCCAGCAGCGCAGAGTGTCGGTATTGATTTGTTTCTCTTTTTGCAAGCGCGTGCAATTGCCTTTATCGCATGCTGCACTTGTGCACAGTTATTATCATTAATCAGTTAACAGAGCCGCTGATAATGCGCTTACTTTTCATTAGCACACAAATTTTTAGCAAGTTTTTGTTATTTTCAACTTCGTTTCGTTTCGTGCAAATTTGTTCACGAACCGAATAGGGTTGCTGCACACTCATTGGTCTATCGATAAATATTTTCAGAGATAAGCTATTTTTATAAAAGTATTTTCTGCATGCATGCCATCGATAAATTAAGCAGAGATAATTGCTAAATCGGCAAAAAACTTAAATTTTTATGAACAATAAGCTCTGTCGGCTAAACAGCTATATTAGTCGTCTGTTATTTCAAGTCGTTGTCAGCTGATTCAAACAAATAGTAATATTTCCTAATATCCAATATATATATTATGCTATTTATTTTGTACATTAAAAAGATTGTAGGTTGTACCAAATAGTAATATATATTTATATTATTTCTATTATATAGATAACCTTATAATGATAATAACAGAATAATAGTAGTATTCACCTTATTAATCAGTTTGTAAAAATTTGAGCGATTATAGGCTGGAATACCTTGAGTGCAAGCCCTGGTATATCGATATTCACTCTACACAAATATCGCAACGCTGATAACTGGTGGTATTTAAGAAATACCGCCAGACTGACATCACTGCTTTCGCTCTCTTTTGTCGGCAACACGTGCTGCGATTGGTAAATTCGCAAGAGAAACTAAAAAAAATAAATTTATCAAAATGTCGGAAACTTCAGAGGACGAACAGGCGCAACTGCAAACAAGCGAAGAAGAGGAGGAAGGGGAGGAGGAGGAGATAAGCGGCGACGAAGAAGACGCCGAAGAAAGCGGCGAGGAGCAAACAGACGAGGAGAGTGAAAACAACTCGGAAAATGCGGATGAAAGCGATCAAAAGTTAAACGTGGAAAATGAAAAGGAAATCACATGGAAAGATTTGGTAAATTCTTGCATTAGCTTTTCTAGATCGTAAATTTCTAAAACCATATAAATTACAGGGTCTGAATGAAACGCTGGTCAAGGCATGCGAGGAGCTGAAATGGAAGGCGCCCTCAAAGATCCAAAAAGAGGCGATTCCCGTGGCGCTGCAGGGCAAGGACGTTATTGGCCTGGCCGAAACCGGATCCGGCAAGACCGCCGCCTTCGCCCTGCCCATCCTGCACACGCTGCTCGAGAATCCGCAGCGTTACTTTGCGCTGGTGTTGACGCCAACGCGCGAGCTGGCCTTCCAAATAGGCGAACAGTTCGAGGCCTTGGGTAAGAGTGTGGAATGAGTAAAAATACACGCAATTGTTCTTGTAATTTGCTTGGCATGCGAGGCAGAGCGCTCACATATGCGAGCTTGCTCAAACCATAAGAAAGAGCAATTACAAATACAAAAGAGCCACGGGAGCAACGGCGTGGGCAACACTGATATACATATTTAATAACTTTGATATTATAAATTCAATGCATAAGTATTACCAATGATACCTTTGCTTCTCAGGCAGCGGCATTGGCATCAAATGCTGCGTTGTCGTCGGAGGCATGGACATGGTGGCCCAGGGTCTGCAGCTGGCGAAGAAGCCGCACATCATTGTGGCCACGCCCGGTCGTCTGGTGGACCACTTGGAGAATCTGAAGGGCTTCAACCTGAAGGCGATCAAGTATCTGGTGATGGATGAGGCCGATCGCATACTGAACATGGACTTTGAGGTCGAGCTGGACAAGATCCTGAAGGTGCTGCCGAGGGAGCGTCGCACGTTCCTCTTCAGCGCGACGATGACGAAGAAGGTGAAGAAACTGCAGCGCGCCTCGCTCAAGGATCCCGTCAAGGTGGAGGTCAGCAACAAGTATCAGACAGTCGATCAGCTGCAGCAGTACTATCTCTTCATTCCGGCCAAGTTCAAGGATGTGTATCTGGTGCATCTGCTCAACGAGCTGGCCGGCAACAGTTTCATGATCTTCTGCAGCACCTGCAACAACACGGTCAAAACCGCCCTCATGCTGCGCGCCCTCGGCCTGCCCGCCATCCCGCTGCACGGTCAGATGTCCCAGAACAAACGTCTCGCCGCCCTCAACAAGTTCAAGGCCAAGAATCGCTCCATCCTCATCTCAACCGATGTGGCTTCGCGTGGCCTCGACATTCCCCATGTCGATGTGGTCGTTAACTACGATATTCCCACCCACAGCAAGGACTATATCCATCGGGTGGGACGCACCGCGCGCGCGGGTCGCTCCGGACAGGCCATGACGATGGTCAGCCAGTACGATATCGAGCTGTATCAGCGCATCGAGCATCTGCTGGGCAAGCAGCTGCCGCTCTACAAGTGCGAGGAGGACGAGGTGATGGCCCTCCAGGAGCGTGTCGCTGAGGCGCAGCGCACCGCCAAGCTGGAGCTCAAGGATCTGGAGGAGAGCAAGGGCTTCAAGGGGGGCAGGGGCAGGGACAACAACAACAAGCGCTCCGCTGCCGCCGATCACGATGATTCCGAACAGTTTACGGGAGCGCGCAAACGCATGAAGGGCATGGGCGGCGGCAAGGGCAAGAGCATGGGGGGCGGCCAGAAAAAGAACTGGAATCGGGGTAAAAAGCGAAATTAGCCATAAGTTTTGTTGTTTAACTTATGTTTAATCAAATGTAGAATATTAATTTCAATAAACTTTATTCGTAAGTTATTTCAGAATAATCATTAAATAAACTTTATTCGTGGGGATTTCATTTATACTATATATGGTTATTTTAGAATGGTTATTTTAGAATAGAAAAAGAACTGCAATTAAGGCAAAAATAAAAATTTGCCATAACCATTTAACTTGTAATGTTCAATAAAACGTAGAATATTAATTTGAACCAAAATGGGCGGGGCAGATCAGTAGAACGCACCCGACTGTAGAATACACTGTATCCTTTGCATACGCAAAGCAAAATCTCGATATATCTCTTAATTATGGACCGATTTAAATGCAATTTACAGAATTGGTGGATATTAATAATCTGCACAGTTTGTAGAATACAGATTTTATGTAAATGGATTTAAATCTCCTTTATTGGTTAATGTACTTTTTGTATATTCATTGTGGGCGGCAGGGGCGTGGCATCTAACATTTGAAATCAAGTTTATTTCATATCGCTCCTTTACCAAAAGAGTCTCATAACTTAAAAAACGCGATTTTTGAGTTAATAAAGTAGTAATGTTCGTTGATTATTAATCTATCTTGTGTCAAAATTTCATTATCCTATCTTCAATACACACAGCGTGAGAAGAGATTATGTCGACCTGCTTTGTATGGAGATACACGGCGCTTGAAAACTTTAAACGCGTTTATCTCGAAACGCACTTTTTTGAGTTATGACACTCTTCTGGTAAATGAGCGATATATAGTTTGTGGGATGTGCCACGCCTCCTTCTGTCTGATACATACATTCTCCCAAAGTTATTTACCCTGTATATTATTTACCCAGAATAACAAGCGTTTACTTAAAAAAACGTTAAATATATGCTTGAAATAAAGTTTATTCGTATATTTGGGATACATTTGAATGATATAATTATTTCTGAAGTGAATAACTAGCGTTAGTTTATCTGCTGCTCGACGAATCCAATTTTTGTGGCCAGCAAAATAACTGGAATCTGGGTAAAGGGAAAAATTAGTCATTAGTATTTAAACTGCTGATGTTGAATATTATGTAGATAAGATACTATATATAGTCGAAATCAACTTTATTCGTAAGCATATAGAGTTTATGGATTTAGTTATCTCCGAAGCGGATAACTGGCGTTAATTTAGCTGTTGCTAGCATGTCAATAAATTGAGGTTTTTGGCTGTCCTCAGCTGTTAAAATTGCTGAGGTTGCCAAGGAAGGAATTGTTGATAGGGCTGCTGCTGTTGTGGCTGTTGCTGTTGTTGATGAGGCTGTTGCTGCTTTTCATAAGACTGCTGACATCGGTATTTTAATTCCTGTTGCTGTTGAAATTGTTGCAGCTGTTAAAATTGTTGCTGCTGTTGAAGATTTTGATGTTGTTGAGATTGCGAAGGAAAGAACTGTTGATAAGGCTGCTGCTGCTGTTGCTGCTGCGGCTGTTGCTGTTGTTAATAAGGCTGTTGCTGCTGTTTGTAAGGCTGCTAACATCGGTATTTTAATTCCTGTTGCTCTTGAAATTGTTGCTGCTGCTGCTGCTGTTAATATGGTTGCTGTTGTTGGTGCTGTTCCTGCTTGTCAAATTGTTGCTGCTGTTGCAGCTGTTAAAATTGTTGCTGCTGTTGAAGATTTTGATGTTGTTGAGATTGCGAAGGAAAGAACTGTTGATAAGGCTGCTGCTGCTGTTGCTATTGCTGTTTTTGGTAAGGCTGTTGCTGCTGTTCATAAGGCTGCTGACATCGGTATTTTAATTCCTGTTGCTCTTGAAATTGTTGCTGCTGCTGTTAATATGGTTGCTGTTGTTGCTGTTGTTCCTGCTTGTCAAATTGTTGCTGCTGTTGCAGCTATTAAAATTGTTGCTGCTGTTGATGATTTTGATATTGCTGAGATTGCGAAGGGAAAAACTGTTGATATGGCAGTTGCTGCTGTAGCTGCTGCTGCTGCAGATGTTGCAGATGTTGCAGCTGTTGATAAGTCGGTTGCTGCTGCTGTTGATAAGGCTGCTGCTGTTGCTGCTGCGGCTGTTGTTGCTGTTGCTGCTGCGGCTGTTGTTGCTGTTGATGCTGCTGTTGAAAAAGCGTCTGGCATTGCAATTGTTGCTGCTGTTGAAATTGTTGCTGCTGTTGGATTTGTTGCTGCTGTGGCAGCAGAAGTTGCTGCTGTGGCAGCAGAAGTGGCTGCGGTGGCAGCAGCTGTTGCTGCAGTTGTTCCTGTTGCTGCTGATGTTGATAAGGCTGATGCTGTTGCTGCTGTTGATAAGGCTGCTGGCATTGCAATTGTTGCTGCAGCTGCGGCTGTTGCTGCTGCTGAAATTGCTGTTGCTGCTGCTGATCCTGCTGCTCGCCGAGCGCAAATGCAACAGCTTCGGGCTGCAGTTGCAGCTGCTGCTGCTGTTGCTGCTGCTGCTGTTGCTGCTGTTGCGTCTGCTCCACGTTAGCCAGAATCTCGATGACAGGCCGGATGGTGGCCAAGTTGCGGGAGAGGGGCGTGTAGAACACCATTTCCAGGACCTTCTTGATGAGCAGCTGATCCTGCTTGGCCACAGCCCCCGTCGCTATTGAGGTGAGGAATTCGACAGGCATGGGAAACTTGGCCTGCTGAAAGAGCTCATCCAGAATTGGGCAATAATTGTGCCAATCGGCAGTGGACAAAATCGTCAGCAACTTGCCCGTTAACAGCGGATACAGCGCAGGATTATGCGAATCCCACAGATGGGACATGATGTGTGCAACGGCCGCCTCCGGGGAGAGTGTGGCAAGCAGCAGCTCATATAGACCCGGCAGCAACTGTGCGCTGTGCTGCTTGTAGAGCGCCACATCCTTGACGCAGTTGAGCACAAATGTTGGCATGTTGCGTCTGTTGTAGACCTCCGCGAAGCACAACAAATAGTGCTGGAAGAGCACGCGATGCCGCAACATGAAGCTGTAGGCGTCCCGCAGCTGAGACAGCTCCCAGCCGAAGATGCGACGCTGCACCTCGCCCGGCAGCTGCAGCGTATGGTTGCAGCCGGCATTGTGGCAGGCATCGTCCAGATATTGCCAGCACTTGATGCCAAACAGTTGCGTGTTGCAGTAACTGTTCTTGTCGCCGGTTGGCTGCCACGAGTACAGCATGGACACCGCTTGTTGCGGCTTCGGCGGCACCCGATAGGGCGGCGCAAAAATTGGCTTCGACTGTGCCGCATTTGAGGGGGGGTTGGGTCTGTTTGTGGCTGCTTGATTTCCGCTAACTTTCGTTCTTGCAACTTGTTGCTCGCTCTGATTGGCCGCCTTGAATTGTATCATTTGCCTCGGCTGTGAGGTTTTCACCTTAATCGCTGGCTTGGCTGGCTCAGGATTTGGGATTTGGATTGGGGTTTGGGTTTGGGTTTCAGGCAGCTTCTGCTGCACAACACGCTTCGGTATGCGAAACTGCCGCAAGCCATTGCCTCCACTCAATGGGGTGGATGTTGCAACAACCACAACGTTGGTCTTTGCTGCAGCTGCTTGCGGCTCTGGCTGCTTGTCCGGTTGCACTGCATCCTGGCTGGGCATTTGCTTTGCAGGCGACTCCGGCTGCTTGTCCCCATCATCCAGATCCCCATCCCAAGATGTGGCCACGGACAGCGCATCATCGTCGTCGTCCAGCTCAAAATTGGGCACATCCTGCATGCTCGCCTCCAGCTCCAGCGGCGTTTGGATCAATTCCTCCTCCAGCTCCCTGTTCGCCTCGCTCTGCAGTTTGTCGTCAAAGCTCTGCAGGAAACGCTGCAGCTCATCGTCCCCCTCGCCGCCGTCGTCAATATTCGGCATCGATCTGCCCTGATCATTATCGAGCAACAGCTCGCTTAGTATGTCCATGACGGGACTCGAATCCTTCCCCTCATCCCCATCATTGTGGTATAGACTTTCATCCTCTTGACTCGGAAATCCTTCGTCGCTGCTGTGTTCCTTGGAGATGGTTAGATTTTTGGGTTCCTCCAGCATGGTTATTGGGTTTTGTTGCACGCTCAGAGCCACATATTGAGTGTCGGTTGCGGTTGCAGTTGCAGCTGCGGGCGGCGGTTTGGACACCAGATTTATGGCTTTGGGCGGGGCGTGTGCTGGCTCAATTTGTGCATTGTTCTGTGTCAAAAAGAATGCACCTTTGTGCGTTAGCTGCAGATATGCACACGATACCGGTCTCTTTTTTAAAGCACACGGCTTGGATTTCGTTACCTTGGCTATTAGCTTTGGCCTTCCCCTTCCTCTAGTCGCTTTGGCCGGCGCCTGCTGCTCCTGATCAAATCCATTATCGATTTCCGGAGTCTCCTGTGCGGCAGCTCCGTTCTGCAGTGATGCTGTGGCCGCCTCTTTGAGCAGCTGTTGAGCCTTGGCTGGCTTTTTGTTGTAGCACTTCGTCTTGTTCTGAGCCACGGTTTTGGCCTTACCTGCTACCTCGTTGGTTTTCTGCAGGTGAATGTGGATAATTAGAAGCTTTACTTTACAAATGTGAACGGGGCAGATCTGTCGGTCGGTCTCGACCTATATGTTATAAAACTGTCACACGCTGTAGCAGCAATGCTTCTTCTTCTAACTTTTGTACGTGCGCCAGCTTCAATGGCTGCGCTGCCAAGGAGTAGCATATTGCGTAGAATATTGCGTAGCTTATATCTTCTGTGTTTTCAGGATAGTTATATGTAATAGAAAAGAGTATATATTCCGAATAACAATATTCTATGTTTAATATTACGCTTTTTATGTTCAAAATATGTGGTTTTATTGTTGGCATCCAAGATTTGAAATAAACTTGATCTGCGTACTGAATACATCTACTGATAGCAACCAAAACTACTGCTCTACCTCTTGTAGTTTCCGAAATCTCAGCGTTCAGTCAAACGCACAGACGGACAGATAGACCGACATCGCGAAATCGACTAAGCTCGTCTCCCTGATCAAGAATATATATACCTTGTGGGGTCTGCTACGCCTCCTTCTGCCTGTTACATACATTCTGACAAAGTTGTTTACCCTGTTTTTTCCATTTTTTTCAATGGGTACAGGGTATAAAAAGGGATCTACTGAGTTAGTGCAAAGAGTAGATGGAGGAGGCGTGCCATATCCCACAAAGTTTATATATTCTTCATCAGAACGACGAGCTGAGTGGATATAGCCATGTCCGTCTATCTGTCTGTATGAACACTTAAATCTTAGCAACTACGAGAGCTAGAGACGCCATATTCGGGATTAAGGTTCTCCTAATCAGTAAGCAGCATAAGTTTGTTTTAGATTTGGGATACCTGCTTCTCTTCCCCCGCAAACCACCCAAAAATTATTGTAACCACAGTTTTACCGCTATTGATTTGTAACTTATGGCATTCTCTATCGACGGTTTAAATTGCAATAGGATCGAATAAGAAACAGCGAAGATATGCCACATATACACAAAGTAAAGGCTACTGCTACTGTCGGTTACGTCCGACTGATCTGCGCCGTCCATATATTAAAAAAAAATTAGGTACCTTTCGCTGCAGATTCTTTTGAGGTTCCTTTTTAGTGATCTTCACTCTTGCCTGGGACTCCGGAGTGGCGCTCAGATCGAGCAAGGTACTGCGCCTACGTCTTACAGCTGGGGGCTGGGACTCCGGAGGGGCGCTCAGATCGAGCAAGGTACTGCGCCTACGTCTTACAGCTGGGGGCTGGGACTCCGGAGGGGCGCTCAGATCGAGCAAGGTACTGCGCCTACGTCTAACAGCTGGGGGCTGTACCTCTGCGGGTTTTGTTGAGGGCTGCTTTTTGAGGCGCCTTTGCAGTACCGCCAGAGGTTCGATTTCGTCGGCTGATTCGGATTCACTCTCAGTCTCCGTTTCACGCTGCATCTCCCCCACCATAATGTCCAATACTTCCTCCTCGATCTAGACATGGACTCGAATATAAATTCTTGAGATAGATCATAAAATGCCACTTACCGTGCCCACATAGACGTAGGGCGGCTCATATGGACGTTCCATGATACTGCAAAAGTCTTCGTACTTTTCCTGCCATTCTTCTGAGGTGTACTTGTCCACGCCCTCCTCTTGCACTACTTGCGCCCACATGCGCTGAATATCGCGATCGCGCATCTCTTTTGATTATATTAGTTTAGCAACTAAATCAATTATTATTCTCTAAATTGAACGGCACGTGTCCCGCAAAGTGGTTGATGTTTTATTTTTTTTAGCGCCTGATATTTTAGGCAAGTGCCGTTATGTCAGGGCTGCATAGCGAATGGTAGCAACCAGTGTTGCCAATTCTTTTTCGCGAAAAGAGCTGAGCACCAAATTAAAAATTTGCAAAAAAAAGCTAGAAAACAGCTAAGGTTATTCTTAGTGTGTACTTTAAATTAAAGCTGTTATATTAAATATCTAATAATAATAATAATAATGGGTCCTATTTTAGTATATATATATTTTTTTTATTTTTCTTTTCTTGTTAAAAACTGTGTATATTATTAAATCAGTTTTCTACTAGCTTTTTGGCAGCCTAACTAGTTATAGCTTATTTTAGTACAAACTTAGCAAAAAGCCATAATTCCTGCTTCCCACAGTTGCACAATTTTTAAAGATAATTTTTGTTTTTTATTTGTAAAAATATAATGATCTTATAGCCAGATCTGGCGGGAAAAAAGGGATTCGACAACAGTGGTAGAAAGATTAGCAGTTCAGCAGTTTGGAACTAGTTCAATTAAAGTCTGAACTCAAAATGAGCGGTAACACTTTATTAGTTGCAACTTTAAATAATTATAAAACAATTATAAATTAATTTTCACAATAATTCACATATTTTTATTATTTATTTTAGTAATGCCACCAGCACAAACGACTTGTGGGTTAACGATGTAGTCACAATATTAAAATAATTTAACTAATACCATACATTGATCAATAAAATAATATAAAATTAAGCCTAAATTAGTGGTAGCATTTATGAATTGAATGCTATTTTTTGGTTTATAACTTTAATCTAGTTTTCCTTTGGCAAGCAAAAACGAACCAGTGACATGAACTATTAAAAATACTAAAAAAAAGAGCTAAAAGAGAACATAAATGGCCAGTGTTGCCAACTAGATGAGTGAGACACGCCAATTTTATTTTTTTAAAATATTAAACAAAAAAAATAAATAAACCAGGAAATAAATGTGGCTTTAATGTTCCACTTGTGCTATTCTTAAATAAATAAAGTAAATAATTGCATTGCACGATAGAATAAGTTTCTGGTATTAAGCTATATTGTCTTGCTATAATACATATAGTATTTTCATTCCTAGTTTCAACTTGACTTTAGATTTAAGCATTTAACCATTTAATGTAAATCAAACTAAACACCGAGAAAAATCAAGAGTTGTAATTACTTTTAAAGCTGAATGGCTGGTTCAATTATTGGAGAGTTATCATTTCCAGGAGCTTGCGACATCTCCTCCAACATTCGATTCAAGGACTCCGATCCCAGTACGTAGTCGCTAGGGTTGTCGCTAATGTTTATAAATACCGGACGATTCTCCAAATTATTGTCATCGCTGCTGAGAATTTGCTGCAAAGCTGCGTTAATCTGTTCAGATCCCATGATATATGGTTCCTCTGTTTCAGCATTATTCTGTATTGCGGATAATGCCATCGAATGTGCAATATGTTCATCCTTTTCCTCATTTGCCGTCTTCCAAATTCGCGTTGTAAATGCGCTCATCAACAAACCAGCTGTCATGCTGATAACCCATTGAACGGCCGGCTTCATAGGCTTCGAATTTGGAGTTAAAAGCAAGGGGATAATTTATTTTTTTTTTAACAAATGTTTGGGTGTACTAGGAGCTTAGGCTTACTAGATTATATTTAACCAATATTTGAAATTCAGCGCGCGGCCTATTAGAATTTTAATGCCGATACCTAATCGATAGCCGAGAGTTCGGCCATCGGAAGTAGGACCAACGATAGTTGGGCCAGCGAGAGTTCGGCCAGTGACTGTTCGGCTAGACAAAGGAGGAGCACTAATTTCTATATACATTCTGGTGCGTCCTGCTGTTAGATTTGTAATGGGTGGCTTATCACTAACACCAGAGCTTTGGTTCCTCTTCTGACACGTCAGCGTATTATGCTTATAAATTTAAGCTATAGAAACTTTTATCATACACTGTGCAAAATACCCACCAGCTGCTTCCAAATGCAACCCGCACCACACCATACATCTGCACCCCGCACCAGTCACTCACCAACTGAGCTGGCAGTTATATGTTTTTGCCGCAAGCTGTATTAGTCCGATTTCAGTTGTTTTTGAAACTATGATACCAAGCGAGCAGCATTTGCAGATGGATGCAAATCTAATATAATCTATTATAATTGGAAGTATAACAATTATTTTAAAATTTGGCAGTTATATGTTTTTGCTGCAAGCTGTATTAGTCCGATTTCAGTTGTTTTTGAAACTATGATACCAGGCGAGCAGCATTTGCAGATGGATGCAAATTTAATATAATCTATTATAATTGGTATAACAATTATTTAAAAATTTGGCAGTTATATGTTTTTGCCGCAAGCTGTATTAGTCCGATTTCAGTTGTTTTTGAAACTATGATACCAAGCGAGCAGCATTTGCAGATGGATGCAAATCTAATATAATCTATTATAATTGGAAGTATAACAATTATTTTAAAATTTGGCAGTTATATGTTTTTGCTGCAAGCTGTATTAGTCCGATTTCAGTTGTTTTTGCAACTATGATACCAGGCGAGCAGCATTTGCAGATGGATGCCGATCTAATATTATCTATTATATTTGGGAGTATACCAATTATTTAAAAATTTGGCAGTTATATGTTTTTGCTGAAAGCTGCATTAGGTTGATTTCAGTTGTTTTTGAAACTATGATACCAGGCGAGCAGCATTTGCAGATGGATGCAAATTTAATATAATCTATTATAATTGGTATAACAATTATTTAAAAATTTGGCAGTTATATGTTTTTGCCGCAAGCTGTATTAGTCCGATTTCAGTTGTTTTTGAAACTATGATACCAAGCGAGCAGCATTTGCAGATGGATGCAAATCTAATATAATCTATTATAATTGGAAGTATAACAATTATTTTAAAATTTGGCAGTTATATGTTTTTGCTGCAAGCTGTATTAGTCCGATTTCAGTTGTTTTTGAAACTATGATACCAACCGAGCAGCATTTGCAGATGGATGCAAATCTAATATAATCTATTAGAATTGGTATAACAATTATTTCAAAATTTGGCAGTTATATGTTTTTGCTGCAAGCTGCATTAGTCCGATTTCAGTTGTTTTTGAAACTATGATACCAGGCGAGCAGCATTTGCAGATGGATGAAGATTTAATATAATCTATTATAATTAGTATAACAATTATTTCAAAATTTGGCAGTTATATGTTTTTGCTGCAATCAGTATTAGTCCGATTTCAGTTGTTTTTGAAACTATGATACCAGGCGAGCAGCATTTGCAGATGGATGCCGATCTAATATTATCTATTATATTTGGGAGTATACCAATTATTTAAAAATTTGACAGTTATATGTTTTTGCTGAAAGCTGCATTAGGTTGATTTCAGTTGTTTTTGAAACTATGATACCAGGCGAGCAGCATTTGCAGATGGATGCAAATTTAATATAATCTATTATAATTGGTATAACAATTATTTAAAAATTTGGCAGTTATATGTTTTTGCCGAAAGCTGTATTAGTTCGATTTCAGTTGTTTTTGAAACTATGATACCAGGCGAGCAGCATTTGCAGATGGATGCAGATTTAATATAATCTATTATAATTGGTATAACAATTATTTCAAAATTTGGCAGTTATATGTTTTTGCTGCAAGCTGTATTAGTCCGATTTCAGTTGTTTTTGAAACTATGATACCAACCGAGCAGCATTTGCAGATGGATGCAAATCTAATATAATCTATTATAATTGGTATAACAATTATTTAAAAATTTGGCAGTTATATGTTTTTGCTGCAAGCTGCATTAGTCCGATTTCAGTTGTTTTTGAAACTATGATACCAGGCGAGCAGCATTTGCAGATGGATGCAGATTCAATATAATCTATTATAATTGGTATAACAATTATTTCAAAATTTGGCAGTTATATGTTTTTGCTGCAAGCTGTATTAGTCCGATTTCAGTTGTTTTTGAAACTATGATACCAACCGAGCAGCATTTGCAGATGGATGCAAATCTAATATAATCTATTAGAATTGGTATAACAATTATTTAAAAATTTGGCAGTTATATGTTTTTGCTGCAAGCTGCATTAGTCCGATTTCAGTTGTTTTTGAAACTATGATACCAGGCGAGCAGCATTTGCAGATGGATGCAGATTTAATATAATCTATTATAATTGGTATAACAATTATTTCAAAATTTGGCAGTTATATGTTTTTGCTGCAAGCTGTATTAGTCCGATTTCAGTTGTTTTTGCAACTATGATACCAGGCGAGCAGCATTTGCAGATGGATGCAGATCTAATATATTCTATTATAATTGGTATAACAATTATTTAAAAATTTGGCAGTTATATGTTTTTGCTGCAATCAGTATTAGTCCGATTTCAGTTGTTTTTGAAACTATGATACCAGGCGAGCAGCATTTGCAGATGGATGCAGATTTAATATAATCTATTATAATTGGGAGTATACCAATTATTTAAAAATTTGGCAGTTATATGTTTTTGCTGCAAGCTGTATTAGTCCGATTTCAGTTGTTTTTGAAACTATGATACCAGGCGAGCAGCATTTGCAGATGGATGCAGATTTAATATAATCTATTATAATTGGGAGTATACCAATTATTTAAAAATTTGGCAGTTATATGTTTTTGCTGAAAGCTGCATTAGGTCTGATTTCAGTTGTTTTTGAAACTATGATACCAGGCGAGCAGCATTTGCAGATGGATGCAGATTTAATATAATCTATTATAATTGGTATAACAATTATTTCAAAATTTGGCAGTTATATGTTTTTGCTGCAAGCTGTATTAGTCCGATTTCAGTTGTTTTTGAAACTATGATACCAAGCGAGCAGCATTTGCAGATGGATGCAAATCTAATATAATCTATTATAATTGGAAGTATAACAATTATTTTAAAATTTGGCAGTTATATGTTTTTGCTGCAAGCTGTATTAGTCCGATTTCAGTTGTTTTTGCAACTATGATACCAGGCGAGCAGCATTTGCAGATGGATGCCGATCTAATATTATCTATTATATTTGGGAGTATACCAATTATTTAAAAATTTGGCAGTTATATGTTTTTGCTGAAAGCTGCATTAGGTTGATTTCAGTTGTTTTTGAAACTATGATACCAGGCGAGCAGCATTTGCAGATGGATGCAAATTTAATATAATCTATTATAATTGGTATAACAATTATTTAAAAATTTGGCAGTTATATGTTTTTGCCGCAAGCTGTATTAGTCCGATTTCAGTTGTTTTTGAAACTATGATACCAAGCGAGCAGCATTTGCAGATGGATGCAAATCTAATATAATCTATTATAATTGGAAGTATAACAATTATTTTAAAATTTGGCAGTTATATGTTTTTGCTGCAAGCTGTATTAGTCCGATTTCAGTTGTTTTTGAAACTATGATACCAACCGAGCAGCATTTGCAGATGGATGCAAATCTAATATAATCTATTAGAATTGGTATAACAATTATTTAAAAATTTGGCAGTTATATGTTTTTGCTGCAAGCTGCATTAGTCCGATTTCAGTTGTTTTTGAAACTATGATACCAGGCGAGCAGCATTTGCAGATGGATGAAGATTTAATATAATCTATTATAATTAGTATAACAATTATTTCAAAATTTGGCAGTTATATGTTTTTGCTGCAATCAGTATTAGTCCGATTTCAGTTGTTTTTGAAACTATGATACCAGGCGAGCAGCATTTGCAGATGAATGCCGATCTAATATTATCTATTATATTTGGGAGTATACCAATTATTTAAAAATTTGACAGTTATATGTTTTTGCTGAAAGCTGCATTAGGTTGATTTCAGTTGTTTTTGAAACTATGATACCAACCGAGCAGCATTTGCAGATGGATGCAGATTTAATATAATCTATTATAATTGGTATAACAATTATTTCAAAATTTGGCAGTTATATGTTTTTGCTGCAAGCTGTATTAGTCCGATTTCAGTTGTTTTTGAAACTATGATACCAACCGAGCAGCATTTGCAGATGGATGCAAATCTAATATAATCTATTATAATTGGTATAACAATTATTTAAAAATTTGGCAGTTATATGTTTTTGCTGCAAGCTGCATTAGTCCGATTTCAGTTGTTTTTGAAACTATGATACCAGGCGAGCAGCATTTGCAGATGGATGCAGATTCAATATAATCTATTATAATTGGTATAACAATTATTTCAAAATTTGGCAGTTATATGTTTTTGCTGCAAGCTGTATTAGTCCGATTTCAGTTGTTTTTGAAACTATGATACCAACCGAGCAGCATTTGCAGATGGATGCAAATCTAATATAATCTATTAGAATTGGTATAACAATTATTTAAAAATTTGGCAGTTATATGTTTTTGCCGAAAGCTGTATTAGTCCGATTTCAGTTGTTTTTGAAACTATGATACCAAGCGAGCAGCATTTGCAGATGGATGCAAATCTAATATAATCTATTATAATTGGAAGTATAACAATTATTTTAAAATTTGGCAGTTATATGTTTTTGCTGCAAGCTGTATTAGTCCGATTTCAGTTGTTTTTGCAACTATGATACCAGGCGAGCAGCATTTGCAGATGGATGCAGATCTAATATATTGTATTATAATTGGTATAACAATTATTTCAAAATTTGGCAGTTATATGTTTTTGCTGCAATCAGTATTAGTCCGATTTCAGTTGTTTTTGAAACTATGATACCAGGCGAGCAGCATTTGCAGATGGATGCCGATCTAATATTATCTATTATATTTGGGAGTATACCAATTATTTAAAAATTTGGCAGTTATATGTTTTTGCTGCAAGCTGTATTAGTCCGATTTCAGTTGTTTTTCCAACTATGATACCAGGCGAGCAGCATTTGCAGATGGATGCAGATTTAATATAATCTATTATAATTGGTATAACAATTATTTAAAAATTTGGCAGTTATATGTTTTTGCCGCAAGCTGTATTAGTTCGATTTCAGTTGTTTTTGAAACTATGATACCAGGCGAGCAGCATTTGCAGATGGATGCAGATTTAATATAATCTATTATAATTGGTATAACAATTATTTCAAAATTTGGCAGTTATATGTTTTTGCTGCAAGCTGTATTAGTCCGATTTCAGTTGTTTTTGAAACTATGATACCAACCGAGCAGCATTTGCAGATGGATGCAAATCTAATATAATCTATTATAATTGGTATAACAATTATTTAAAAATTTGGCAGTTATATGTTTTTGCTGCAAGCTGCATTAGTCCGATTTCAGTTGTTTTTGAAACTATGATACCAGGCGAGCAGCATTTGCAGATGGATGCAGATTTAATATAATCTATTATAATTGGTATAACAATTATTTAAAAATTTGGCAGTTATATGTTTTTGCTGCAAGCTGTATTAGTCCGATTTCAGTTGTTTTTGAAACTATGATACCAACCGAGCAGCATTTGCAGATGGATGCAAATCTAATATAATCTATTAGAATTGGTATAACAATTATTTAAAAATTTGGCAGTTATATGTTTTTGCTGCAAGCTGCATTAGTCCGATTTCAGTTGTTTTTGAAACTATGATACCAGGCGAGCAGCATTTGCAGATGGATGCAGATTTAATATAATCTATTATAATTGGGAGTATACCAATTATTTAAAAATTTGGCAGTTATATGTTTTTGCTGCAAGCTGTATTAGTCCGATTTCAGTTGTTTTTCCAACTATGATACCAGGCGAGCAGCATTTGCAGATGGATGCAGATCTAATATATTCTATTATAATTGGTATAACAATTATTTCAAAATTTGGCAGTTATATGTTTTTGCTGCAATCAGTATTAGTCCGATTTCAGTTGTTTTTGAAACTATGATACCAGGCGAGCAGCATTTGCAGATGGATGCAGATTTAATATAATCTATTATAATTAGTATAACAATTATTTCAAAATTTGGCAGTTATATGTTTTTGCTGCAAGCTGTATTAGTCCGATTTCAGTTGTTTTTGAAACTATGATACCAGGCGAGCAGCATTTGCAGATGGATGCAAATCTAATATAATCTATTATAATTGGAAGTATAACAATTATTTTAAAATTTGGCAGTTATACAGTATGTCAAGAAACTGTTTACACACTGCAAAAACAAAATATTTTTGGACTTTGCATGGGAAAAATAGCGCTTTTGGTTAAGTTTTTTAAATTTTTTAAAATGCAGAACTATTAAATAGAGTATTCTTAATAAGTATGTACAAAAATAAAAACAAAATAATGTAAGGAACAATTTTTAAGCAACAAATTATGAGTTTACACATTTTTGACACTGTCAAGAAACTCTTTACACACTTCAGTTTTCGATTTTGTTTTGTTCTTTTCCAAGAAAAAACGGTACTTTGCCGTTAACTATGGTTATGCACGCTGTGCTATGATTGCATATCTTTAGATTTAATTTCAAAATCTGGCTAAATACGCATCAAATTGATCAAAATACCCTGTTTTTTTGTTAGTAAACATGACTGGAGCTAGATTGACCTTTAAAGTGACCCAACTGACTTATTATAATCCCCAAATGGGAAAATCCGTACCTGACCTAGTGGATATATTCCGTGTATCGCGAAAAACAATTTAAAATGTTTTAAATAGAGCCGAAAATGATGCCGGAGGGGGACGCAAAGTGTGGAAAAACAGGATTGAAGATCGGGCAGACCGCCTAATCATGCCTAAGGTCCGTCAAAACCCCCAAATCTTGACCGGAACCCTTGCTCAGGAGTTGGGGGAAGAGTGTGGCACAGTCGTTTCGCACGAAACCGTCCGCCAATCAATGCTACGGGACAAATACTCTTTGCCAAATTTTATTGTCGGAATGATGTTGGGCTGATCTAAGGCTGATAACGGCTTGCGCCATACTCTGATTGTTCCATCGTCGTAATACATTATTATTTTGGTTTCGTCACAGAATATGACGTCATCCCAGTAGTTGTCTGGCTTGCTGCTCATGTTTACAGCAAAAGTTATCCGCTTTTCAATATTGGGTTCCGAAAGCACCGGCTTCTTCCGCGTAACTCTTGAAGAGTATTGTCCCGTAGCATTGATTGGCGGACGGTTTCGTGCGAAACGACTGTGCCACACTCTTCCCCCAACTCCTGAGCAAGGGTTCCGGTCAAGATTTGGGGGTTTTGACGGACCTTAGGCATGATTAGGCGGTCTGCCCGATCTTCAATCCTGTTTTTCCACACTTTGCGTCCCCCTCCGGCATCATTTTCGGCTCTATTTAAAACATTTTAAATTGTTTTTCGCGATACACGGAATATATCCACTAGGTCAGGTACGGATTTTCCCATTTGGGGATTATAATAAGTCAGTTGGGTCACTTTAAAGGTCAATCTAGCTCCAGTCATGTTTACTAACAAAAAAACAGGGTATTTTGATCAATTTGATGCGTATTTAGCCAGATTTTGAAATTAAATCTAAAGATATGCAATCATAGCACAGCGTGCATAACCATAGTTAACTGCAAAGTACCGTTTTTTCTTGGAAAAGAACAAAACAAAATCGAAAACTGAAGTGTGTAAAGAGTTTCTTGACAGTGTCAAAAATGTGTAAACTCATGATTTGTTGCTTAAAAATTGTTCCTTACATTATTTTGTTTTTATTTTTGTACATACTTATTAAGAATACTCTGTATAACAGTTCTGCATTTTAAAAAATTTAAAAAACTTAACCAAAAGCGCTATTTTTCCCATGCAAAGTCCAAAAATATTTTGTTTTTGCAGTGTGTAAACAGTTTCTTGACATACTGTATGTTTTTGCTGCAAGCTGTATTAGTCCGATTTCAGTTGTTTAGTGCAAAGAGGAAATGTGTGTAACACCCAGAAGGAGGCGTGGCAGACCCCACAAAGTATATATATTCTTGATCAGGACGACAAGCCGAGTCGATATAGCCATGTCCGTCTGTCCGTCTGTCTGTCCGTCTGTCCGTCTGTCCGTCTGTCTGTCCGTCTGTATGAACACCTAGATCTCAGCAACTATAAGAGCTAGAGACACCATATTTGGGATTCAGGTTCTCATATTCAGTAAGCAGCACGAGTTTGTTTTAGATTTTGGATACCTCCTCCCCTTCCCCCGTAAACCGCAAAAAGCTGCTGTAGCCACAGTTTTAAAGCTATTGATTTGTAATTTGGTATTTAACTAGTTTATGACATTCTCTATCAACGCTGTGAATTTTGTTTCGATCGGATAAGAAACAGCGAACATATGCCACAGACAATTTGCCGCACAAGGCAGAGGGGGGGTGGTGTGCTTTGCATACGCGGGTAGCTAAGTGTGTGTGCGTCTCATTGTGTTTGTATGTACACATACTCAAAGTAAAGGGTCTCCTACGGTCGGTTACGTCCGACTGTAGCCTCCGTCCCACTGACCTGCCCCGTCCCTATATTTTTTGAAACTATGATACCAGGCGAGCAGCATTTGCAGATGGATGCCGATCTAATATTATCTATTATATTTGGGAGTATACCAATTATTTAAAAATTTGGCAGTTATATGTTTTTGCTGCAAGCTGTATTAGTCCGATTTCAGTTGTTTTTCCAACTATGATACCAGGCGAGCAGCATTTGCAGATGGATGCAGATTTAATATAATCTATTATAATTGGTATAACAATTATTTAAAAATTTGGCAGTTATATGTTTTTGCCGCAAGCTGTATTAGTTCGATTTCAGTTGTTTTTGAAACTATGATACCAGGCGAGCAGCATTTGCAGATGGATGCAAATCTAATATAATCTATTATAATTGGTATAACAATTATTTAAAAATTTGGCAGTTATATGTTTTTGCTGCAAGCTGCATTAGTCCGATTTCAGTTGTTTTTGAAACTATGATACCAGGCGAGCAGCATTTGCAGATGGATGCAGATTCAATATAATCTATTATAATTGGTATAACAATTATTTCAAAATTTGGCAGTTATATGTTTTTGCTGCAAGCTGTATTAGTCCGATTTCAGTTGTTTTTGAAACTATGATACCAACCGAGCAGCATTTGCAGATGGATGCAAATCTAATATAATCTATTAGAATTGGTATAACAATTATTTAAAAATTTGGCAGTTATATGTTTTTGCTGCAAGCTGCATTAGTCCGATTTCAGTTGTTTTTGAAACTATGATACCAGGCGAGCAGCATTTGCAGATGGATGCAGATTTAATATAATCTATTATAATTGGTATAACAATTATTTCAAAATTTGGCAGTTACATGTTTTTGCTGCAAGCTGTATTAGTCCGATTTCAGTTGTTTTTGCAACTATGATACCAGGCGAGCAGCATTTGCAGATGGATGATGATCTAATATATTCTATTATAATTGGTATAACAATTATTTAAAAATTTGGCAGTTATATGTTTTTGCTGCAATCAGTATTAGTCCGATTTCAGTTGTTTTTGAAACTATGATACCAGGCGAGCAGCATTTGCAGATGGATGCAGATTTAATATAATCTATTATAATTGGGAGTATACCAATTATTTAAAAATTTGGCAGTTATATGTTTTTGCTGAAAGCTGCATTAGGTTGATTTCAGTTGTTTTTGAAACTATGATACCAGGCGAGCAGCATTTGCAGATGGATGCAAATTTAATATAATCTATTATAATTGGTATAACAATTATTTAAAAATTTGGCAGTTATATGTTTTTGCCGAAAGCTGTATTAGTCCGATTTCAGTTGTTTTTGAAACTATGATACCAAGCGAGCAGCATTTGCAGATGGATGCAAATCTAATATAATCTATTATAATTGGAAGTATAACAATTATTTTAAAATTTGGCAGTTATATGTTTTTGCTGCAAGCTGTATTAGTCCGATTTCAGTTGTTTTTGCAACTATGATACCAGGCGAGCAGCATTTGCAGATGGATGCAGATCTAATATATTCTATTATAATTGGTATAACAATTATTTCAAAATTTGGCAGTTATATGTTTTTGCTGCAATCAGTATTAGTCCGATTTCAGTTGTTTTTGAAACTATGATACCAGGCGAGCAGCATTTGCAGATGGATGCCGATCTAATATTATCTATTATATTTGGGAGTATACCAATTATTTAAAAATTTGGCAGTTATATGTTTTTGCTGCAAGCTGTATTAGTCCGATTTCAGTTGTTTTTCCAACTATGATACCAGGCGAGCAGCATTTGCAGATGGATGCAGATTTAATATAATCTATTATAATTGGTATAACAATTATTTAAAAATTTGGCAGTTATATGTTTTTGCCGCAAGCTGTATTAGTTCGATTTCAGTTGTTTTTGAAACTATGATACCAGGCGAGCAGCATTTGCAGATGGATGCAGATTTAATATAATCTATTATAATTGGTATAACAATTATTTCAAAATTTGGCAGTTATATGTTTTTGCTGCAAGCTGTATTAGTCCGATTTCAGTTGTTTTTGAAACTATGATACCAACCGAGCAGCATTTGCAGATGGATGCAAATCTAATATAATCTATTATAATTGGTATAACAATTATTTAAAAATTTGGCAGTTATATGTTTTTGCTGCAAGCTGCATTAGTCCGATTTCAGTTGTTTTTGAAACTATGATACCAGGCGAGCAGCATTTGCAGATGGATGCAGATTTAATATAATCTATTATAATTGGTATAACAATTATTTAAAAATTTGGCAGTTATATGTTTTTGCTGCAAGCTGTATTAGTCCGATTTCAGTTGTTTTTGAAACTATGATACCAACCGAGCAGCATTTGCAGATGGATGCAAATCTAATATAATCTATTAGAATTGGTATAACAATTATTTAAAAATTTGGCAGTTATATGTTTTTGCTGCAAGCTGCATTAGTCCGATTTCAGTTGTTTTTGAAACTATGATACCAGGCGAGCAGCATTTGCAGATGGATGCAGATTTAATATAATCTATTATAATTGGGAGTATACCAATTATTTAAAAATTTGGCAGTTATATGTTTTTGCTGCAATCAGTATTAGTCCGATTTCAGTTGTTTTTGAAACTATGATACCAGGCGAGCAGCATTTGCAGATGGATGCAGATTTAATATAATCTATTATAATTAGTATAACAATTATTTCAAAATTTGGCAGTTATATGTTTTTGCTGCAATCAGTATTAGTCCGATTTCAGTTGTTTTTGCAACTATGATACCAGGCGAGCAGCATTTGCAGATGGATGCAGATCTAATATATTCTATTATAATTGGTATAACAATTATTTAAAAATTTGGCAGTTATATGTTTTTGCTGCAATCAGTATTAGTCCGATTTCAGTTGTTTTTGAAACTATGATACCAGGCGAGCAGCATTTGCAGATGGATGCAGATTTAATATAATCTATTATAATTGGGAGTATACCAATTATTTAAAAATTTGGCAGTTATATGTTTTTGCTGAAAGCTGCATTAGGTTGATTTCAGTTGTTTTTGAAACTATGATACCAGGCGAGCAGCATTTGCAGATGGATGCAAATTTAATATAATCTATTATAATTGGTATAACAATTATTTAAAAATTTGGCAGTTATATGTTTTTGCCGCAAGCTGTATTAGTCCGATTTCAGTTGTTTTTGAAACTATGATACCAGGCGAGCAGCATTTGCAGATGGATGCAGATTTAATATAATCTATTATAATTGGGAGTATACCAATTATTTAAAAATTTGGCAGTTATATGTTTTTGCTGCAAGCTGTATTAGTCCGATTTCAGTTGTTTTTGCAACTATGATACCAGGCGAGCAGCATTTGCAGATGGATGCCGATCTAATATTATCTATTATATTTGGGAGTATACCAATTATTTAAAAATTTGGCAGTTATATGTTTTTGCTGAAAGCTGCATTAGGTTGATTTCAGTTGTTTTTGAAACTATGATACCAGGCGAGCAGCATTTGCAGATGGATGCAAATTTAATATAATCTATTATAATTGGTATAACAATTATTTAAAAATTTGGCAGTTATATGTTTTTGCCGCAAGCTGTATTAGTCCGATTTCAGTTGTTTTTGAAACTATGATACCAAGCGAGCAGCATTTGCAGATGGATGCAAATCTAATATAATCTATTATAATTGGAAGTATAACAATTATTTTAAAATTTGGCAGTTATATGTTTTTGCTGCAAGCTGTATTAGTCCGATTTCAGTTGTTTTTAGACCCTTTACTTTAAAAAAGTAAAAAGGGTCTATTAGTTTAGTGCAAAAAGGAAATGTGTGTAACACCCAGAAGGAGGCGTGGCAGACCCCACAAAGTATATATATTCTTGATCAGGACGACAAGACGAGTCGATATAGCCATGTCCGTCTGTCCGTCTGTCCGTCCGTCTGTCTGTCCGTCTGTCCGTCTGTCCGTCTGTCTGTCCGTCCGTATGAACACCTAGATCTCAGCAACTATAAGAGCTAGAGACACCATATTTGGGATTTAGGTTCTCCTAATCAGTAAGCAGCACGAGTTTGTTTTAGATTTTGGATACCTCCTCCCCTTCCCCTGCAAACCGCAGAAAGCTACTGCAGCCACAGTTTTAAAGCTATTGATTTGTAATTTGGTATTTAACTAGTTTACGACATTCTCTATCGACGCTGTGAATTTTGTTTCGATCGGATAAGAAACAGCGAACATATGCCACAGACAATTTGCCGCACTAGGCAGAGGGGGGGTGGTGTGCCTTGCATACGCGGATAGGTTAGTGTGCGTAAAGGCACGACTGTGTTTGTAAATGCATAAAGTTAAAGTAAAGGGTCTCCTACGGTCGGTTACGTCCGACTGTAGCTTCCGTCCCACTGATCTGCCCCGTCCCTATATTTTAAACTATGATACCAACCGAGCAGCATTTGCAGATGGATGCAAATCTAATATAATCTATTAGAATTGGTATAACAATTATTTAAAAATTTGGCAGTTATATGTTTTTTCTGCAAGCTGCATTAGTCCGATTTCAGTTGTTTTTGAAACTATGATACCAGGCGAGCAGCATTTGCAGATGGATGCAGATTTAATATAATCTATTATAATTGGGAGTATACCAATTATTTAAAAATTTGGCAGTTATATGTTTTTGCTGCAAGCTGTATTAGTCCGATTTCAGTTGTTTTTCCAACTATGATACCAGGCGAGCAGCATTTGCAGATGGATGCAGATTTAATATAATCTATTATAATTGGTATAACAATTATTTCAAAATTTGGCAGTTATATGTTTTTGCTGCAAGCTGTATTAGTCCGATTTCAGTTGTTTTTGAAACTATGATACCAACCGAGCAGCATTTGCAGATGGATGCCGATCTAATATTATCTATTATATTTGGGAGTATACCAATTATTTAAAAATTTGGCAGTTATATGTTTTTGCTGAAAGCTGCATTAGGTTGATTTCAGTTGTTTTTGAAACTATGATACCAGGCGAGCAGCATTTGCAGATGGATGCAGATTTAATATAATCTATTATAATTGGTATAACAATTATTTCAAAATTTGGCAGTTATATGTTTTTGCTGCAAGCTGTATTAGTCCGATTTCAGTTGTTTTTGCAACTATGATACCAGGCGAGCAGCATTTGCAGATGGATGCAGATCTAATATATTCTATTATAATTGGTATAACAATTATTTCAAAATTTGGCAGTTATATGTTTTTGCTGCAATCAGTATTAGTCCGATTTCAGTTGTTTTTGAAACTATGATACCAGGCGAGCAGCATTTGCAGATGGATGCAGATTTAATATAATCTATTATAATTAGTATAACAATTATTTCAAAATTTGGCAGTTATATGTTTTTGCTGCAATCAGTATTAGTCCGATTTCAGTTGTTTTTGCAACTATGATACCAGGCGAGCAGCATTTGCAGATGGATGCAGATCTAATATATTCTATTATAATTGGTATAACAATTATTTCAAAATTTGGCAGTTATATGTTTTTGCTGCAATCAGTATTAGTCCGATTTCAGTTGTTTTTGAAACTATGATACCAGGCGAGCAGCATTTGCAGATGGATGCAGATTTAATATAATCTATTATAATTGGGAGTATACCAATTATTTAAAAATTTGGCAGTTATATGTTTTTGCTGAAAGCTGCATTAGGTTGATTTCAGTTGTTTTTGAAACTATGATACCAGGCGAGCAGCATTTGCAGATGGATGCAAATTTAATATAATCTATTATAATTGGTATAACAATTATTTAAAAATTTGGCAGTTATATGTTTTTGCCGCAAGCTGTATTAGTCCGATTTCAGTTGTTTTTGAAACTATGATACCAGGCGAGCAGCATTTGCAGATGGATGCAGATTTAATATAATCTATCATAATTGGGAGTATACCAATTATTTAAAAATTTGGCAGTTATATGTTTTTGCTGCAAGCTGTATTAGTCCGATTTCAGTTGTTTTTGCAACTATGATACCAGGCGAGCAGCATTTGCAGATGGATGCCGATCTAATATTATCTATTATATTTGGGAGTATACCAATTATTTAAAAATTTGGCAGTTATATGTTTTTGCTGAAAGCTGCATTAGGTTGATTTCAGTTGTTTTTGAAACTATGATACCAGGCGAGCAGCATTTGCAGATGGATCAAATTTAATATAATCTATTATAATTGGTATAACAATTATTTAAAAATTTGGCAGTTATATGATTTTTCCGCAAGCTGTATTAGTCCGATTTCAGTTGTTTTTGAAACTATGATACCAAGCGAGCAGCATTTGCAGATGGATGCAAATCTAATATAATCTATTATAATTGGAAGTATAACAATTATTTTAAAATTTGGCAGTTATATGTTTTTGCTGCAAGCTGTATTAGTCCGATTTCAGTTGTTTTTCCAACTATGATACCAGGCGAGCAGCATTTGCAGATGGATGCATATTTAATATAATCTATTATAATTGGTATAACAATTATTTCAAAATTTGGCAGTTATATGTTTTTGCTGCAAGCTGTATTAGTCCGATTTCAGTTGTTTTTGAAACTATGATACCAACCGAGCAGCATTTGCAGATGGATGCAAATCTAATATAATCTATTATAATTGGTATAACAATTATTTAAAAATTTGGCAGTTATATGTTTTTGCTGAAAGCTGCATTAGGTTGATTTCAGTTGTTTTTGAAACTATGATACCAGGCGAGCAGCATTTGCAGATGGATGCAAATTTAATATAATCTATTATAATTGGTATAACAATTATTTAAAAATTTGGCAGTTATATGTTTTTGCCGCAAGCTGTATTAGTTCGATTTCAGTTGTTTTTGAAACTATGATACC
Organism: Hypselothyrea guttata; assembly: GCA_035045125.1. Taxonomy (NCBI): domain Eukaryota; kingdom Metazoa; phylum Arthropoda; class Insecta; order Diptera; family Drosophilidae; genus Hypselothyrea; species Hypselothyrea guttata. Next base: position 245,562 of record JAWNNJ010001820.1, read on the forward strand.
AGGCGAGCAGCATTTGCAGATGGATGCAGATTTAATATAATCTATTATAATTGGTATAACAATTATTTCAAAATTTGGCAGTTATATGTTTTTGCTGCAAGCTGTATTAGTCCGATTTCAGTTGTTTTTGAAACTATGATACCAACCGAGCAGCATTTGCAGATGGATGCAAATCTAATATAATCTATTATAATTGGTATAACAATTATTTAAAAATTTTGCAGTTATATGTTTTTGCTGCAAGCTGCATTAGTCCGATTTCAGTTGTTTTTGAAACTATGATACCAGGCGAGCAGCATTTGCAGATGGATGCAGATTTAATATAATCTATTATATTTGGGAGTATACCAATTATTTAAAAATTTGGCAGTTATATGTTTTTGCTGAAAGCTGCATTAGGTTGATTTCAGTTGTTTTTGAAACTATGATACCAGGCGAGCAGCATCTGCAGATTGATGCAAATTTAATATAATCTATTATAATTGGTATAACAATTATTTAAAAATTTGGCAGTTATATGTTTTTGCCGCAAGCTGTATTAGTCCGATTTCAGTTGTTTTTGAAACTATGATACCAAGCGAGCAGCATTTGCAGATGGATGCAAATCTAATATAATCTATTATAATTGGAAGTATAACAATTATTTTAAAATTTGGCAGTTATATGTTTTTGCTGCAAGCTGTATTAGTCCGATTTCAGTTGTTTTTCCAACTATGATACCAGGCGAGCAGCATTTGCAGATGGATGCAGATTTAATATAATCTATTATAATTGGTATAACAATTATTTCAAAATTTGGCAGTTATATGTTTTTGCTGCAAGCTGTATTAGTCCGATTTCAGTTGTTTTTGAAACTATGATACCAACCGAGCAGCATTTGCAGATGGATGCAAATCTAATATAATCTATTATAATTGGTATAACAATTATTTAAAAATTTGGCAGTTATATGTTTTTGCTGCAAGCTGCATTAGTCCGATTTCAGTTGTTTTTCCAACTATGATACCAGGCGAGCAGCATTTGCAGATGGATGCAGATTTAATATAATCTATTATAATTGGTATAACAATTATTTCAAAATTTGGCAGTTATATGTTTTTGCTGCAATCAGTATTAGTCCGATTTCAGTTGTTTTTGAAACTATGATACCAGGCGAGCAGCATTTGCAGATGGATGCAGATTTAATATAATCTATTATAATTGGGAGTATACCAATTATTTAAAAATTTGGCAGTTATATGTTTTTGCTGAAAGCTGCATTAGGTTGATTTCAGTTGTTTTTGAAACTATGATACCAGGCGAGCAGCATTTGCAGATGGATGCAAATTTAATATAATCTATTATAATTGGTATAACAATTATTTAAAAATTTGGCAGTTATATGTTTTTGCCGCAAGCTGTATTAGTCCGATTTCAGTTGTTTTTGAAACTATGATACCAAGCGAGCAGCATTTGCAGATGGATGCAAATCTAATATAATCTATTATAATTGGAAGTATAACAATTATTTAAAAATTTGGCAGTTATATGTTTTTGCTGCAAGCTGTATTAGTCCGATTTCAGTTGTTTTTCCAACTATGATACCAGGCGAGCAGCATTTGCAGATGGATGCAGATTTAATATAATCTATTATAATTGGTATAATAATTATTTAAAAATTTGGCAGTTATATGTTTTTGCTGCAAGCTGTATTAGTCCGATTTCAGTTGTTTTTGCAACTATGATACCAGGCGAGTAGCATTTGCAGATGGATGCAGATCTAATATATTCTATTATAATTGGTATAACAATTATTTCAAAATTTGGCAAGCCGGCTTTTATACCCTACTGATCGGTCGCTTTGTGAAGCTTTCTCTCATTGCGCGCTCTCTGAGAGCAGCTTAAAGAACCCGTTGCAGCGACAGCGCAAGCTCACACCAATACATGCATGCGGCTCTCTTTCGCCTTGCAGATGCACTCAGTGCGTGCAAAAGAACTTGAGTCCCTAATCTCTATTTTTATGTAAACTTTTAATAAACACAGCGTAAAATTTGCAAAATAAAATATGCACTATTTAAATGTTTTAATAATAAATAAAATAGTTGTTAAACAACAGATTATTTAAACTTGCATTTAAAAAAAAAACGAATTTTCCACGCTGCTTATCGATAAGCTCAAACCTTGCCGATATTTTCGATATCAACTGCATATCGATACCATTTAGTGGCGCTTTGTCATTTTGCGCAATCGGAGCTGCGGCCACACCTGCTACCCCAAAACATAAACAACACAAATAAAGTAAAAATAAAAAATGCTGCCTGGCGTTGGCGTCTTTGGAACGGGAGAAATAGCCAATGTGCTGGTGCCGCTGCTGCGCGAGAAGGGCTTCGAGGTGCGCGCCATTTGGGGGCGCACCCTGAAAGAGGCGAGGGAGACGGCGGGGGCGCAGAACGTCGCCTTCCACACCAACATCATAGACGAGGTGCTGCTGAGGAAGGATGTGGATTTGGTTTTCATTGTCTGCCAGCCGTTTCTGCATGCGGAGATCTCGGTGAAGGCGCTGGGCATTGGCAAGCACGTGGTGTGCGACAAGCCCGCCGGCCTGCATCAGCTGGACGCAATGAAAATGGTGCGTGCCTCACAATATTATCCCACGCTCATCTCGCTGGTGAATCATCCGCTGAGATTTCTGCCCGCCTTCACGCAGCTGCGACGCTGCCTGCTGGAGGAGGAGCTGATTGGACCGCTTTCAGGCGTCGTCCTGATGGATGTGCGTGTGCAGCTGGGCACGCTCTTCCCGGAGCGCTACAACTGGATGTGCGATGCACAGATGGGCGGCGGCGCCTTAAATCTGGTGGGCAGCGTCGTGGATCTGGTCAGCTTTCTGTTGCAGCAGCAGGCGGTGCGCGTGCACGGCGTGCTGCGTTCGTACACGCAGACCACAGAGGCCATCAATGGCATACGGCAGATCACGGCGCCGGATTTCTGCAATTTCCAAATGGAGCTGACCAGCGGAACGCTCGTCACCGTGGCGCTGCACAGCCATACGGTGCCCGCCAAGAGCTTTGCGCAGGAGGTGCTCGTCTATGGCAGCAAGGGGCATCTGGTGGTGCGTGGCGGGGATCTCTTTGTGCTCAAGGAGTCGCAGCCCAAGGAGGAGGCCGTCTATGTGGACGTGCAGGATCTGCACTTTGCCACCAATAACTCCCTGCTGCCACGCCCCTACATCAAGGGGCTGTGCAAGATGGTGGGCGCTTTGAAGGAGGCCTTTGGCAGCAAGGAGGCCAGCTGGATCAAGGCGCCCGTCTCCACCGCCGCCACCTTCGAGGATGGCCTCTACGTGCAGGCCGTCGTCGAGGCCATACGCAAGTCCAACGAGACCCGCCAGTGGCAACGCGTGCAGCTCACAACCGACGTGCCCCTAAACCATGACCAGATCATACGCTACGGATACGCGCGCATGTCCACCATGTAGAGCATCATTTATCCCCACTATTTCTCTATGTTTAGCTATTAACATATTGTCCATATTTGTATAACCACGAGTGTATTTAACTTATTCTATTAGCATTTACATTGTGCATTCAAACAAATCAAATCCATTTGTTTAGCTTTAAGAATCGATCGTAATTGAGACGCCTAACAACGAGTATTTGTTTATCAATAAACATACCATTTATGTAAATACAAATGGGGCGTATTGGTTTTTAATATCAGACAATATTTGAGTTGATACGACTGCCTAGACTTATGGATCAGAACCTATCATTATCATTATTAACTTCTTTGTTTATTGACAGATTTCAGTGCGCTTTTCAATATTTTACAGTATTGCCCTACGGTTGAATGTAGCATGCTGCTATATATACATTGAAAATAATGTCTTTAATTAATTATAATTCTCTTATTTTAAAACGATTTAATTGAAATTTGCAGGATTGGTAGATATTAATCATCTCTACAGTTCGTAAAAGAATTTACAGTAGATAGATTTGTATGTCTTTAATTGGTCAATGTATTTTATTTGGTAATTGTTTGAGGTTGGGGCGTGGCATCCAAAATTTGAAATAAACTTGATATGCATATCGCCTGTTTACCAGAAGAGTGTCATAACTAAAAAAACGCGATTTTTGAGTTAATAATGCAGTAATGTTCGTTAGATATTAATCTATCTTGTGTCAAAATTTCATTATTCTATCTTCAATACACACAGCGTGAGAAGAGAATATGTCGCTCCACCTTGTATGGAGATACATGGCGCTTTAAAACTTTAAACGCGTTTATCTCGAAACGCACTTTTTTGAGTTATGACACTCTTCTGGTAAACAGGCGATATGGTATACAGCTTTCCAAAAATTACCAAAACTGCTGCTACTCCGTCGTATAGACGGACAGGGCTATATTGACTCAGCTCGTCATCATGATCAAAAATGTACATATATACATACTTTGTGCGGTCTACCACGCCTCCTTCTGCCGGTTACATCATTTCGACAAAGTTATTAACCTGTTTATCCCTTTTTTCAATGGGTACAGGGTATAAAAAAAAACCAGACAACAAATAACAATTAAATTACAAATTAAAATTGAGCATAAACAAATTAAATTAAATTAATAAAATAAAATCTAAAAACTAGATAATAAACTGGGGAAAAATGTAATCAATAGATGATAAACGAAGACTATATATTTTATTTTTATCCCAATATTTTATTTAATTATTTATTTATATAATTCATATTTTATAGATCAGCATCTCCGCAATATTCTCTTTATACCCCAAAATAAATTGCCAGCGTTTAGTACATTTTGACCATTTTATTTAATCAACTTAACATCAAAAGCCATAAAAAATTGAAATCTTTTTGTACACACTAAACTTATTGGCTAAAAAATGAAACAAAATTCGATCACACAGTATCTTTCCTATTCGACTTGAATTCGAATTAAACTTAGCGGAGATTTTTCAATTAAGAATTCGATTACAATATTGGCAAGTTCTGTTGTGCTATGGATAAATTGTGTAACTTCGTTGCTTGTAAATTGTTTGTTGTTTGTTTCTTTTTGGTATATCAGCACTTCACTAAACTAAACACACTTTTAAACGCTTGTTAACAATTACCGTACTACCCTAAAGCCTTTCAGTATACAATTTGGTTAAGTTTAAACAAATAAAATCTGGATTCCAGTCACTAAATTACAAATAAATAGTACAAATAATTGGAAACGTTACAAAACTCAGATTCTTTGATATTTAACTGCACATTAAACTACACTTATGCACTATTTACATTTAGATCTAACGTGTTTTTTTTTAGCTATCTACCGTTTGTTAAGTTTACGCCAGAGCGTGAGAACCGTAAGAATATGCATCACTCCAATCACAATGCCCATGAGGAGCACACAATCGGACATGTGCACCTCGGATATCATCATGTACTTGAGAAACACTTTGGGACTACGAAAATGACAGTACATAACATTCTCCGGGCACTCCAGTGTCGAACGATCCAGACCATAAATCGCATTCAGAGCCCCATGGAAGCCAGCACGGAAATAGCTCAGATGCCACATCCAGCGGAAGATCGGCGTGATGTCAATATAGCGAGTGCAGAAGCCAAAAACGGAGAACATGACGGCCAGTATGGGACCCAGAAAGACGGCAAGCTGTAAAATATATAAATTATTTTGATTATTTGAAGCACTTCAATGTAGTACAGAGCTCGCAATAATCGTCGAGGGTTTAACAAAAAAACACTCTTTCACTAACACGATGCTAAAAAGTCCCAAGACCGCTGGAACATCGTTTCGGTTCGGGTTGCTCTTTGTTTAAGCTTCTCTCTCTCAATTTAGTATCAACTCGCAAGGATTTATTCTCTTTTCTCGTTGACAGACCAACTTGTGTGTTACGCTCAGACCGAAATAAGAGACCAATGGCGACTTTTTAGACCCTTAACTTTCCGTCCGTCTGTATGAACACCAAGATCTCAGCAACTATAAGATCTAGAGACACCATATTAGGGATTTAGGTTCTCCTATGTAGTAAGCAGATCAAGTTTGTTTTAAATTTTGGATACCTCCCAATTTTCCCCGCAAACCGTAAAAAACCGGACCTACCTCATGAATATCGCAAACTTTAAGCACGACAGCACCTACAAAATTAAAGCTACAGACTTGTAATTTGGCACGTATGTCAAATGGCATATGACACCGATGCTGTAAATTTCATTACCATCGGACAAGAAACATCAAAGTTATGCCAAGGGCAATTTGCCGAATTTTGCTTAGGGGGAGTAGTGTACCTCTGTTTGTGTTTGTAAGTAAATACATATGCATAAAGAAAAGGGTCTCCTACTGTCGGTAACGTCCGACTTTAGCCTTCCGTCCTACTGATCTGCCCCGTCCGAAACTCTGATATAGTACTATATTAAATCGATTTCAATACCTTTGTTGGCAGCGTGGCGCCCACAAAGAAGCCCCACGCCTGTGCGCTGAGCGTGGCCATTACGCCCAGCAGCATAAAGTAATAGACCCGGAAAGATTCTGCGGCATTATTGTCCGTCAGCCGTACGCTGATAATTATGTACAAGGCGGCACAAAAGCTCTGGAAAACCATACAAACGATTAGGCAAATTACATTTATTACAGAGAGATTTTTGACTCACCTGAAAGGGTATCTCAAAGGTGATCAGCGATAGATAATACGGTCCCAGTTTGTACCAGCGATTGAAGTGCTCCCTAGTCAGCATATCGATCTCCAGCGGAACTGCAAATGGTAAAAGTCATTAAAAAACTTGCCAAATTGCTCTATAATTAATGATGGTAATATTTCAAATATGAATTCCAGTAGCTCCGACACCTTAAATGTACGTAATGCACGATACTATGTAGGTCAGGTCAGTGGACCGCAATATGCGATAAAACATACAGACAGATTCTGTGTGAGCACACAAACCAGTTTCTAAAAGATATTTTCAAGTAAACAAAAAAGTGCAGCAATTAAGCAGGCCTAGGTCGAAGGCGAAATACCCTAGCCTAAAATTAAATTAACAATTAAATTAAATATTACAGCTTGTATTATTGTTTATTTAAATAATTCAAAGGGTTTTATTTAATTATGCTAAGCAACTTGGCTAATATATATTTATATTTATTGTTAATTTGTGTAAGCCGAATTTATAAGAGAAATTTATTTAAATTAGCTAATTAATTAAGCTATAATACAGTATTTATACAAGTTGTTAATTCTATTTTTTATAAGCTAAACATCTATTCAAGATATATTTATATTTATTATATATATTTATATTATTTGTGTAAGCCGAAAAGGAAATACTTTATAGGACAAATTTATTCAAATTAGCTAATTAATTTAATAAAGTTGTTAATTCTATTTTTTATAAGATAAAAATGTATTTAAGATATATATATATTTATTGTTAATTTGTGTAAGCCGAAAAGGAAATACTTTTTAAAACATATTTATTTAAATTAGCTAATTAATTTAGCTATAATACAGCATTTATACGAGTTTTTAATTATATTTTTTTTATAAGCCAAAAGTCTATTTTTTATACGTTCTACGTACTTGCATAGCTTAAGTACTTCTAACTGCTTGCAAATTGCTACATTTCGTCTCAAGATAATGCCCGATAAGCGTATATATATTTATACCGGTGCATGTATGTAAATTTGCTGCTATTAGGTGTGCGAACGAGTTCGATTAACTAGTAAATTACTTGTGATTAAGTGTATTACTTTATAACAAGGATAGGCGCGCTTGGGTGTGGTTGGCACATAAACAGATTTGTAATTGTTCCAAATAACTAGATGAATTTATTTGGTTATGAGTGGTCCATTTTTGCCAGAAAGTAGCATCAGGCATTGGCTTTATTATTTATTTAAAATGATTAAAATAAAATATATTCGAGTAAATTAATGTTGTTGATTAAAATAATTAAAATAAAATTTAAGTTAATATTCCAACGAATTTTATTTAACTGAAGCAACTGCATTTCTTTAAGATATATTTTAGTTAACATAAACAAAAAATATATATTAAAATTTAGTCTACTTATGTAAACAATAAAAACCTTTTTTAAATTTTAGATAAGCTACAATTAAATTCAATGAAATTAACTATAAGAATTCAAAGATTCTCATTTAACTTAAGAGTCTGCAGAATAATCTCTACAGCAAGATATTCTAATTATAAAATTCCAACTAATTAAAGTGAAAAGTTATATTCCTGTTAATTTAATTAAACTTTTTTCGGAAATATTAATTGTATAAAATGCAGTGCTTATTATTTTAAGATCTCTTAAATCCGTTGGTTATAGCTACATAGCCTGAGAGCTTAAAACAAAATGAACAAAAATTCTTAAGATAATTAACAAATAAATAAATACATAAATAATTCTAAATAAATTCTAAATAAAAATAACATAATTCAATGATGCTAAATAACAATAATAAATAAATAACAATAATAAATAAATAATAAATATATAAATAAATAATAAATATACAAATAATTGTAAATATTAATAAGATACTAAGCATAAATAATAATTTAGCAATAATTAATGATTGTGTGAAATATGCTCAGTGGATTGCAGTGTTTATTTTATAATTAATCATTAGCATTAGCGTTAAGTAAATATTTTGGCAGCGCTAAAAACTTGCGCAACACATGGCCAAATGTGGAAATGGCCAAGCTTCTAGCTTCTACTTGCAGTCAATAACAACGTCAACGAAAACGACAACGACAACTACAACAATCGCCAAATGCGACAAAGTAAATACCAAAATTGTGAGCAAAAAGCGAAAAAAAAGGTAAAAATAAAACTGTGCAGCAGCTGCAACAACTTCAATACTGGCAATAGAGCAATAGAGGCTCTCCCATTCATGTTTATCGCGCACATTAATTTCAAAGTTGTCAACGACTTTACATGAATGCTATGGACGCTATATGGCTATATGGCTATATGTATCTGGCGGATACAATGCCGTTTTATATGTGTTTCGATTTGTGCTTTGTTTGCATTGTATTGTTTTGTTTGGCTTCACTTACACGTCATTACCACTGCCATCTTGCCGGTGTAGACCAAGAGCAGCGTCGATCCGTACAGATAAACATAATTCCCCAGCACCGAGTGGGCGCTATTGCCCACATTCATGTACAGATATCCGAAGATAACGCCAATTATAATGTGAGAGGCGACGCGGGCCAGCAACAGAAACTGCAATGTTACAAAAGCGAAAATATTTATTGATTAATGCCAAATGGAGCAATTTGATTAGCATAACAATTTATTAATCAATGGGTTTAATTAAAAAGCAGCAGGGAAAGGGGAATGGGGAAAGGGGAAGAGGGAGGGGAAGGGAAAGGCATACAGGTTGAGCTACTTGCAATCACTTCTCACTAATTGAACCTTATTAGATGAAAAACTAGCTTAGCCTGGGTTTAAGCGTCAGCCGAGTTGTGAATGGACTTCTGCTCTGGAATTCTGAATAAACTTTGAGCTACAGCTTAGCTTAACCCTAGAAAGTAAGCCAAAATGCATAGGAAATAAACAAATAAGATGTAGATTTTGTTAGACAGGCAGATGAACCTCAGACATAACTAGGATGGGCTTAGAATACCCCCTGTAGACTAATTTCAATAGCAATGCTTATTCTTACTTTTTTGTCTGTAAAATGCCTTAATAGCCAAGCTAAATGAGCTCTCTCGAACTTAAATTAAGCAAAAATAAAATACGAAGAAAGATAACGGTAAAAATAAGATTTGTGAATGATATAGAATATTGGACTAATTGTTTAAGACCAGAATTATTAATATCGGATGTTTAACAAGCGAGTTATGATCGCACAAAGTTAAAATTTTCAAGTGTGCTATTGCTATGGTCATAGCTGTATATACCGATCAAGAATATATATACTTTGTGGGCTCTGCCACGCCTACTTCTGTCTGTTACGGACCTTCGCCTAAAGTTATTATCGCTGTTTTTACCCTATTTCATGGGTGAAGCGTATAAAAATCTTTCTTCTGCTTCATCGAGACTTCGACTAGGCCTTTTAAACCTTAAGCCTGGCTTTTTTTAAGCCATAAACTATGCGTAAATTAGCCGGGCTAAGTGCTCTGCCACATGTTATTCGTTTTATGCCCAACTACAGATATACCGCATCTGTGAGTTTCTGAACTCCCAGTGATTTGCACAGGCGAGGCGTATGTCGGCATTATCTGTGTGAAGGTTGCCGCTTTTTGAGTTACAGCAACAGTTGAGTGGTTTGTATTTTATTTTTTTTATTTTTTTCCGATAGAATCTCATTTATTTATTATCGACAAATCAATTGGCAAGATGCTAAAAACCACTTGACATTAAAAGCATGTACAAAAGCATGTAAATATGTAAAATTAGTCGAACGGTAGGCTACAGTCGGACGTAACCGACAAATTAGTTATTTATTGTTTTTTTTAATATACCCATTTGTACTTATTTAAATATATGAATTGTCTTTAGAGTAAATGGTGTAAGCAACGAAAAATATTGGATCGATATGAATAATATGATATATAATTTAATAACTTAATAGAATATACATTTTAAAGTTATAAGATCTGAAGCTAAATAAAATAACCTTTCTACAGACGATAAAACTGATTGAGAAACTCTAATCTCAATTAGGAAGTGTAAAAAAAAAATTTCTATAGAATAATAGTAATAATAATAATGTTTAACTTTGTGGTTGAATAACATTAAAAAAAAGAGGCTTGACTGGGGCATAAATCTGGGTAAAACCTACATTTATAATATCATAAGTAATACTCGTCTAAGAGTTTCACCAAATTTCGCCATGTCTTGGGTTAAATACTGGAAAAACGCGTAATTATATTCACTCGAATGGCAATTAAAGCAAAGATAATACCGACATTAGGTATACAAGTTCAGACAAAAAGCCACTAGACCATAAAGCCGAACAATAACAAAAAGCAAAACATAATGCTAATAATATTAAAAGAAATAGCACTTGAAAGGCACACACACAATATGAGAGTTAGTCAGACCAAATTGCAAATGTGTATTAAAATATAATATGTATGATGTATTAAAAAAAACCTGAAAATATACAAGCTCAGTTAAAAAATTAAAAGCCTGCTTTAGTTAATGGATAAAACAGCGCAAATTGCAGCGAATTACCAAATCAACTTGACTGACAATCAAAGTCAAGTTGTCTCTACATCAGCATTCGAGTTGTTTGTGCCCTAAACCGGCATGACCTTGCCGCCAGTGGCATTAACCGATATATATATATATACATACGCATATATAGATACAGATATAGTCTATATGGCATATATAGATAGACTCACATAGTTGCGTTTGGCGCAGATCAAGATGCGTTGCAGCAGCAGCAGATATTGCATAAGGAATGAAGCTGAACTGATAGACAGTTGCTGATGTTGCTGCTGTTGCAGCGTGGCAAGCTCCGTGGCATTGGCTTCAACTGTGGCAAGTGACTCCTCCATGTCCGCTGGGGCATTCAAAGCTTTCACCTCCTCATTGAACGACGGCTTCACATAGTCGTAGCTGCTCTTGAGTTTCTTGCCGCCAATATCATCTGTAATCGAACGTAATAGGGAAATTAGCTCTCAACTCTTTTCCGGGCTGCGTTTATGTTAATAGGACAAGAATTTCAAATGCATTTATTATTATTATTATTACGAATGCATTCTATCGGCAAACATGCTGTGCTAAACGCGTTATCTGATGCAACTGTTTACATAAACATCACGCTCCTCAAACAAGGAATTCCAAGTTATGCAAGTTGATTGTCAACGGACAACAACAATATGCAAATCTATATTTGATCCAGTTTTATCGTAGATTAATCTTACTTTAAGCCTACTAAAAATTGTGGTAGATCCGAACAAAGAATTGAGCTCAAAAATATTGAACATCTAAAGCAAACTTGATCTGCGTAAGACATCGGACAACCTGAATTCCGAAAAGCAGCGACTCTGGCTCTTTTGATTGCTAAGATCTAGGTGTTCAGACAGACGGACAGACGGACATGGCTATATCAACTCAGCTCGTCGTCCTGAGTCAGAATATATATACTTTGTGGGGTCTACCACGCTTCCTTCTGCCTGTTACACACAGCTGTCATTTGCACTAAATTAATAGACCCTTTTACTTTTTTAAAGTACAGGGTCTAAAAACGCAAAATTTTAACATCACCAAACGATTGGTTCAAGTTCCGGTTCGGGTTCCTTTTTATTAATTTAATAAATAACAAAATTGTAGCTTATTTCTCCTCTTGAGATGTTAACAGAAAATTTATATATACTTAATTTATTATTTTCGGAAGCTCTGCAGGAGTTTTTTAATTTCAGGTAACAAAAAAATTTATGAAAAACTAATTTTATCTAATATTAAAAAATATTTAAGCATGAATAAACGACTTATACATGAATTTTATACATATAAATTGTATCTTAAGTCGATAAATATCCAAAAACTGAAAATATTTGTAATTGGTTGAAAAACAGCCAAGAGTTTGTTTCAATTCGGATTCAGTAATTTTCATAACTATTGTTTCGATTTAAGAAAGTTATATTTATATCAAAAGTAATTTAGTTCAAAGTAACAGAAATTTACGGTTCGGTTCAAGCCCGATTTACGAAGTTATCTATAAGCACCTATGTTACAATGGAACGGAAACTTGCATAGACTAAAATGCATGAACAAAACAAATATTTGCCAAGTAGTTGTAGTCGAACGCATAACTTTTTATGGCCGACAAAGTCAGGTTTTTTAGCTGAACTTTGGCTCATCTAAGATAAGCCTACAGATGCAAAGTTCACATGGCTCTAAATCAAGATTCTCCACACGAAAATGTTACCTGCAGTCAAAGTATGTGGAGTACACGTAATTTATTTTTTTTATAATGCTAAGTGAGAAGTACAGAATATGATCTCACCTTTTACGTTTGTGAGAATCCGTGACACATCGTCTGTGCTCATATAGGTTGGTGGTTTGTCATCTGCGTAATACTTTTTGCTAGCCGCCGCTATTAGATTATTTAGATCACGCTCATGCTCTCCCACAGCCACCTCGAGCACTGTCGATAAGCAGAACAATCAAATAATTATACTAAATTCAATTAATTAGGTCACATACATTGAAATCTAAAATTAAATTTAGATTTTGGGTGGGTATGTACTCACAGTAGTCGGCCGGATTGTGATAGCTGGGACAGACCAGCTGCTGATCGGCCAGAAATGGCACCAGGTCCCGCACCCTGCCCTGGTACATGCAATGTCCGTCCACGACCGTATACAGCTTGTCGAACATCTCAAAGACCAGGGCGCTGGGCTGATGTATGGTGCAGACAATGGTGTGGCCCTGTGAGGCGAGTTTCTTCAGCAGCGACACGCATGAGCTGCAAGAGGAGCTGTCGAGGCCACTGCAAAGGGTCAAAGGGTCAGAGGGTTAAAAAAAAAAGCCAGACAAATTAGCAATATGCTCGGGCTACCCCGACTGTCTTATACCCTGTACCCTAGCTCACGCTCGCCCGCATATTTATACAAACAAAATAATGTCAATATGAAAATCTTTAATTAATCATAATTCTTTTATTTATAGACCGATTTAATTGAAATTTACAGAATTGGTAGATATGAATCATCTCTACAGTTTGTAAATGACAGAATTTACGTAGATAAATTTGTATGTCTTTAATTGATCAATGTGTTCTGTTTATGGCCATTGTTCGCGGTAGGGGCGTGGCATCCAAAATTTGAAACTTAAACTTGATCTGCGTATTGTATACACTTTTCAAAAATGACCAAAACGGCTGCTCTAACGCCTATGGTTGCTAAGATCGACAGGTTCAAGCAGACGGACAGACAGGGCTAAATCGACTTAGCTCGTCACCCTGATCACGAATATATATTTTTTGAAAGAAAAGCCATGTCTACCATGGCTGCTTCCGCCTGTTACATATATTCTGACAAAGTTAATAACCCTATATTTCCCATTTTTCAATGGGTACAGTGTATAAATATACTATTTAGAATCCCTTAAATGGTTGTAATCTATCGCATGGAAAATCACCAAAAACATAAACATCCGCTTGGCGTATTAATTCGATTCAGTCTAGACTAAACACGTGAAAAAACAAAAACATTGCGAAAGGGTAGCAAAGTAGATTGTACAAATACACATTATATGATTCTAAAATAAATATTAATTTATAAGCGGTTAACAAAGTGCATTTAATGACAATTCCCATATATGTACATATATTTCAAGGTTCATATAATTTAAGTACACATATATCATATTTTTGTAGGTTTGCCTTAAGAGCGTATTAAAATTTGAGCCATCATTAAAATTATATTACACACCGCATAATGAAGTTTTGATTTATACAACTCCAAGTACAGATGTACGCAATAAAGCGTAGAAACCGAGACAGAAACAGAAACAGAATCAGAAGCAACTGAAACCCATTGGCCTGAAATTTGAGCAGAGAACTCGGTGTCTAGCACATAAACAACTTGAGGCGGTTCGTTAGCCTCTGGCATTGTAAGTTGAAAGTCATTGTAAGTAATGGCTAAAAAGACACATTATAATACACCGAGAAAAAACAATAATGGCAAGTCTAGACACAAAAGTTTACATTGCTGTTAGATCTGCATATACGTATATTTGACAATACTTTAGAAATTCAACTCTGTACTGATCTTGGTGTACTGATCTTAGAGTTATTTTTAATCATAATCCCATATTGTAATTATTGTAAGTAAGGTCAAAAGTGTACTAGCGTTTATAAAACGGTGGGTAAACGAGTTTGATGACCCTTTTATATGCAAGAGTTTGTATATTACTTTAGTACTTCCTATCTTGAAATATTATTGTAAATATAACAATTATATCAAACTAATAGAATCAGTTCAAAAACAATTCCTATTATTTGCTGTTAGACGACCTAACTGGTGTTATTTTTTTATTATTCATAAATTGCTCGATGCTTCTATAGACTCGTCGAATCTGCTAAGTTTTAATAATATTGCTATCCCTTCGAGATTTATTTATATTTATATCGAACTATATCAGTCTGTAAAACCAATTTTTCCAAATTTAAAGCATTTCGAGTATTTTGCTTTAACTACGATTCGGTCAGTTTGGGATGTAACTTCATTTGTTCAACATTAGAGAATAATATTAATTAAGCTACTATTTGCTTTAGTCTAAGTATTGTATTGTAACTAATGAATTAGCAGCTAATCGCTAAACACAAATAAATGAATAATGAATTCCGCTATAGATTCGCTTATCACAGTATCGCCTTGCAGCCGAGTTCGGTCAACATCCGAGAGACTATATGCAGTAGTTATCACTATTTATACTCACGTCGTTGGCTCATCCAGATAGAGCACCGGCGGATTGCTTATCAGCTCCAGGGCAATGGCAAGGCGCTTCTTCTGACCGCCAGAAAGTTTTCCCGTATAGACATTATACCGATGATCCAGGCCCAGCAGCGATAAGATGTGTTTCGTCTACGCGCCAATGTGGGTGAAAAGAGATAGAAATGGGATGGAATTAGAAGCCCGATTTATTGGATTGAGCTTTGCTCACCAGTGTGAGTTTATGCGCTGTGCTGACGCCGAAGCCGAGCTTCAAGTGTGCCGCCAACATCATCACCTCGCCCACCATCAGCTGGGGGCGTAACAGATCGTCCTGATGTATATAGCACAACAGTTGCCGGAATTTCTCTGAGCTGGTGGCCATCGGCTTGCCATTGACTCGTATGTTGCCACTGGCGCCTGAGGTGCTGCAACAACAAAGAGGAAATCTTATTAAATATATATATATAAATATATAATTATATAGCATCAAGTGCTGTTGCCATTTATTGCCACAAACGGTTCAAGTTCATAGTTTAATGCACGATAAGCGGCGAAGGGCAAGGGCTGGCAACTTATTAAGCTGACAGCGCAGATTGAGCTAATTGCTCGTAGTTAGCGCATTTAAAATGTAAATAGCAAACGTAGTCGTATTTATATCTCAATCTGTGCTAGAGTCCATACTCTGTATAGAAATCAACCTGCACGTCATGAGAAAAGCTGTTGAAATTTACCATAATTAAAAAAAAATAAATTAATCTCTCGGCCAAGCCTGATTTTCTTATACCCTGTACCACAGCTCACGCTCGCCCGTATATTTTACAGTATTGCCCTACGGATCTTTAATTAATCATAATTCTCTTTATTATGTACCGATTTAATTTAAATTTACAGATTTGGTAGATAAAGTTGTATGTCGTTAATTGTTCAATGTATTCTATTTATGTTCATAGCGGGGGCAGGGGTGTGGCATCCAAAATTTGCTATAAACTTGATCTGCGTATGGTATACAGCTTTCAAAAATGACCGGCTGCTTTATATCTTACAGTTGCTGAAAACGATGCGTTCAAACAGACAGACAGACAGACAGGGCTAAATCGACTCAGCTCGTCATCCTGATCAAGAATATATATACTTTGTGGGGTCTGTCACACCTTCTTCTGCCTGTTACATACATTCTGTAAAAGCAAATAACCCTGCATTTCCCATTTTTCAATGGGTACAGGGTATAATAAATAGCAATATAATTTGCCTAGACTTTGTTACAATAAAAATGCGCTTCGAATGTGTTGATAGACTGTTTGATTTGCCTGACAGTTCCGACATAGATTACGCTTACGTTTGCATTTGCTTTCAGTTTTAATGATGTGCACAGATTGCAGTAATTATTATTTAATTCTCACTATCTATATGAATCAGCCGGAGATGCATTCGATTCACGCAATGCGTAATAGCATGTAGTATGCAAATAGCTAATACTAAAAGCTAAGTAAACACTTATAGACGTCAGCTACAAGTGTAAATGCTTCAACAGCTCACAAACAGCTGTAAAAACTCTGTAAATTGTAAAGCAAATCAAATAACACTCTGAAATTTGGCTTGACTCTACGCAAACGCATTTGGGTAAACAAAATAGAACTGGACACGGCACTTTAAAGAGCGTAAATTAACACAGATTTTTGGTACTTAACTTATACAAATTTATATTAATTTTATAAAAAGAAGTGTCGAAGGTCAAAGTTGTTAATGCTCCAAATGTGTATTGTTTTTAGCTTTCATATTTTATATTCGATCTAATTTAGTAACATAAAGAGTTGGGTCAGCGAGAGTTGAGCTAGCGAGAGCTCGGCTTGCGAGAGTTCGTCTAGCGAGAGGTTCGGTCAGTGAGAGTTCATTCTACGAGAGTTTATTGAACGCGAGTTTGGTCAGCGAGAGTAGAGCCAGTGAGAGTTGGGTCTTCTAAAAATGGGCCTGTGAAAATTCATCTAGCGAAAGTTTGGCCAGTGAGAGTTCGCCAAATTCATCAGACGGAAGTTGGGCATGCGAGAGTTGGGTCAGTGAGAGTTAGGCCAACGAGAGTTCTGCCATTGAGAGTTAGGCCAGCAAAAGTTTCGCAATAAGTAACTTATAAAAGCTGAAAGGCTCACACTAAAGCTAAAGAATAGCTAAGTTTTACAACACTTACCGAAATCCAGATAATACATTCAACAGCGTGCTCTTTCCGGCTCCCGATGGACCCATTATAGCTGTCAGCTCGCCAGAACGAAAATTTCCCTCCAAGCCATGCAGAATCTCCTTGGTAACTGCAATTCAAACGCAACATTTATTAACCATATTTAAGATCTATTAACCATTTGTAAACTTACCAAATTTACGCTCTGCAAATGAAAATTTCCGCAAGGTATACCGCACGTCGGAAAACTCAATGTTGATTTGTTTACACTGTGCGAAATTGGCGTATATTCCGGCATCGTAGTAATCCCGCTCCTTCAGGTTCCGCAGCTTGTTGCTGACCTTAGCGGTGGCCGATGAGGTTGACGAGCTGTCGTCAATGGATATCTCTGAGCTGGCTGCTGAGGTGCAACAATTGATGCCCAATCCCTCATGCTTGTGGTGCTGCTCATGATGATCCTTGCGAGTAACGCTGTTGCTGCAACTGCTGCTGCTGCTGCAACTGCTGCTGCTGGCATTACCGCCGCCACAGCAGGCGGCATCGGTGGCTTTAATGTCTGGCAAGATGGTCATATTAAATCCGCGCCCCTAGGCGGTACTGCAGCTCCAATAATATTTAAATGCGGCTTGTTTATGCAAACTGGAATACTGCAAAGACAGAAAGCCCATGATTAATATATATTTATATAGGCATTTCTATAGTGCTAAATCATTTTTTGATTTTGAGAAAAGTTTAAACTTGTAGCACTATAATTGGTGCTATTTTTTAATATTTTTCTATTTTAATGTTTAGACCCTGTATTTTAAAAAAATAAAAGGGTCTATTAATTTAGTGCAAATGACAGCTGTGTGTAACAGGCAAAAGGAAGCGTGGTAGACCCCCCAAAGTATATATATTCTGACTCAGGACGACGAGCTGAGTTGATATAGCCATGTCCGTCTGTCCGTCTGTCCGTCTGTCTGGTGTCCGTATGAACACCTAGATCTTAGCAACTAAAAGAGCCAGAAACGCCGCTTTCCGGAATTCAGGTTGTCCGATGTCTTACGCAGATCAAGTTTGCTTTAGATGTTTAATATTTCGCCTCCTTCCTCCGCGAATTATCAAAAAACTACACCTACCTCAAAAATCTCAAAAACTAAAAGCGCCACAGCAGCCACAATAATAGCGCTACAGACTTGTAATTTGGAATGTACGTAGTCTATGGTATTCTCCACCGATTCTATAAATTAATTTGTGATTTGAATTAGAAATAGTGAAGATATGCAAGAGACAATTCTTTTCAAAATGCGTATATGTGCCACGGCAACCACAATAAGGAAGCTACAGACTTGTAACTTGGAACGTACGTAGCCTATAGAATTATCCGTCGATGGTGTGAATTACATTGCATTCGGATATAAAACAGCGAAGTTATGTAACAGACATTTTTTTTATAAATGTATGTAAGTGCCACTACAGCCACAGTTTAAAATCTACAGACTTGGGATTTGGCATGCACGCAACCTATGGCATTATCCGTCAATGCTGTGAATTACATTGTCAACGGAAAAGAAACAGCGAAGATTGCGCAGACAGAGGAACCACCTATATCTTGCAGACTATAAGAGCTATAAATACCATTTTTTGGTGTTTGTGTTTTCCTATGCAGCCATCAGATCAAGTTAGTTTGGGTTTTTTGATAACTCCATCCATTCTTCCACTAATCATAAAACCAAATTAGTAACAGTTTTCAGTTTTAAAGTTACAGTTTAACAACTAATGACATAGGATGTGGCATGTACGTAGTCTATGACAATCTCCATCGATTCTGTGAATTACATCACGATCGGATAAGAAACAGCGAAGAAAACACAAAGTACAGGGTCTCATACAGTCGGTTGCGTCCGACTGTAGCTCCGTCCTTACTGGTTTTTATTTGATTCAGAAATGTTAATTAGTTTATTTTATAATTAATTTAAATCATGGTCGCACGCCATCGAGAGTTCGGCTAACGAGAGTTGAACCGCCGAGAGTTGGACCAGCGAGAGTTGGACCAAAGAGAGTTGAGCCTACGAGAGTTTGATCAGCTAGAAGTGGGCTAGCGAGAGTTGTACCAACGAAAGCAAAACCATCAAGAGTTGGACTAGCGAGAGTTGGAGCAACGAGAGTTCGGCCAGCGAGAGTCGGACTAATAAGAGTTGAGCCAGAGAAAGTTCGGCCAGTGAGAGTTCGGCCATCAATAGTTGAGCTAGCAAAGGTGAGCCAATACAAATATTTAGTATGCGATCAACCTTTCTGTGGAAATGCCCATATGATAAATGGGCCAATTATTCAATTGGTTTAGTTTATGCCATAATAATCAAGATTAGTTATATCCGGAGGGCATGTACTATTATTCAAATCAGAAGGTGTGAGTGTAATTAAACGCTACTTTAAACTGTAGATTCCCCGTGCAAATCATTTAAATATTGCGATTCGCACGTGTCGTTGTTTATGTTTTTTTTCAACAAGTTTTCTACAAGTTCATCGCAGATTAAGGGACAAATTAATTCGTGACTAATTCGCAATTAATTCTGTTTGGAATTAACTGCCATCATTTAACAACAATATGGCAACAATATAGCAATTGCCCTTTCCCTTTTAAGCTTGCGCTCTCCGAATCAAAAATACAACAATATCTGCCTCTTAACCAGAGTCTAAACGGTTCAATATATTGTTTTAAGCAAAAAAAAAAAAAAAAAAAAAACATTTAATTGACATGCACTCAACAGTATTTGAGACTTGGATTTAATCTATGTCTGGCATTTGTCTTTGCTACTTGCTGTTAATTGTCATTATTTTCCAACTGGTTTTCCTGCCTTTTTTCTTGCAACAAAGTCCAGACTATTTTTATTTTTATTGCAATTTTGTGCTGTTTTAAATTGTTTGAATATAGTCCAGTTTCAGACAGCTGCTAAGCTTTAGAATTAATTAAAATTGAAATTTTGGTAGCACATTTTTGACATGGCTGTTGTTTTCAGCGTTCATGTCATTAATTTGATAAATTGGCTAATTATACAAGCCAAATTGGCTTAAACAAATCTTTCTAATAGGGAAGAGTCTCAGCCGTTTATTCGCAGCGAATAACAGGCAATGAATCATTTGAAACATTACACAATATGCAGTTAAAATTATGCAATTTATTCCTATTCTATTGCATTTGAATACTTGTAGAATGAAGAACTTATGCTGTTGACTTGTGACCCAACACGAGTGCGAATTGCATAACTTAGTCCCTGTCCTAGTGGGAATATTTATTGGGTTTACATAAACCCATAAACCAATAATAACTAACAACTGCCTGTTACACGATATCAATATTTAGAATGTTCGAACCATGAATAATGCATTCGCTTACGCCCATTAGATTTTGATATATTATTAATATTTTCCAACAATAAATTAAAGATATTAGCAGTTCGTTTAACATTGATGGCGAGTGACACTATAAATAACTCCAAATTAATTATATGCTGGGCTTCGAATCTATTACGAAACGATTCAATCGATTCTTTTTGTCGGCGTTTAAATCGATTTTTTTGCTCAATATAATTTTGGGGATTTTGTGAAATTTAGTCTGATCTGCTACTGTCGTTTAAGTCCGACTATACCACCCGACGGATCTGTTCTGTTCTTAGTTGTTTTTTTTTTATCTTTCAAACTAATTGAATTTACTTCGATTAATCGATTAAATCGATTTTTAACTGTGAATCGATCGAGAAGATCGATTTTACAAAATCAAAGATCACATTCAGCTCTACATTACATGTGTTAGGTAATATCAAATTTAAAGGTTGACTAAACCCATACTTATGATATAATAGAATCTCTCCGAAAGAGGAGCAAAAACTGATCACTCAAGTGAATTGTCGTGCGATTATACTGCATGTAAATTCATAATGGCAAAGCGGATTTCATTTCAATTACAGTCACGAAATCCGAAAAGCTTGAAAACGTGAGCAGCTTAAACAGCTCACAATAAATGCCCAACCTGCAGATATCCTGTATAAAACACACTCTACAAATCTACAAGTTGCGCTGATCCCCAGAGCAATTGCCTCTGATTACAGGGTATTAAGCGTATCGTGCCATTGTGTATGTGCACAACAAGCGGTGGCATAATGAACCTGAAATAAATATAAACAAATGAAGAGCTAGACTCAACAACTGTGGAGCATGAGAAATGTTACGTTACGCATACGACCCTTAGAACCAAATCAATTTGACGATCAAAAATGACGTAGGCCAAGGTCAGCGCGTGGCGATCGGCAATACACCGAAAAAAATTAAATGTAAACACCTTATCGGTTTAATAAAAGGCAATTTAAATTTGTAAAGCAAAAAAATTGGCATGAAATAAAAGTAATTATGCCAAGAGAGGAGATTTTAAATAAGTCAGAGCTGCAAATCAGGTTGGCATCTAACCAATACGGAATCGGAATTTTACTTATTTTAGAATTACTTTATTTTAAATTAACCAAACTTGTTGGTTTGATTCAAGCGATGCTAAGTTTATTTTTCATTCATTTAAAATCATCGTCATGAAATACTATTTATATGTATAAAAACTAAAGCTCGTTATTCACACTTAGAATTATACTAATTATAATAATTACCTTCAAATTTATTTATTATTTTTATTTGAATGATATAGTAGTTTAACAGAAAATTAAGAACCTTTGCACAGCTAGCGAAAACTTTGAATTTATTATTGAAATTTTTGATGATGTAAACAATCAATAAGTCAAAATAAAGCATAATTTTTTACCGTGTTAATTGCGAACATTTTGTGTAAGATCAAGAACTAAGTTCATGGTCAAACTTGTATGTACATATATTTTTTACACACCGTATTCTTTGTACTTCAGAAAAAACAAAAACAAAAAAATACGTAAGCTTGTTAATTTATGCTTATCAAATAATTTGCCAATTCGACATTTTTGAATTGATTTAAATGCTCTGTCGGTTTTTTAACGATCTGGAATGCCATGTGATTTATCGTTAAATATCATAAATGTTCTATATGTCATTTTCCATCAATCTAATTACCGGTTTTTTCACTATTTACAAATAAATTGACAAATTTACATACATTATTCTCAATGCTTGTGGCGCGTTTTCAATTGCAACTAGATTTCAATAAGAATATTCATAAATATTCTAAATCTAATCAATTAACTAGAATATATATTATTTATTAGACTAATATTTTACGAGGTTTAGAAATACTTGAGGACATTTATTAGTATTATTTTTATTAAGGTTTTAGCTTTCTTGGAATTGCTGTTGTTAATTTGTAAAACAGTTGATGGTGGCAAAGTACAAGATTTTAATGGAATTAATTATCTCTTTACAGGGGTATTTAAAAAGATGAGCAATTCCATCCTAAATGCACAAAACATTGAAATAAGTCGTTAAACAGCAGAATACGAAAAACTGTTGACTCTTGACGCTTGACATCACACAGAATCTTGTTTGTTTTTTTTTTTTTGCTTGTTTTTGGAAGCTACAGATTATCAAATAGACTGAGAGACAGAGACACGGTTCTGACCTACTTATTGAGTTCTGCTGCTCGTCAAGTAAAAGAGAATAGATGATAAACAACCGGAGAAAAACAAAAACTTAATAAACAAAAGCCAAAAGTCTGTCTGTGTTTAGCAACAGGCATTTTCGTTAGCTTCAACTAATTAAAGCTAATGATGCTCTTATAAGATGATACTAAAATATAATGCACTTTTGTTGTACAGCAAATTGCAATATATACTATATATTTTTTTCATTTGTTTTCCAACACTTTTTATGGCTTTTTGGCCTGTAAACTGACAGCACTGGGGATTTAAAAAAAAACATCGATGATAGTTTGAATACGCTATTTTTCGTTGTTTTAAAAAATGTGATCCTTTAACATATATTATGAAAACCATAACAAATCAAATAAATAATTATATATTTCAAAATATATATATAAATTATTGTTTCACAGAACGGTATTTTCCATCAAATATATTGCCCAAGACGCAATTTTTATATTGTCTGTTTAAGAATAAAAATGTCGCAATTCAACAATAACCAATTAGAGCTTTGAAAAGAGACACAAACAAACTTCCAAAATCTATATAAGATTGATATTATAAAGTATTTACCGATCGGCACATCGATGCCATCTAAAAGTTTGTTTTTTTTTTTAACGCCGAAAATGCTACAAATAATACTCTATATACATCCCATAGATACAAAAAAAATTATTTATTGAAAGTTAATTCAAGAATTAAAAATATATAAATTATAAATTCGGTTATTTTCAATTTTTTTTTAAGTATAAAATTGTTTTTATTTATTTTTATGGTATACTATTGCTGTAATGTAGTAAATTTTACCATTGTGTATTATAAAATTTTAATAATATATATACAAGTGTATATATTTAGTCCTAAATAATAGGCTAAAATTTATTTTCAGTGGAAACAAATTGTTATAAAAAACATTGAACAAACATCGATGTTTTATTTTTCTATTTACACTTCTGTACAACACTGGCATTGTTTTTTTTTTCACTCTTTCTTTTCGCTGCAGCAACAGGCAGCGTCAGTGCTGCCAACTTGCTGCAGCTGTTAACCGTTATCTGTTATCTCTTTTACCGCACTTCTTTGCTGTACTTATTCTTGTCTTTTCTCTGTGCTCTGTTTGTTTTTGGATAATTATTATGGCCAGCGCGAAGGCACAACGGAACACGAAAAAAAGCTATATTTATGAATGAAACTCGGCACATAAATAAATAGCTATGTACGTATATAGAATGCACAAGTGTTTACATATGCTGGTGCGTGTAAATACAACAATTTTCGAGGGTTTTTTTCACATTGAACACGCGATTGTTTTGCGCTTTTTTTGTGTAATCATTTGTTATTGAACTGCTGAGGCCTTCCATGTGTAATTTTTTGAGCGGCAATTCTATTGTTGTTCGCAATTGCCGCTGCACACGAATTCAGGCCCAAAATGTTAATTCTTTATGTAACACACATGGCATTTGTTTTATAATTTTGTTAGAAATCGCATTAAAACGACAGAAGCCGCGACATTTGTTCTTTGCGTGTATGTGTGTGGCAATGCAGCCAGCGTTGTCAACTTGGCTAGTTTTAGACTTATATTTATGGCTATCAGAAATTTATTAAAAAATATTCATTTGTTTATTTTATTATAAATATTAGAATAGCGCATGGCTATAAAAATATTTGTTTTTTATTTTTTATACTGATTTTTAATATTTATTTCTCTTTCATCTTTGCTTTATTATATATTTATTAAAAAATTTATTTTAAATATTTTATAGTTAAAATCTGGCTATATCTGGCAACACTTTGTATGCGGCAAATGCAATTCTGTTTTGTTGTCAGGCGATATCGCCTTCTACGCTTTAGTTGTCTTTCTCCATTGAACTTATTTAAATGAACTGCGATGCGTGAATTAAATTTAATTGTCTCTGGCTTCACACTGTGCACACTGTGTTATTTACTTCTTTCGGTTTTCACTTTAATGCGCATCCACGTCCACGTCCGATCGTGTCAAGCGTGTTCCTCACGCGTCGCTTGCTGCCGCTGAACTAAAGAACGTGAGGCGAGCGGCTCATTATTATACTGCTACTCCATGCAGTTCCACAGACAGTGTTGCCGACTCAGCGGCTTTGCCGCCGGTTCTAACGTTTTCACAGCGCCGATTGCGGCAAGACTGTTTGAAATAGCTGCTCAAGTGAGCTCTTTTTTTTTGTTTTATTACTTATAATATCATTTCTCAACGGCCTTTAAAATCATGCATGAAAACGTTTTAGGACAATTCAAGTTTTATTTAACATTAATCTGACTTTTTTTTGACGTCGGCAGCACTGACCGTCCCCCAGTTACGCTCCACATGCTCGCTGAGCGGTAAGAGCGCACGGTGGAGCGAGTGCAATAGTTGGAACGTAACGTTGGTTTTCCAACTAAATGTTTACAATATGCCTATAAATTTACTGCTTTAGAAATTTACCGACTCTTATTTAAATACCAAAAATAAGAAATAAATTAAAGTTGTTTTGTTGTTCAATAAATGTAGTTAATTATAATAGCTAATTATTTAGCACCCATGCACACTGTGTTGCGATAGCAATCTCTCGCTCTCAATTCAAAACTCTTTCAAACGTTCTCTTCTACACTCGCTCTCTCAGAGAGCTCACTCTCTCTCTCTCTCTCTCTCTGTTGAAAGTTGTTTTACGGTTTTTTCAGCCATATTTTCTTATCTTTAATATCGAATTTACCTTTCCAGTGGGAAATTAACAAGATTTTCCCCCTTGGGATTATATGAATATCAAATATCAAATCTAACAAAAAGTAACTAAATATTCATAAATTTTAGGGCAATGCTAAGCTGTAATTATATATATGTAGCTATCAACACTTACAGGGTATAATTATCTATTGACCATCCGTAATTATATATGGAAATAAATCTCACAGGGATTTCACCCTTAATCTCCCTGCAGTGTTTGTTAGCAACGCCCCAAAATAGATCTGTGGATCTCAAAGTATACTCGAATATTCGTTTGAGTTCATGTTTAGTAAATGCAACTGATTGAATATAGTCGTAAAGTATACCCTACTGTCTACTCCACAATTAGATTAGATTAGAGTGGGAAACGTGTTGTAAGATCAACTGGGGCAATTAATTTTACGTAATTTGGTAGTAGCAAGCAAGACACGCATTAACATGAGCTTAAATTAGACCGCCTTCATTTGATATTTATAGCTTATAATTAGGGGAATTTGTCTAGGTTAAGTGATGACCTGAATAATTGATTTTCTATCTAGCCAGCAACCGACAGTTGTATTGCGCCCATAAAATCAATTAAATATGATAGTAGACATTGTTTAGTTATTTGCCCAATAATAGAATGGTAGACAGATTTAAAAAGTGGAAAATTTTGGATGCACCCATATATCATATTATTCATAATTTAGATATGGTAGGATATTTATGTCTTTGTTGTTTATTAGCTAACGCATGCGATGAGTAGATAATTTTCTTTGATCTGATGTCGGCTTTTTATAATATATTTGTTCAATATGATAATATTTATTGCACCTTTTATGGTGTACTTAGTGTCAATATTTTTGTTCATAACTGGAAAGGCTACTGATAATGCAGATGTTCAGTATGAACGTGATTCACATGAACTTTGAGCTGAATTGAATATATTATATTAGTTGGTATAGAATAGAATATATGCAGATAGATTATGCAATCAATCAATTTTTCTGACACTATCTCTGACTTTCTAGTAATACTTTCCGTTTTATTCGCACATGCGGAAAAATTATAAAATACATTAAAAAAATGCAAATCATAACGTAGATTTATTCAAAATTCAATATTATATCGGATAGGACATAATGTGCGTCATTTCATATGATATCCATTTCAGGCCCATGCACAAGTTCAAAGTCCGATAACAATACGCACCTTAAACAATTAAATTAATCATATATCATAAAGTAAAGAAAAAGAGAATTACGATAGCCTTATATGAATGCAGTAGACTTTCATTTGTTTATTTCAATCCCACTTAAATTCGCAACAAAATAAAATCGCATTATAAAAGTTCAATTGCTACGCCAACTGATTTCTAATGAACCATTGATTTTCCAAAACCGCTAAAAACCTACGTAATGAACAAATGCACATTAATTAATCCAAACGATGATTCGACAAAACAGGCGATACGGGAGAACATATAGAGTCTATATTGTCTATAATAAATCGGTTAAATCGGAGGCAGCAATTGACATGCAGCGTGCAATCGCCATGAAAGAGAATTTTATTTTTGGATAAAGAGCGACAAATTGTTATGAATGAATACCGAACAGAACTGTGCGGTACTTAGTATTACTATCTGACAATTCTGGACCTGCTGAGAGTACCTGATGAGCTCTACAAATAGCCTACAAGACGTTGGTCGCGTAGGCCCAAGTGCCAAGCGAAATACCAATTAACCCGAAAGGAGCTCAGATCGTGAGCTGATCTTTAAGCATCTGCACAAATAGGGTTGTCAGGTTTCTTTAACCTAAACTAGTAATTTCAAATAGATCAGGGATAATACTACAACAAATTCGTACCATATTTAAACAACAAAATAAATACAAATATCTGTTCATTATAATTATAATATTGTAATTTTGGATAAGCAGTATTAACAGAAATTGTTCTATCACTTATTACATTAGGGTGTAACTTTCACGGAGCCATTGAGCTATAGAATCCGATCTGACAAAACGCGTCGCGCCGGAAGCCCCAACAGAATTGACGTAAAACAATCGAATTCGATATGCAGAACACGTTCATGCCAAAAATCACTCCCTATTTGCTGTATAAGCAAGAAATACCATATAGTATGTGGAAAAGTACGATCAATACCGTACTTCATATGCATTTCAGCACTTTTGTTGTTAGTAGATTAAATTATTTGCATAAAGATTTAAAACATAATTGCATACATGTCGGAATAAAGTAAAAGGGAACAAGCAAATCTAACTCTACTATAGGCTTTATCAAAATTATTGTATTAGAGGCAAAGGCCAGTTATAAAACTTGACCAATATTGCAAAAAATAATATAAAAAAAAGAAACGAAAAAAACCTTGTAATAGTTGGACAGTCAACCCGATAAGCCTGCATCCCTAGATTTTTCAATGGTATTATAAGTAGTATTAGCATTATAGTATTACTTACTGTTTATAAATGTTATTTCAGTGCGTTTTAGCTGTAACAGGCGCGATAATAATAAATAATATAATACTATACAAAGTCGAGGGAAAACAGATGAGCCCCAACTGCACCCAGAACAATAGAAATGAGTAATACTTCAAGTAATTTGCAAGCGAACAATGACCAGGGCCCGATTTTCTCAGGGCCCCTTCGCACAGAGGGCCAACGAAATATCAATGAAAAAACCATCAAATTATTTAACAAATTGGTCATTTAATGGCAAAGAGATCATATCTTAGACTCAATTGAGAGAATTTTGTTGTTGTTTTTGTTAATATAATGTTGAATAAATTTATAAATGTGTGAGGCCCCCTCTTAGAAAGGTGCCTAGGGCACCTCTAGAGGCAATTAACGGCCCTGACAATTGCACAAAGCAAATGCAATCCCATTAAAAACTCAATTTGAATACTTAGTATGTGCATACAGTGATTGCTCGGCATAAAGAATAAAATTAAATTTATTTATCTTTAAATTAATAAATTAATTTAATTTTGTTTTTTTGTTATTATATAGTGAATAATGCCAAAATTTAAAAGTTTTTATACTTGTAGCAGTAGAAATGCACATCTTAAATAAATTAAATAAAAAATAAAATATTACACATTTTTCATACACTTGTGAAATATACAAAAAATATTTTCACATTATCAATTATTAATATAGAAATTTTAGGAAAAACAAATATAAGTCAAAACGAAATCGTTCGTCATTATCTAACGACTACTGTAAGTATGTATGTATGTGTATGTAAATAGAATAATCGAAGCAGGGGAAATATAGGTGTTAAAAGTGCAGAAGTCGGAATAAAACAGTTAAGCGCTTTCACAAATACACAAATTATCTATTTTTACACAAATATGACGAATTTAGCACAGATTTATTAACTTACGTATGTACAAATTAAATATATATGTATAGAATCACAGGATTTAATTGCGCAGCCAAAATATTGGAAGCGTCGGCAAATCGAACTGAATGACAACAAAGCGGAAAATGGAAAGCAAAACAGAACGGGCAATGCACAGCGCAGAGGGTGAAAACCTTCAAGGTGGTGGATATTACACACACACACACACTAAAACAATAGCGCGCAATTTTTGAATCGAATGTGCAGTGCTGTAAAGGCATGCGCTTAAGCTAAGTTGGCAGCGTCAGCCGTTTTTATCGATAGCAACGTCACTTATCGATATATGTATTTGTGCAGAGTTGGCAGCGCTGCTAACGATAAACAAGCATCGCACGTTGTTTTTGTTTGGAATTATTTAATTAATTTGATGAAAAATAATGAAAATCTCGCGCTTTAAAAAGTCGCACAAGACGCTGGTCTATTTTGCCACAAATTTCGATTATCGCGAGCCCTACCAGGTGCTCATAGATGCCACATTCTGCCAGGCAGCGCTACAGGTGTGTAGAAAATTATAAATTATAATAATATTAATTAATTTCAATTTGCAGCACAAGATTGCCATTGAGGAGCAAATAAAGAAGTACTTTCAGTGCAATGTCAAGCTACTGACCACGCAGTGCATCATCCTGGAGACCGAGGCGCTGGGCGCCCAATTAACAGGCGCCACCTCGATCGTCAAACAGTTCCACGTGCACAAATGTGGGCACGAGGGGAAGCCCGTGGCGGCATCCGAGTGCATCAAGTCCATGGTATGAGATCAATCATTATATCGTATATATATGCATATAACTATCACTGACACGATGCACAGAAGGGGAAGATCGTTTCGGTTCGGGTTGCTCTTCGCTCAACCCTCGACCGTTCTCCCGTTGGCAGAACTTGCTGGCCGAACTGTTGATGGCCCAACTCCCATTGCCAGAACTCTCGCTGGTTATACTCTGCTTCTACGCTCGTTGGCCTAACTTGTGATAGCTTAACTCTTGCTAGCCGAACTCTTGCTGGCCGAACTATCGTAGGCTAAACTCTTTTTGGTCTATCTCTCTTTGGCCGAACTCTTGTATGTCTAACTTTTAATGGTTCACCTCTCTATAGCCCGACTCTCTCTGGCTCTCTCTCTCTCTCTCGTTGGTGGAACTCTCGCTGGCTAAGTTCTCGCCGGCCCAACCCTCGCAATCTGAACTCACGCTGGCCCAACTCTCGTTAGCAAAACTTTCGCTGGCCAAACTCTCGCTGGCCGAATTCTTGTTGGTCCAAATTTCGTTGGTCGAACTTTCGTTTGCCCAACTCTCAATGCCAGAACTCTCGCTAGCCGAACTTCCGCTGGCCAAACTCTTTCTGGTCCAGCTTATGATAGCCCAACTCTCTCTGGCTCAACTCTCATTGGTCCAACTCTCGCTGGCCTGACCCTCGCTGGCCGAACTCTCGTAGGCCGAACTCTCGCTGGCCCGAACGTTGTTGGTCGAACTCTCATTGGCCCAACTCTCATTGCCAGAACTCTCGCTAGCCCAACTCTCGTAGATCTAACTCTCGCTGACCGAACTCTCGTTGGCCGAACTGGGTTTTATTGATCTGTTGCTTATTTCTTAAGTTTTTCTTAGAAACAGAATATGTACAAACCTTCGCTTGATGCTATTGGCCCAACTCTGATATAAATACTACAACGATTCTGCTTGCAGACCAAGGATAACCGCTACATAGTGGCCTCCCAGGACCGTCTGCTGCAGGGAAGTCTTCGCAAGGTGCCCGGGCGCTGTCTGCTCTATCTGCACAAGGCGACTCCTGTGCTAGAGGCTCCCTCGGCGGCGTCCAAGAAGTTCGTGCTGAAGCGCAGCAAGCAGCTGATGCTGGGCAAGCAGGCGGACAAAATCGAGTACATGAAGGAGAAGCAGGGCCTGAAACCCACAGCCCCAGCTGCTCCCGCCAAGAAGAGCAAGGGTCCGAAGAATCCAAATCCCCTCTCCTGCAAGAAGAGCAAAAAGCAGCCGCAAACGCCACAAATTCACGGCGTGCAGCAGACAACGGCAACAAAAGCGAAAAGAAAACGCGTGAAAATCGCCGCGCATGTGAAAGCGGCGCTGGCAACAAGTTAGAGTTAGATAAGATAGACTTGGAAAATTATAATATTATAATAATATGTATATATTATGATTAATATTTAGCGAAAGTCAAGTCTTGTGTCTAATCTGCAAACAAATTTTTACTATAAGTTGTTTATTTTGTTGTAAAAATAACGTCAAGAAAGTTTACACCTAATTTATCTACTAATTTTCTCATTATAATACTTTAATTAAAAAAGTTATATTCTGGATCTTGGGATTTGCCTTATCATATTTTTGTTGAAATATCTGATAAGAACTGATAAATAATATTTAATCTGTAGCCCAATTATTAATAGAAAACTTTATAGGACTTTAATTAAAAAAGTTTTACGCTGGCCTACATATCGAGCCCTTCCCGCGAAAAAAACGTAACCAACAAAATCAAATTTTACAGGAGAAGGTTTTTTTTAGTTTATTTCAATATTGGTGGATGGATTTCATTGAAACTTGAAATACTGTCTATTTAAGCTGTTATGTATATAATATATTCGTTTTAAAATTTTATTTCAAGCCATTCTATGTTTTTTGTCACTTATGTTCTTTTCGCGGGCACTCGCGGAGCCTGTTTGGCTCGAGCAGTTCCCGCGAAAAAGACGTAACCAACAAAATCTAATATTACAAGTGAAGGTTTTATGATTGTAAATTCGATTTGTTTATGAAACGTAAATACCAAAAAAAAGTTTCTAACAATATAGTATCTCAAAATAATAATAAATTCCTTTATTTTTCAAAATAGAACCTTTTTTTCTTGTTTTCAACTTTAATTACAATGTAAATTAAATTGCTTTATTAAACGTAAGTCATTTTCACAATGTTTTTTTTATCAAAACGTATTTAAATATAATATATAAATTTTTTATTTTCAAATTCAATACTTTATTCTTGTATTTAACTGTTTCATATAATTTATTTTATTTTTTTTTAATTATTGGTTTTAGTCTTCATTTTCGTCAGTTTCGGTTTGACTGTTTTTAAATTTTGAAGGCTTAATTAATGGTTTGGGAATACTGTTTTTTTGCCATTGGTAGATGTATTCAATACGCAGATCAGGTTTATTTAAAATCTTGGATGCCACGCCCCCTTTACGCCAAAAAATTAATAAAGCACTCATAACTTCGTATTTTTAAACAGAAAATGTTTTATAACAAGGGTAATATTGAACATAGAACGTTGTTATGCAGAATAAATACTCTTTTCTATTATATATAACTATCCTGAAAAGCGCATTGAAATCGGTTAATAAACGCATGAGTTAATAAAGAAACATTATTGCAGGCTTCACTTTGCTCGCCTCTGGCAGCGCGTTTTCGTTTTCCTTTGAATTATTTCTTAGTTGCGCTGTTTCGTATGTCACTTACGTCTTTTTCGCGGGCACAGCGCAGCTCGTGTGATGGTTACGTCTTAATTGACAGGCTGATATCTCAGTAAATACGCAAGATAAAATTATGAAATTTTTTGTGTGGATGAGTTGGGTGATTATGAACATAATTGCATCAAAAACCGAAAATCGAAAAAATGTTGGTTACGTCTTTTTCGCGGGAAGGGCTCGATATGCTAAAACTTGATAAATAGAATAAAATGTAGCAAAATTTTTGTTTTTAATCTAATCTGCAGACGAATTATGACCTTTAATATGCTAATGTGGCTATACAAATTACTTTATACCCCGGTTTACATATTTTCAATTAGATTTCGCTCTAAGAATTGACCTTCACTTATCCCATTAATAAATATGATAAGAGATACGAAAGATATGATAAGATTTCATAAATAAGATGATAAATATATGATATTTAGCTAAAGTCCAATCTTTTATCTAATCTACATACCATGAATCTTTAAATGTTTATTTTGTTTTAAAAACTACGTACAAGTTATTGTCTGGTTAATGTTTAACTAAATTTCACTTTCAGAAGTTATCTCTTACTTTTTTTGAAGATATGATTAGACTATAAATATGATGATATCATGATAAATATATACAAATTATTAATCTAATCTGCATGCAAATTATGAAGTTTATTTTGGAAGTTTATTTTGTTAAATAAACTAAGTAAATAAACTCAGGTTTATTCTCAAATAGATTTTACTTTTAGAAGTTATAATCTTTCACTTTTTTGATAAGACTACATAAATATAAATATTAAACGAAAGTGCAGTAGTCTTATCTAATCAGACTAATGTTTAATGTACAATTTTAAATATGTTTATTTAGTTATAAAAAATGACTTACAAAAGGTATAGACTGGTTCACATAGTTTCAATTCATACAAAATGTATTTACCCATTTTCAATGAGTACAGGGTATAAAAATGGCATAAATCTTGGAATTATTTGCCCTCCCTTATTCTTTTGAGAGTCTTCTCGGTCATGAAGTGTCCGACGATTTTGAGGAGCGTCGCATTGCGGGCACAATATGCCAGGAAGTTGACCGGAAAGAGTCCGCACCAGGTGATGTCCATCTTGTTGGCCAGGGCGACTGCGAAGAGGTCGCCACAACGCTCCGCCGTGAGGCGCCGCTGATTAGCGGTGCTCAGGCCCACCTTGGAGCCCTGGGTGCCCGTAAAGGCCTCCTGCAGGAAATCCGTGGCAATGGGACCAGGAGCAAAGATGGAAATGTCCAGCTGGCGATGCTCCACCTTGAGGCACATCAGATAGGCGTTCAGGGCGTGCTTGGCGGCGCAGTAGGTGGCGGAGAAGGGCACGGGGGTGAGGCCGGCGACGCTGGAGGTGGCCGCGATGTGCCCCCTGCCCCCGTTCTGCTCCTGGAAGTAGCGCACCACCAGACGGGAGAGATGCACCACCGCAAAGACGTCCAGCTCAAAGAGATCCCGATCCACCTGCACCTCGATCTCCGTCCAGGCAGCGCGTTGCGATCTTCCCGCATTATTGACCAAGACATCCAACCGCTTGAAGTGATTCAGCACCGTTTTTAGATGGAGTTGATGCTGCTCCAGCTGCAGCATATCCATGGGCAAGATCAGCACATCCTTCTGGGCCAGCAGTCCCGTTGCCGCCTCCAGACACGCCTCCTGCACCTGTTGCAGCTGCTCGAGGCGGCGGGCGCTCAGCACCAGCCGCACCCCCTGCCTGGCCAGACTCACAGCCAGGGCACGCCCAATGCCGCTGGAGGCGCCCGTTATCCACACCACCTGACCCCGCATGCTGGACAGCGGGACGCCAAAGCGGCATTTGAACCACAGCGCCACATTGCAGTCCAGCAGCAGCCAGAGCAGCACGTAGACCACGTAGTAAAGCACCAATAAAACCATCAACAGCTCCAGAAAACTCATTTTGTTAAGCTCCTTTGCACCTTGGCGCAACAACTGACCTCAGTTGCTATCGCTATCGCTGTGCGGCTCTTCGGCAGCGTTGCCAGTCTAGCGGAATTATAGCTAAAATAAAAATTATATATAATTATTTAATATTGCATGTATATTGATATTATTATTGTCATTTATTCTTATGCCATTTTATTTTGATTTATATTTATTTTATTTATTCTATTCTATTGCCAATTTAGCTATTTCTGGCAACACTGCTGATAAGCATTATCAAACGGCAGTGCTGGCATTTTAGCTTATTTATGGCAGCAGTGGCTATCGATGTGCGGCGATGTCCTAACGCTTATCAGCACACTTTTTAAATAATATATGTTATTATTTAATATTGCACATATATTGATATTGTTATTGTTATTTATTATTATGCAATTTTATTTTGATTTTAATTTATATTATTTTTTTATATCCCTTTGCAAATTTAGCCATTTCTGGCAACACTGCTGATAATCATTATCATAAAAAAAAGCACTGTTATTTTAGCTTGTTTATGGCTACTGTAAAACATTTTTAATATTTCAAATTTAAAGCCCAAATAAGTAATCGACATATTTTTTTCTTTTTAAAATTAATATTATTTTTAAACCTATATAAGTAATTGCACGACTTGCAAGGATACCCTTTATCTATTAAAAATGAGTAAAAACAATGTTATTAGCTTTGTTTAGAATTAATATTTGATCATATTCAAACTTTTCCTATAAAAAACATTACTTTATATAATGCGTAAAAAGACTAAGTTAGAGTTTATATTACTTTCTCTTTTTATGCGTAAATCTTTCGCAACATTATCAATATTTTATAATAGAAGACTTTTGACGAGCCATTCTTAGCCATTTTTTTCGCCAATTTAGCTCGCACTTTGGACAGCACTGATAATGTGAGAGCAATCAGCTGTTGGCTCTTCTAGAGATGACACTTGGCAGCTGTTTCGCCGATAGTTTGATTTGGACTGCTTGGATTTCTCCCATTTCAGATGTAACACTAAAAAATTCCAATTTTCACAGTTGATAAATTAAAATAAAAAATTTGGAGTTAACTAAATTTTCAGCAGATTTGCAAGTGAGTTTTTATTATTATCCGCCATTCATCACGCCTGCAGCACATCGTTTAGATTTTCGCATATTTTATCGATTTCGGTGTAACCTGCGTGCTCCAGGCTCATCAGGGCGTTGGCCAGGCTAACGGTCTCCCTTATCGAATGTGCCTTGACCCAGATGCGTCCGTTAACGCCCACGGCGATCTCAAAGGGCAGCTGATCCGTCAGCGCCTTCAGAGCCGGACAGTTTTCCCGTAACAGCAATCGGCCCAGATTCAGGCTGCATTTGAAGAAAAATCCCTCCTGCAGTTGGCCCAATTTTCCCCGCTTTCCGTTCGAATTTACGCACACCAGTTCCGTCTCAATGTCCGCGCTGGCGTTGAGCACTCGGCCGTAAAGCAAATCCCCCGGATTCAGATCCGGACGATTCTTCTTCGTTGCCGATTCGAAGGAGAGATAGGATATCGATGCGTTATCGGCGGAACCGATATCCACACGATACAAATCGCCCGCCCTCGATTTCACCACGCCAATAACCAGATCCCCCCGCGCGGGGACATAACGACGCTGATAACTGTCGATCCAGAATGTGTTCGGCTCCTTGTGGCGCAACGGGCCCGCTTTGCTGGCCAGCACTGTGTCCTGCACGCGCCGCAGTCCCGGGCCCAGTATCACACGCTTGCTCTTGGCCATCTCCTCGATGGCCGCAATGCGATCGCCAGGCATTACAATATCCGCTGTGCTCGACATCGTGTTAACAAAATATAAACAAAACAATGCCGGCCTGGCCGCGTGCTGCGTTTGTCGATAGATTATCGATATAACGATATTGAGTGTCGTGCAGCGCCAGTGTTGGAAAGCCGCATAGTTTTTGCCGACAGTGCTGGCAGAAGTTGGCTGGCTAAAATCGGCTAAAATTTATTTGCTTTATTTTATTTACAGTAGAATCCGGTTATAGCGACATTCAAGGGACCGACGATTTTACGTCGTTATATCCGGCAGACGCACTATCCGAAAGGAGCAAAAAAAAAATTTTTTTTTATATTATGGATGCCATGTTTGTAATAGGTTTTAAAATAAAACAAATTAATTTTTTAATCAAAACAAAAAATTTAATACAGTAGAATCCGGTTATAGCGACTTTCAAGGGACCGACGTCGTTATATCCGGAAGACAAAATCCATGATTTTGTTTCTTTTTCGTATTAAAAAAACACAAAATCCATGATTTTGTTTGCTTCTTTTAGCATTGTTAAAGAAATCAAATTTTCCTCTTTAAAGTTTTTTTTTTGTTCGGCACGTCGCAATATCCGGTTGAATTGAAATGAAAAATTGAATTGAAATTGAAAAATCTCGTCGTTATAAGCGGTTTGTCGCTAAAAGCGGAGTCGTTATAAGCGGAGGCCGTTTCATATAAGTTTGTATGGGGACCAACCAAACCATCGAGTTTTCGTCGCAATAACCGGTCGGACGCTATAAGCGGCGTCGTTATAACCGGATTCTACTGTATTTTATATTTTAAATATGCAATTTTGGCCACATTTTTGGTTATATTTTTTGTTTATTTTCTTTTTAAAATATGCTTTCATCAAATTTAACTTGATATGCGTACGACATTTGGAATCCACATGTGGATATTTAACAATTGTCAATTTATTTTATATGTATTTCAAATATAGAATTATGGCCACACTTCATGCATAAGCTGTAACTAATGGTTATTTTTTATATTTTATAATAAAAATAATAATTGACATTGGAATCCATGTGCATGCTCTCCGTGCTGTATATAGCAATTTTTATTTGATTGAATTTATTGTATATTTGAAAGTACAATTACTGCTTGGCATTACTAATTAACTGCAGCTAATGCTTATTTTTAGTTTATTTTCTTATTTAAATATGCTTTTGAAATCCACAAGTAGATGCTATATTTTTTTTTCAATTTATTTTATATTCTAAATTACAATTAAAACATAAATATAAAGCTGCAACTGATGGTCATTTTATTTTGCTTATTTAATATATTTTCTAAAATCTACTTTCGTCAAATCTAAATTAATTTATGTACATTTTAAATCCACAAGTGGATGCCATTACACGATTTATTTAGCTATTTTTATTTTATTTTTTAATCTATTTTATATTGTAAATATACAAATATAAAACAGCAACTGATGGTTATTTTATATTGCTAATATTCTATATTTTAAAAAATCCACTTTCGTCAAATCTAACTGGATATGTGAACATTTGGAATCCACATGTGTATGCTATTTGCGACTAACCTTGCACGAAGGTCATAGGCAAGCCCACCGGCAGCTGGCAGTCCACCATCCACACCCGCTAGCAGATTCGAGCTCGCCTGGAAGAAGAGCGCACGCACACCAACAACTCTTATTGAGTCACCTTACGTTCCACCAGCAACAACAACAACAACCCAGGATGAGTTCTCGCGCTCTCTGCGTAACGCGCGCTCTGGCTGTGCGCTCAGCGCTGCACTCAACGGCAGCGGCGTCAGCAGCGGCAGCGGCAGCGCAGCTTTTTGCACACTCGTCGTCGAGCTGGCCGATTTACGCTTTCAGTAGCAAATCAGTCAGGCAAGCCGGAACCTCGCTCGAGTCGCTCTCAAGTGGATTGAAATTTGTTAAATTGAAAAGTTCTTGGTATGTATATCAATGCTGCTGATAAAAGTGAGAGTGTATTGCAATAATTAATAATTATTTTCATAAACTGCAGTATTTTGTGTGATTGCCAAAGTGAAAGAGAGAGAAAGAGCGAGAGATTATCTAACAAATTCAAATAAAACTTGCAGTATATATGTGTGTATATGTATTTGCACACACACATACACACCTGCCGCCATATCGCTTCCAATTGGCAAAATTTTGCTTCGATTTTGCATTTATATTAAATAATTGCAATTGTTTAGCATATTTTGCAAGTAATTTTAGCACTTTTGCTTTTTTAACGCTGCTTTTCCGGCTACGTTCGCGCATTACTTTTACTGTGACCTTTAAGTGCTGCGTAGAGGTCATACAGCCGCGTCGCTGCCGCTGCGCTGCCGCTGCCGATACCGTTTGTTGGGCCTCTGCCGCGTAGGAGCTGATGAAAAAAGCATTTCTATTTGAGAAAATGCCGACAATTTATGGCTTAATTTTGGAAATTTAGGGAATTTAGACTTTTTTTTTTATAAAAATAAACGAAAGTATGTAAAGTAGTGTCATGCGATCTGTATTTTATTTGAATTTTATATTTGCTCTCTTAATTTTCTTTTTATAAATTTCTCTTTATTTTACGATATTGATAAGAAATTGTAATTATTTTTAATATGTATAAACCATACAGGGTTACGAATCGGCTTTTAACCAAATGGGTTAAAAATCAGAATTCCGAAATTTTTTTGAATTTGAACTGTTGGTTTTACAGTTTACGGAATCCGAATCCGGTTCGAAACAAACTTTTCGCTACATTCAAAATGGCGAAAATTTAAGTTGGGCTTGCAATCCTGTTTCCCAGATCTATACTCTATATAAATTGCGCTTAGCCAATAATCTTGCTCAACTCGTATCGCCTTTAGAACCGGTTCAAATGGGAATTTCGAAATTTATTTGAATTTGCATCAAAGCTTGAACCGCTGGATTTATGGAATCCGAACCCGGTTCGAAGCAAACTTTTAAAATGGCGACAACTTTTGTTGGTTTTGCAACCCTGTTTGGCTGTACTCTCCCATCTATACTCTCTCCATAATCAGCGCTTAGCTAATAATCTTGCTCAACTCTTATCTCCTGTATTTATTGTATTTCTTCATTTCTCTTATCGTCAATCTGTTTGCAGTTCAAAGGGATCCAACATGGCAACCATTAAGTCGATCAAAGCCCGTCAGATCTACGATTCGCGTGGCAACCCAACCGTCGAGGTCGATCTGACCACCGATCTGGGTCTGTTCCGTGCCGCCGTGCCCTCGGGCGCCTCCACCGGCGTGCATGAGGCTCTGGAGCTGCGTGACAACGATAAGGCCAACTACCATGGCAAGTCGGTGCTGAAGGCTGTGGGTCATGTCAACGATACCCTGGGTCCCGAGGTCATCAAGGCGGGTCTTGATGTCACCGATCAGTCGGCCATCGACAATTTCATGATCAAGCTGGACGGCACCGAGAACAAGAGCAAATTCGGCGCCAATGCCATTCTGGGCGTGTCTCTGGCTGTGGCCAAGGCTGGTGCTGCCAAGAAGAACGTGCCCCTCTACAAACACATTGCTGATCTGGCCGGAAACAAGGACATCATCCTGCCCGTGCCCGCCTTCAATGTGATCAACGGTGGCAGCCACGCTGGCAACAAGTTGGCCATGCAGGAGTTCATGATTCTGCCAACCGGCGCCTCCAGCTTCACCGAGGCCATGAAGATGGGTTCCGAGGTGTACCACCATCTGAAGAACGTCATCAAGGCCAAGTTCGGTCTGGATGCCACCGCTGTGGGCGATGAGGGCGGCTTCGCCCCCAACATTCAGTCCAACAAGGAGGCCCTCTGCCTGATCAGCGATGCCATCGCCAAGGCTGGCTACACCGGCAAGGTGAGAGATCTGAAAGGGAATACCAATAAGTCCAGTATTTGAATTGCCGTTTTCTATTATACCCTGTAGAAACTGTATAACAGTTTTTTAGCATTATATTGATAATATAGAGTACAGGGTATTCTATAGCCGGTTGAGCTAGGTCGATATAGTCATGTTCGTGTCTGTCCGTATATATGAATGATGATATCTCTGTAACTATAAGTGCTAGAGAAACCATTTTTGGTATGTAGGTAGATGGTAGATGGTATAGTTTATTTAAAATATAGGGTACAGGGTATTCTAGAGTCGGACTGATCTGCTCTGCCCATTATATAGATTATAGATACTTGTACTCATTTTGATTTTCGTAATCAGAAAATTTGCTTAGGAAATCATCTATCAATCTTGAAATACTCACAATTACTTATACCCTGTATTTTAGATTGAGATCGGCATGGATGTTGCCGCCTCTGAGTTCTTCCGTGACGGACAGTACGATCTGGACTTCAAGAACCCACAGAGCGACAAGGCCCAGTGGCTGTCGCCCGAGAAGTTGGCCAACTTGTATCAGGAGTTCATCAAGGACTTCCCGATTGTGTCGATTGAGGATCCCTTCGATCAGGATCATTGGGATGCCTGGACCAATCTGACCTCCAACACCAAGATCCAGATTGTCGGCGACGATCTGACCGTTACCAATCCCAAGCGCATTGCCACCGCCGTGGAGAAGAACGCCTGCAACTGCCTGCTGCTGAAGGTCAACCAGATCGGCACCGTCACCGAGTCCATTCAGGCCCATCTGCTGGCCAAGAAGAACGGCTGGGGCACCATGGTCTCCCATCGTTCCGGCGAGACCGAGGATTCGTTCATCGGTGACCTTGTCGTGGGTCTCTCAACCGGTCAAATCAAGACCGGCGCCCCCTGCCGCTCCGAGCGCCTGGCCAAGTACAACCAGATCCTGCGCATCGAGGAGGAGATCGGACAGGGCGTCAAGTTTGCCGGCAAGAGCTTCAGGAAGCCACAGTAAATCGTTGCCACTTCTAAATTCCAAAAACAAAAGAAAAGAAAAGCAAGCGATCTGCGCTATTCACACTTTGCTTCACTATTAGACCTACCTAAATTACATTGTTAACGTTATGATCTACTCATTATTTATAAACAAATAATAAACAAAACGCTCCACCCATGAAGCCTATTTATCAAACAGACACAACTGCAATTATCTGATATCATTTAACACTGCAATAGGGTTTGTATCCCCCCAATGAATACGCGAATTCAATACACAATATATTGTCGTAATCCATCTCGAAACTGTTCGCCTATCGATCTAGTCTAGCGAATGTTATACACAGCTCTGTTCACAGTAGCGAATTGTACGCTCTCTTATTCAAAGTGTTGTTAGTTGTCAAAAAGTATAAATAAAGTATGGTTGATAATATCCAAAGCGTTTGATTTTCCTTTCTAGGGTTGGTAGTATTGGATTGATGAGGGCAACTAAAAATAAACCTGCATTAGCGGTAGAAATATACAGCAACAACGAGAGTTCGGCCAGTGAGAGTTAGGCCAACGAGTGTTTGGCAAACGAGAGATCAGCTAACGAGTGTTCGGTCTGCAAGAGTTCGACCAACGAGTGTTCGGCAAACGAGAGTTCAGCCACGAGAGTTCGGCCACGAGGCCACGGTCCAACTATGGGCAAACAGGAAAGTTGGACCAGCGAGAGAATATAGAACAAACAAAATTGCTTTTCACCACTCTTTCGTAATATATGATTTAGTCCTAATAAGCGCACTTTAAACATTTGATAAATATATGTAGAAGTTATTAAAGAAACAATATTTCATGCTCTCACTAGCTGTTCAAGAGTAAGAAGAAGAAACACTGCTGCATACAGTCTGGTGCGTCCTGCTGTTCGGCTGCGTTCCTTATGCTTAAACACAATCGTATATTACCATACACTACAAGGCTTATCACTAACATTACACCCTTGGCAACTCTTCGGACACGTCAGCGTATTATGCTTATAACTGTTAATTTCACAAACTTCTATCATACACTGTAAAAAATACTGTTTAACTGATCACAATACCAACCACACCTCAGATGTGCGCCCATCACCAGTCACTCACAAACTGAGCTCAGACGCATTGCAAGCCGGCTTTAATACCCTACTGATCGGTCGCTTCGGAAAGCTTTCTCTCATTCAATGCGCGCTTTTTGAGAGAACCCGTTGCAGAGGACAAGTGTGGTCAACGAGTATTATAGTATAAGCCAGTGGTGCCAAAACGGAGAGGCTCTCCCCATAATCAAGAGCTCTCTCCATATGCTAAAGAGCAGCGAGAGCTATGGAGTGGGCACCTCTGGTATAAGCACAAGGAATTTGTACTGAAAAAGTTGATGGTTAAAGCGTATTTAAGTAACCAGTAAGTGTTAGGCCAGCGAGAGTTTGGCAAATAAGAGTTCAGCCAACGAGTGTTTGGACAGCGAGAATTCGCCCAAATGGAGTTTGGCCAGCGAATGTTCAGCAAACGAGAGTTGGGCTAGCGAGAGTTCGGCTAACGAGCGTTCGACAAACGAGAGCTCGGCCAAAGAGACTTTGCACAAATAGAGTGCGGCGAGCGAGAATTAGGCCAGGGAGTGTTAGGGAAACAAGAGTTGGGCTAGCGAGAGTACGGCCTGAGAGAGTTGGGCCAACGAGAGCTGGCTCTTAAAAATGCTGTTAACTAAAAACCACAATTTAATTTTATTTAAAAAGTCATCAAAATTAGTCAATTTATTTTTTTATAACGCTTTGCTAACTATATCCAATAGACAAGTTCATTCCATCAACATTTAACAATATAAAATGTGAAGTTGGCTGAGATTTATACAAGATAGTATATAAATTCCGTACGATTAATGCATGATCACAAATCAAAAAGCTAAAACGTAACTTAGGAGCTAACTTTAAAAAGAAGCCGGCTTAAAACTAAGGCACCGAATTGGTAGCAATGGCAATGGGCCAAGTCGTCGGCCCCTTGAGGACAATATCCTCCAGGGCGTTCTTGATCTTGATGAAGCGTCGCTTGAACTCCAGACCGCAGCCCTTGGACAGCCTAAAGTCGCAGAGGATTTTGCCGTCCATCTCGATGATGTGCGCCTTGAAGACCAGACGCAGCTTGCGCCTATCGATGGTGGACACCGTGACCACGCCCTCCTCGCTCAGCCTGCAGGTGTAGCCGCCCAAACGCTCGATGGTGCTGATCATGCGCTTGATGGTGTCCTCCCATCGGGTGGTCACAAAGAATCGCGTCATCCGACGCACCAGACGCTGAAAGTAATTCTGATTCTGGGAGGCGCTCTGCGTCTGATTCATTTGCGTGGCCAGCAGCAAATCGTCGAGCATCGCCGGCTGCGAGAAGCAATACGTCAAACGCGCCTCCTGCATCAACGCCTGCCGATCCTCGCTGCTCCTCAGCCCCCCTCCCAGCTCCTCATCGCTGCGCAGCGTCGGCATCGGCTGCGAGCAGTAGTTACGGGATATCGAATCGTCCAGATTGTGGCTGAGATGCGCACTCGACTGCAGCCGCTGACGCTTCGCCTTCGGGGAGCAGATCTCCAGAGCAGCCGCCGAGTCCACCAGGTCATACGAACGATCTAGGGAGAGTAAAACAGGAATTAGTAGAAGATATATTGCCGATAACTTGTCCAGTAAGGTCATAGGATCGATCTATGACGATATCTTGTCTAAATTAAAACCAGTAAGGAAAGCCGCAAGTCGGATGTAACCGACAGTAAGAGACCCTGTACTTTTGTATTTCAATAATTGTGTATAGCCTTAGTATATAATAATACTAATATATAATAATACTATTATAGAATGAAATCTTTCTGTAGCCCTATGGTAAAAGTTTCTACAGCCAGTAACAGTAACCCATAACAAATAAAATAAATAATTTTATATATTTAAATTTAAAAATATTAGTGTGTTGCATATCTTTGCTGTTTCTTAGACGATCGTAATAAAATTCTTAACATTAATATAATATAATAATCTAATTTTGCAGCTATAAAATTAAGGCTGCTGTGGTTTTTTGGGAAAGATATCAAAATTCTGAAACGACTGGAGAGCCTAATTACTAAAAATGGTGCCAATAACTTCTAAAACTTGCGAGATCTGCGATATGAATTGGTTTTTAGCGGTTTACGAAGGAAAAAAGTTGGATATAAAAAATTTAAAATAAACTTAAGCAGCGTACACTATAGGAGAACC
Source organism: Hypselothyrea guttata (assembly GCA_035045125.1). NCBI lineage: Eukaryota > Metazoa > Arthropoda > Insecta > Diptera > Drosophilidae > Hypselothyrea > Hypselothyrea guttata. The sequence continues at coordinate 290,132 of JAWNNJ010001820.1, forward strand.
TATAAATCTAAAATGATGTCTCTAGCTATTATAGTTTGCGAGATCTAGGTGTTCATACGGACAGACAGGCCATATCGATACAGCTCTCATACTGATCAAGAATTTATATATCATGTGGGGTCTACCTCGCCTTCTTCTGCCTGTTACACACAATTTCCATGTGCACGGACTTAATGGATCTTTTTATACTTTTTTTTAGAGTACAGGGTTTAATAATAACAATAATAATTTAAGAAATAACTTAAAATAAAATTAGCAGCAAGCAAATGCAAAAACCATTTGGTTTTTGGTAATAAAGCTCTATGGAAACTTTAAACACCATACAGCTAAAATAACCAAAGAGCAAATAATATGCAAAAATCATAAATAAACTAAAAAAAAATATATTTTTATTTCGTATTTATTATATTTTATTTTTATTATATTTTTATTGAATATATTTTGGTTGGCAACTGCAGACGCCCATGCTTTGGTAATCTAGCTTTATGATTATCAAATCTATCATACAGCTAAAGCGCCAAAGCAGCGGCAAATGCAGATTTTCACACACTTCATACACTGAGAGAAATAGTTGAGCACGTTCGTTGAGGCACACTGAGCGGCGGTACAGGCACAGAGCGACCCTCAAGATATGGGAAAATACGATTGAGAGTCACTAAGTACCTGAACGGCAACAGAGCGCAGAGATTGAAGCACTGATTGATTGATTGATTGACTTAATTGACGAAGTATTATCAGTTATGTTTTAACATTTAAGAGTTACACTGATAGCTGAATTCACTATTTAGCTTGTTTACTTTGTTGTTTAATAAATATACTGCCCGATTGATTGATTGACTGATTAAATAATTAATTGATTGATGTAATAATCTTGATATTCCATACATACAGATCTTGTATAAGCCAAAGAATTGATAGACATACTGTTAGTGTAATTAACTGTGCTTTATCGCTTAGTTGATTGATTAGAATACGGCTTGATAGACTGATTGAATGATTGATGATTAAACTAATTGATACGTAAATTGAAGGAAGTACTTTTTAATCAACTTTCTAAAACTTCGCTTTGTTGGTATACTGATTAATACATTTCATGATTGATTATTTCACTTTTTGTTCACTTGATTGATTGATTGATTGACTCACTGATTAATACACTGTTAAACATACTTTTGGATTGTTCAATAACCATTTAAAACGAAATAATACACTGATAGATGATTGTTCCAAGACTTGGCTTACCGTGCTCTGCGAATTGCATATTACACCATTTGTGATCGAGTATTTTTTCCAGTGTAAGCCGCGTGCCCGGTCCGCTGGCCAGCACCTTGCGTAATAGGGATATGGCCAAGGTGTCCAGTTTGCTCCAGGGCGTCTGGGTTTGCCAGCGATCGTTGTCCTTCCAGGTTATGAACTCCATGCAGCCTGAGGAGGGTTGATCCCAGGGAAGTTCTGGGATAAGGAGAGACATAGAGGGGTCAAGAGAGAAAATCAATTAATAAAATTTAAATATAAATATAAGTTTTATACAAATATTTTATTTAAATTTAAATCTAGTTTATAATACGTGCACTGTTTATATATTTTTTTTTTTATTTCTTTTTCTTTTTTGCGAACATGATTGTTGTTTTTTTTTTATTGTTTTTTTGGGGTGCGTTGGCAAGCAATTTAAGCTGGAGCTTTGGTATAAAAGCTTTAGATGATATGAAATAAGAGCAACAATCTACAGCTAGAATACCAAAGAAACAGCAAAAATGAAGACAGAGGTGAGAGAATGGTGTGAGCTTGTGAGCGTGTGCGTGAGCTTATGCGACAGTGTTGCCAGCTTGGCCAATTGCAAGCTAGATTTTGCATTTTTTTTTAAGAAAAAGCTTATAGGTTTAAATCTGCTTTTAATTCATAATTTTATAATTTAAACTAACTTTATTATATTTATAAGTTTAATTTGTTTCGCGGCGTAAGAATATTGTAACCTGTGCTTTATGACATCCTGAACTTTATTGTGATTTGCTAGCATCGAAAAAGTAATGAAAATATTCAACGTAACACTAACAAATAAAACCGAATTATCAAAAAATATATTTCTAAAACACAGTAGAAATTCAAACGGATAACTATTGAGTATACTACAATATTAATTGAAATGTCGCAGATAATGAATAACGTCGAAACAAAAATTTTAGCAATTATTTTTATAATATTTAGATTCAATTTGAATAAATGGTAAATATAATAAGGTGGGCAATATAATAATTTTATGTATAATAAATTTGTTTAAAATTTCACAGAATTATGCCGAAAAGAAAATTCTTCAGATATTCTTCTCATTTGACTAGAAAATATTTGGGTTTATTTTAATCAAATAATAAATATAATAACCATAAGAAGAGCAATATTAATTTATGCTAAATAAAAAATAAAACTGTTTAATTTTTTTTGTATTTAAATTAAGGCAATTAAATTATCAGCAAATACATATATTCTAGCTATTTTTAGCATATTTTTATTTCAAATCTAGCTTACGCGCGTGCCAAATCTGGCAACACTGGTGTGCGAGCGTGAGAAACAGAGCGTTGAAGAGTGAGAGAGCGAGAGTTGCAGTTGTGCAAGGTGTTGTTGTTGCTGGGAGAGCGGGGGCGAGAACAAAACAAAAAGGGCAAACACACACAAACAAAGGGAAACAAAAACTTTTGCGTACGATGAACCACTGTGTGTGTATGTGTGTATATATGCATGTGTGTGTGTGTGTGTGTGTGAGAGAATATAACTGTGCTGTTTGCTTTTATTAATTAATAGCCTGTCGAGAGGGGTGGGGTGTGCAGGCAAATGTGAGCGAAGGCTGTAAAAATATTATTCTTGCTTATTTTCTTTTGCGGTTTGCATTCGCTTAAATGTGCACAAACTAAACGACAATTCTTGCGAGTAAAACACAACGAGAGAGCGAGACAGACAACACAAACACTTTCAAGACGATCTATATACATACATATTTGTGTGTGTATGTATTGTGCTCCACTTACCCCCCGCCAGCATCGTCACCAGGATGACTCCACACGACCAAATGTCCGCCGGCTGCGCATGATACGGCTTCAGCAGCACCTCCGGCGCCACGTACGGCAGCGTTCCGCACCGCTTGTCCAGCAGCCTCTCCTTGCCCTTGCATCTGCACGAAGAGAGCGGAGAGCGACGGGCGAAGAGAGAGAGAGTCCAAGAGAGCGCAGCGATTGAATGAACAGCAAGAGGCGGCAAAGAGAGAAAGCACAAGGAATAACGGTTTAGCATTGATAATGAATGTGGGCATGCAAAGGGGCTACACTGAGCACAATTAAAGTTGTTAATTTAAATTATAAAAAATATTTTAAAAATACAATGTACACAAAATATAACAAATAAATAAATACTAATTCTAAATTATGTAAAATAAACAAACTCATAATATAAATAAATTAAAATTAAGTTGGATAAATAATAAATAACTTAATATGTAATAAAAAATACTAAATAAATAAAAACAAATAACTAAATATAAATAATAATAAATAACAAAATAAATAATAATAAACTTATTTAGTTTAATTAGCGACTAATTGGTATACTTCATGGGATTACAAAATTTATAGTTTTATAAAAGGATTATTTAGATTTATCTTAACCTAGTTAACATCAAATTTAGTGAATTTTAAACTATATAAATAATGAGAAATAATTAAATTAATAAATAATATTATTCAATTTCTATGTAAAATTAAAAGTTTAATATTAATAAAATTTAATATCAACAATAATGCTAATTATATAATTTCTTATTGTTATTGTGATTTAATCGTGCTTGTACCTAATACCTAAACATAGTGGCCATTCCAAAATCGGAGATCTTCACATTATCGTGCTCGTCCAGTAACAAGTTCTCGGGCTTCAGATCTCGATGAGCAATGCCACGTTGATGCAGATACTGCAGACCGGACAGAAGTTGTGTGAAAAAGCGCTGTGCCTCATGCTGTGGCATGCCAATGTCGGGTTCTAAAAGAAATTAATAGATTGCAATTAGAGATTATGGTTAAAATAATAATAATAACGATTAGTCAAATGATGATATTAGGAAGAAATCTATAAACAATGCCTCAAAATGTGGGCAATGTCAAAGGAAGTTGAAAACTAGGAAGTGCATTTGCACTGAAAAACGACCTAGCCTTAAGTATCTTCTTACTAGACATTTCGTTTTCATTTCAGCATCACATTGATTTCCCCGATTGAACTATTAAAGCGTCTGGAAATGTCTCTTGACTATATTGATTTCCTTTTATTATAACTGGTGTTAAACGATGTCTGTCAGCTGCAAATTGAAATTGCGAGCAGGGTTTGCTTCAAGAGAACTTTAAGCATTGGATAAACTTGGCTTATTTTTAGATGGCTTAAAATCTGCTTGGCTGCTTTCATGGCTCTGGAATGCAATTAGCAATTAGCTTCGATGCTGTGTCAATCACTTGCATCAATTGTCAACGCCTGTTGACCCGACATTTGGTCAACTGCTTAATATTTATGGAAATGCCAAAAGTCTCGCATTCATTCTTCTCCACTCGTCACGACCGTCACTTCTCTCTTCCCTCCGGTAGTCCCTACCAGCATTACGTATAGTTCTCTTTCACTTCTCATTAGTGCTAACATTGCTTCCACTCTCCGATTCCATCCTCTCTGTACTCAACGGTTTTCCCTGCCTCTCACAATGTTCATTATAGTTATCATGTCGTTCCTGCATTTCTGATTCCCTCCCTCCCTCTCTCCACTTCCTCTCAGTGCTCCTATCACTTCTGCACATTCTGTCCGACACACGTCACATTTGCTAAATTGTCACTGCACGTCTGTCCTCCGTCCTCCGTCTCCCGTCCTCTGTCCCTGTCGCATTTGTAATCAAGATCTGCATCTTGTCATAGGGAATGGAAATGGAATAGGGCGTTTTCAGTGCTCTGTTCACACAAACTCCCACACAATCTGTCTGCGTTATGTTCGACACCGTAAATTAACTATTCGTTATGTGTCAAGAGCACAGATCGAACCGATAACATCTCAACCTACAGACAATCCCCAATCTAAAGAGTGGGATTTATTGAGTCTCCAACATTCCATCGATATCCATGCTGGATTCGATCTCTTGTCTGAGAGAAAAATTGAAAAATCGCTGCATACAAAATATAAACATTCAAAATTAAATTCAATTTGTTAGAAAAAAAACAAATAAAATCAACTAAGGACGTACCAGTCGAACGTAACAGACAGTAACAGACACTGTACTTTTTGCTACCGATTATACCCTTAGTGCATGCCACTTACTCCCTTCTAACGATTTGTCTGTTACATATCTTCGCCGTTTCATATTCTATCGTAATGGGAAACACTTTTATTTCACTATTAGTCCTAGTTTGGACAGACAGACGGACGATAAAAAGAATCAATTACATCGAATTGTAATCGAATCGAAGACCAGTTCAAATGCTTACCAATGCGATCGAATAACTCTCCGCCTGCCGCATACTCCAGGAATATATACTCCACATGTCCCTGCGAACGTTTGCCAAAGAATCGCAGTATATGCGTATCCTGCAGCATCTTCTGTATGCAGACCTCCTTGCGAACGGAGAGCACGGCATCCGGATGCTTCTTTAAATCAACCATCTTCATAGCGACAGCTTCGCCCGTTTGACGATTGATTAGCAATTTGACTCTGTGTTTTAAATGGGGGAGAAAATGTGAAAGATATTAGTAAGCAAACCTTTTAAATTCTAGGGGGGATTATTGGTTTAGGAGCGCAAGTTAATAATAAAAGGAATTAACCTACATAAATACAGCTCAATGTTCTTTTTTTTAGTGATATTTGTTAAACACATTTCTACTCTTTATATCATATCATTATCAGATAGGCTGCTAATCTAATCAATCGTGCATTTTTGGCATTACTTCCGTTAAAAGTCTTTGGAAATTACTTTGATTAAATAAATATTTATTTGCTCCGATTCGAACCATATTTTCTGCTTTTTCAAATAATTCTATAAATCTGTTTAGAGATTTTTCGAATATAATTTCAGATTAGGTTACGAAATTTATTATGTATTATTTTTTAAAAATCAAATTTGTTTCGGTTTAACAAAAAGACTGAATTGAAACTGATTTAACTTTGAACCGGTTCAGTAAGTGATAGTTTAGACTAGTTTGAACAAACGTAAGCGCCTATTTTCGGTGTCTGTCTTTGTCTGCGTGTCTCTGTGTATGCCTATTTACTGTTACTCCTCTTCCTGTTTCTGTTCCTCCGTTAGTCTGAGGCATGCGCAGAAGGAGGTGCACGTTGTGAGGCTGCATAACTGGGCATCGTCAAATACGCCGGATATGTGCGTTTTTCTTGTGCCGCACAGCATTTCCGGTTTATTGACTTTTAGCATATACACACAAACACACACACACAATATAAATATGTATGTGGTTATACGTATACATACATACACATAAACTGTGTTGTTGATTTGATTTTTTGTTTAAAATGCTTGCCACTTACTCCCCATAGGCGCCTTCCCCTAGCGTTTGGGCCAGGGTCCAACCTTCGACGAATTCCCGTTGTGTTGCTGCTGCTGCTGTTGCAGTTGCAGTTGCAGTTACTGCTGCTGCTGCGGCCGCCATGTTTTGAGCTTAAATAACAAAATGGTTTTATCTGTCGTTATATCATCTGTGGCTTGGTCTTGGCTTCATTACGCTCTAATAGCTGCAAAGATATAAAATAAAATTTTAATTAATTATTAGTATTTTTATATTAATAATATTAATATTTGCATAAATTAAATATTTGATAATACCGCAAAGTTCGTTGTCATTTGAGCGTCACGCTTTCGCCTAACCTCAAAATTCAGCCACCCACACAAACACACACACACACACATACTCGCACGCATACAAACAAACAGGGATGTTGCTCTCTTTATCTTTATTTTTTTTTGCATGCCGCTTTATTATTTCATCCTTTGGCATGGTCATGGTTCGTCCATACAACCGCAAAGGCAACGAGAGCGTGCAAGAAGGGAGAGAGAGCGATAGAGAGTAAGAGAGAGCACATGCGCCATTTAAAGCCAGCAAAAGCTCTGCTCGTATAATATATGTACATATGTATTTATGAAACGTATTATACATACATATATACATACATTCATATAAAAAGCCGCTTGACATGAACTCTTATTGAAATAAATAGTAAAAAGCAATACACAACACTGTGAAAATAGAAGAAAAATATATTTAATCTGTTAATAGAAATTGCAGTTCATTTTAAACTCTAAATTATGTTTTATGCCTCAGGTAAATAATAGCATTTCCTAGAACATTTTTTGAAACTGCGGAAATCAGTAATTTTGGCTTTTTTCAAATAAAATTTAACTTTTTTGTTAGCTTTTTCTTAAACTTTCAATTGGAAAAAAATGTTAGGGCTGTTATTTTGATCCGATATTTCCATAACATTAATTTACAAAATAATTTAAGAATAACTTAGCTGTTTTTTTCTTAAATTTTTGTTTAGGTTTTCTTTTGCTCTTTCCGCCAAATAAAGCTTTGTTTTGTCGTAAAAAAATTGGCAACACTGCCTATTCTACAACTACAAACAATGCAGCATCAGCTCAAGCACACACACATACAAAACTCAATATGAAATTCTCGCGTTGCGTCTCTGCTGCTGCGCTGCTCCCGCTCATTGTACTCAAATAATGACGTCGTTTCTATCATCGTCGGCGTTTGCTTTAAGACGAAAGGAGGAGAAAGAGCACACAACAACAACAACGACAACTGATGCTGTCGCTTTCTCTCTCGCTCTCTGTTATGCGCCCTCTCTTCCAGGACGTCGACGCAACGTCGGCAGCGGCAGCATTTGGCTGTTTTTGCCGGCGCGAAAAAAGCTCATAGCAAAGCAGAGGCAGAAGCAGCGGCGGCGGCAGAGGCAGCTCTGCTAAAGCTGTTGCTCTGCTCTGTTGCTGCTCGCCGCTCTCTGCTGGCTTGTTCAACAGGCCACCATTAACATTTTTTTATTATGCTCGTTGCATGTACGCCGTTTACATTCAACAGAGTGGAATTTTTATTTCTCTTACGCACACACACACACACATCGTTTGTGTATTTCTTTTTTTTTTTTTTGTCTCCTTTGTGATGGCAGCTTCCTAGGCTATTTTTAGCCTAGGTGCAAAAAAGAAGGTACGCAGCACAGGCAAAATACATACATATTATAGCATAGTATGTATGCATGTGTATGGGATGAGAAAAGAAATAATAGAATGATTAAATAACATTTAAAAATATTATGAAATTACTACTGATATAAATTGAATTTAAAAGACAGAGCAGCAGGAGAGAGATTGGGATTGCGAGAGAGAGGGAGTGAGAGAGAGAAAGAGAGCGGAATGCAAAGCTTGGAAGCTGCGGATTGCGCCTTTGTTGGCTGAGTTGGGAGTCAATAGCCCGACACACACACACACACACACACACTCACACGCACACTCACACACACACTGTAAGCACACACTATTTCATGGATTAGTGACAAGCCAAAAACCGAGTCAAGTTGAAAATAAACAAAAACTTAAATGCTGCGACTACCAGATACCACGTATTTGATAAGCTAAAAACAAACAAAATAAAAATAACTGAAATAAACAAAGTTTTAGGAACTAAAAATACTTTCATTAAATAAAGATAAAACAAAATAAATTTTAGTTAAAATCAAATGGACATTAAATGAAATAAACTTAAAATAAACATTAAATTAAATAAACTTAAAATAAAAATACGATAAAATAAACATTAATTTAAATAATTAATTAATGTAATATAAAAAAATAATGAAATAAAATAAATTTGTTAGTATTAATTTTAATAAGATGAAATAAACAAATAATAATAAAATAATATAATTGATGTAAACAAAAATAAAATAATATTGAATTGATTAAAATTATAAAATAAAATAAATTTGTTAGTATTAATCCCATAATAAGATTAAATAAACATATGCATAATAAAATCAATCAAATAAATTGTAACAGTGAGTCCAAAATTAAAGAGTAATACAAAATTATTAACCCTGTTTTCCCATTTTCAATGGGCACAGGGTATAAAAATAGAATAATATAATAGCATAATCCCAAATAGTGTTGCATTGGCATACGCAAAATATTACAGGGTATGTATTCAAAGTGCTGCTGCCTGGCGTAGCAAAGTGTTCGATGAGGCGGACTGGTTGCCGTGGCCGTGACCAAACTAGTTAGTCGCCAACGAGTTGGATGCCGGTGTGGGGAGGGGAGGCGTGAAGAGGGAAGAGAGAGGCACCAATGATGTATGGGCCCATAAAATAAGCAGTTAACATGCCGGTGTCTGTTGCCGACGACCGGGTGAGATTTAGATAAGCGAGGAGGCAAGCGGCACAAAGAACAACAATTCAACTGCAAAATGTAGCATACTTTTCAGAGCATGCAATTTACAAGCTAAAATTGCACAAAATATTTGTAATAAAATAAAATAAATATTCTACACAAATAAATGGCATAATATGCAATAGAATTTAATACAATTGCATTATCATTTAAAAATAAACCCATTGTTATCCGATTGCTATAAATAGTTTTATGCTGGGAAACTTGTGGCATAGCAACAGCTATAAAAAATAAAGTCAGGACTGTGCAAATGCCAAGTGCCAACTGACAAGGGGTTTCGGCTGGTAACTGGAACTGCCAGCCGTCATGGCCTCTAGAAGTGGATAACTTGCCCCCCCCCCCACCCCATTCCATTACCCACCACAACCATCTTGTAGTACCCCAAGTGGGCGGACGGACGGACGATAAGGCTAAGCAAATACAAGTTTCAACAGCGACTTGGCTGATTTTTGAGCTCGCTTTTTGCTCTTGCTATCGCCGCACAAAAGCTAAGCTCTCGACTTGTAGATACTGTGTAAATGTAATTTAGATATGGTTAGCAATCGGATTTGTGCAATTTATTAACTTTAAACTAAAGCTTTATCCGTAAGCTGAAGGCCCCTGTCGCTATAGCTTTAATCCTCTTAATTTTGTTTTAAATATGCAGATCCGAATTTAATTTTAATTGATAATTATCTAAATAAATAATGATATCAATAGATATATCTTCAAATGTACCTTATAAATATTTTATACCCTGTGCCCATTGAATAATGGGATAAATAACTTTATTTTATAAAATAAATTTGGTTCAAATTTATTAAAAACATTCAATCAAAATGTGTTTAATCAATTAATTTGATAAATAAATTAAATTTATATAAATTAAATTCAAATATAATGCAAATTTATATAATACATTAAATTCAAGTTTATATAATAAATTAAATTTAAAAAATAAATGTTATCAAAATGCATGTAATGATTGCAATTTAAATTTATATTATAAATTAAATTAATACATATTATACATTAAATTTAAATAATAAATTACATTACATTTTATTTAATAAATTCAATTTAAATATATATTTTCTTTATTTAAATTGATGTAATAAGTTTAATGATTAATAAATTCAATTAAAAATTATCAAAAATATTTAATTTGAACTTATTTAAGAAATAAATATTTATTTTATATTAATTTTTTTGTGAAAATATAAAATTTTTTATTATTTTTTTTATGGTATACTGTTACTGTAGTGTAGTAATTTATACCATAGTGATGTGTAATAATTTCAATTTATTCCTAATGAATAGGGTTATTAAAATTTATATTAATAATCTAATAAATTTAAATATCGATGTATCTAAATTATTTGCACATTTGATGTTTATTTTTTTAATTTATTGAGAGTTTGTTCACTGGTTTTCCCTGAATTGAACTTTGTATGGTATGGGCTTAAGCCACCCCACAGCAGCCGCTTTACAGGGCATAGCCAAGGCAAGTCTCTCACACCGCAAGGCCGGGAACACTAAAAACTGTGACCGGGTTGGAGGCAGAGACAAGACTTTTGGTCTGGTAAAGCGAGTTAATGGCTCTGCTTCTTTTTCACTTTTAGATTGTTTTAAGGAAAACTGCAGTTTATTTTACCTATAAATATGTTGATATTGTCGGCTCCCTTGGCCGGCAAGAAGGAAGCATCCAGGGATATGGGGATGTTCCCAGTTGTGTATCTTTGCGAGACGCGCGCGTCATTTGTAGAAACCGAATGGTATAGCCGAAACCATCGTCATTCGTCGCGTAGAAGAAGAAGAACTCACTCGGGAATGCGTAGTACACACTATATATATATATATATATAAATTTATAGATATATATATATATAACTGTGTGTATACACAGCAGACAGATACGAAAAGCCCGGTCTGAGGTCGTTTAATTGAAGCTTTTTAGCGAAATTCCGAAAGATATGCGTAATTTTTTCCATAATCGCAAGCTCCTTTGATGCATTATTTTCTCTTTTTTCTGCTTCTTTTTAATTGCATTAGAGTTTTTAAAGTGTCCATTGTGAATGGAAGTCGGAATTCCTAGCCTCAATGGTTTGTCCTGGGCGAGAGTCAAAACGAAACTGCGAACTGCAAAAAATTCGCCCAATACAAGACTCGAAATTTCCATAGAGAGCGAGAGAGCGCCAAAGAGAGCATCTGTTGAGAGGGAGACGGCACGATAGAGCTTACGCTTGCGCGCGCCAAAAGGTGGATGCATCCAGTAATTCAACACGTTTTCGGTGGTTGCTTCTCTCTCTCTCTCGCTCTCTCTCTGGCCATCTGCGCGCTCTCTCCGAAGACAGCTTTCAAGTTTAACTTGTCGCTCTTAAGTCCATGAAGCTGCGCCAGCTGCGACGACGCCGACTGAAGCAGCAAGAGCAGCATTGAGAGGGGGGAGACGGGATGGGATGTCCGTAGGGCTGTTGCTTCATTCTGTTTCTCAGCATGTTCCAACTATATGTACATACAGCTCTCTATATCCGCATGTGTGTATATATATTTACATATATTTTTAATGATATAAGTGCATGTTCAGCTTATGTATTTGTATTCCTGTTTATGAAATTTAAACTAAAAGCTTTGCTGTGCGTAGGCTTAACATTAGAGTGGACCTTATGTCTGAGGAAAACCGTCTTAAAATGCTGAGCACATTAAAAAAGCTCAAAACCAGTAGAGACGTAGCAAATCAGTCGGTCAGAAGGCAACAGTCGAAAGCAACCGACAGTAGTAGACACCGTATTATGAGTTGGTATAATACAAAAAGCAGTCGAGCAAATTGTCTGTTGCATATCATTGCTGTTTCTTATCCGATCGTATTGCAATTGGTAAAATACCAAATTACAAGTGTGTAGCTTTAAAATGAGGCCGTTGGGGTTATAAGTGAGAGATTAAAAATCTAAAACAAGCTTGATAAGCGTATAACATACATAGGAGAACGTACATATCGATCGTACATATCCTAGCTTTTAATGACCGAAATCTGTGTTTATAAGGACAACCGATAAACATACAGACGAACATGGCTATATCGACGCAGCTTATCGTACTGATCAAGAATATGTATAATTTGTGGGGTCTACCACCACGTCTCATTCTGGGTGTTACACAAATTTTTCATTTGCACTAACTTAACAGACTCTTTAGAAGTTTTTGAAAGTACTTCACGTGTGCAGAAGAATAATAATAAAAAAATAATAATTAATAGATATATTTAAATTTACTATTTTTGATGTGCAGAAAAATAATAAATAAATATATTAATTATTAAAAATAATAATTTATAATAACTACAATTATATGCCCACTCTAAAACAGCACCAATCTAAACAAAAGCCTCTCCCCAATATAATTTTAAAATTGATCTGGCAACACTCTTACACACACACACACACACACAGAGTTGAAACAGGTGCTCTGAGCGCCTAAATAAATAATCTAATCGTTGCTTTATCCTTGTCAGCTGAATTTTGTTTTTGCTGAGCAAAGTCTGGAGACTAGATTACATACACACCACATGCATACATACATATATACGAAATACACAAGCAGTCTGTGTTTATTTCATATGTATGTATGTACAAATGTGCGTATCGCAGCAATTGTGCTCATGAATAAGGCAGAGGCAGAGGCAGCGGCAGCGGCAGAGGCAGCGGCATCAGCATCTCACAGCGACGCTTGGCAACAAAACAAATAATAAAATACAAAAGAGAGCGAGAATAAAGAAAAGGGCAGTCGACAAAGGAATGGAAAGGAAAGGAAAGGAAAGAGCGCGGTTGCCAAGGAAACCGAAAACTTGCATTTGGCACATGGCATAGCATAACCCTCTCCTCTCTCCAATCTCCACTCTCCACACTCGTCATCCGTTTGTCTGTGTGTGTGTAAGTGTGCGTGTCAACGTTTGCACAATAATTGGCAGGCGAAGAGAGGCAGATACACACATATGCATACACAGTGTTGCCAAGTTGGCCAATTAAAAGCCAGATTTAGCTTACTCAAAAGCAAAGACATTTTTAAAATTGTATAATTTTAATTAAATTATAAAATAAACCATAAATTCAGCATTATTTAAATTTTTCCGCTGGTTCTAGTTAAATTCATTTTTATGCTGCATTTAAACAAAATATTTACTAAGTTTTAAAATTAAAAAAAAAAAAACAAACAAAAATAAATAATACTTTATTGTTTTACGTATTTTACTTAGGACAATCTGTCAGAAATATAAATATACAATATATATGCTCTAGCTATTTTTAGCTTTTTTAACTTTAACTCAAACTTACGCGCGTGCCCAAAATCTGGCAACTCTGTTACACACAGATACGTCACACACCAAGAGAGAACGAAGCAGCTGACGCAGCGCTCGGAGTACGAGCGCGAATCGTGAGCATATCTCATTAGGAGTTGGACTCATTGCTCCGACTCGGGTTGAGATTATAAAGTTTAATTAATCAACACTGTCAGCCCACACACACATACACAGAGTTTAGGCTTACGACGCAATATCTTGAAATGAAATTGTCATAAATAGTATAAGAATATATGCTTACATCTATATTTCGAAAAAGTACAAAAGGTTTAACAAGCTTATTTCAATTCCATAAAGTTTCACATTTGTATTCTTAAAATATATAAAAACAGGGTTAATAGCTTTATGCAAATAGCTTCTAGATAGCTTTTCATTAGTTTAATAGAAACAAATTCAGTAGTATAATGCTTATTTTAAATATAAAAAAATATATATATATATCAGCGATGATAATTTACGGATTTAGTTTTCTATTTCAGTTTTTGTTTATATGTTTATTACTTTTTTTTATAACAGTGTAAATATTTTTATTTATTTTATATATATTATTTTTTCACGCAAAAAAATAATAAAGCGGACTAAATTGTGCTTCACAATTTAAGACTGAAGATGAATCCTTAAATTATAATCTGATTATTTAATTCTATTTTTAGATTTCGCTTAACAATATTTAATTTATTTTAGCATTTTATTGTTTCATATTTTCTAGACTAAATATCTATATTTTATTGCTTAATATTAAGATCAATATTATTCAATTATTTCTCAAAAAAATAGATAATAGAAAATAATATACATATTCTCGTTCTTTTCATGTGAAAAAATTTCAGATCAAACGTATATAAATTAAAAAAAAAAAAAAGAAAGAAAATATTTAGTACTTAAAGCATAATTTAAATTTTATGGTTGTGAATGTTCGCGCTTCAAATGAAAAATATATGTACCATTATTGTACGCTAGGGGTATAATCGGTAGAAACAAATACAAGATTTTCCTTAAAACAATATTAATTTAATTTTGTAGCATCGATTTTTAAGTTTTTTTTTCAGACTATCTGAAAATTCGAATTTCCTGTTTTATTTCGTTTAATAAATTAAATTGATTTTTGACGTGAATCGATCGAAAAGATCGATTCTTAAAAATTCAAGATCTACATTATTAGCAGAACAGCCAAGATACTTTTAACGGAATAAAATATATCAAACAAAAATTAAAAAATAAATAAATTTATATTGATTTTTGAATTCATTAAATATTTCATATATAGTTTAAATTGTATAAAATGATATTCGAATTGCCTTTAATCGTTAACTATAGGCTTACGAACTAAGACGATTGCCTTTTATTGGTGATTGAATTTTATTTTGTTACGGTTTTATGTTTTATTTTATTATAATATATTTTATTTTGACTATATATTACGATTACGAATATATATGTATTTTTATAAAATATATTAAAAATATATGTATTAAAAATTATATTTGATTTAATTCTGATCACATTTAGTTTCATTTGGCTTTGATTCACGAGCTTCTTTGTTTTTTTTCATACGTCTGGCTTTCTTGGCGCGTTTTTTATATTCCTGCCGTTTGGACAGTTGCTTGACTTGCTCAACCTCCTCCTCTACTAGAGGCTGATATGGAATATCTATATAATCGTTATCATGATCCCCATCCTCAGATGACGCCTCCACCTGCGTCTGGGCTGTTACGTATAGATTCTCAGAGCTAACATTCGAATCCTCTGCAGTTTCGTAGGAGTCCAAGGAAATGTTATTCGTGTTCTTGGGATCTGTTGTTGCGCCTTTGCGCATTCTGCCCGGCTCAAAGTAGGCGGGATCCAGAATCCAGGGAAAGCTATGCTTGCCATTATGCATGATATATACCTTGTCCTTGGGCAGATTATCCTCACTGCACGGACGCATCGAGGCATTGGCCATCGAATGCATGCCATAATGCCGCATTAGGGCAATGGCCTCCCTTTCCAGATTGCTCGTATCCTCCAGATCAGCCAATGTAGCGGGTTCTCCCAACGGCTTAGTGCCAGATATCTGCTGTATATGCTCCATAAGAGCCAAACCTCCGCGTATCTCCTTGCTCTTGCTGCATTGCGTTGCTATCTCGTTGTCTATCTCGCTCTGACGTTGCTCCCTCTTCGCTAGGTGCTCGTAGGTAACGTTAGGACGGGGCGTGTACTCCGCCTTCCGCATTGCCTCGTAGGCCAGCTGGCCTTGGATCATATTGAAGCCAGGTTGGAAGTCCACCAATTCGTTCTCAAAGTCCGTCATAGGTGCCCAGGCCATGGTAGCTGTAAATTGGTCCAAATTTTAACAGGAATTTCGCACATAACCTCACTCTGCATTTGCACACGCGCACGTCTTTGTATATATGTACATGCCAGTGTTGCCAATTTTTTCGCGAAAAAAGCTGTTTAGACGGAAGGAGAACCGCCAAGTTGTTTCCAAGCTGCTTTGGGCAATTTAACTAATTTTGGAATTATATTTATGGAATTATTTATTTTTAATATGGGATATTTATTATATATTTGTACGCCTTTTTATTTTAATATTTAGGATTAATAAAAATATTACAACAGGCCAGTTATTATTTATATTGATATTAATATTAATATGTTAACAAAAAGAAATCTAATAAAATTGCCGCGGATTTTAAATTGTTTTAGTATAATGCTTTTCAAAAAACAGAGCTGTCGGTAAAAAAGCCAAATTGGCAACACTGATATATACAAACCTATGTATGTACATATGTATGTATGTATGTGTGTGCAGCTGTAATTGCGTTGCCGGCAAAACCAAAGACGCATGCCCATTGCACAAAACATATCAGAATTTTAATTTACTCACAGTTACTTACCAAATATATATTTATTTATTTATATTAATTATTATATTTTTCAACACGCACTTTAAATAATAACAGCAATTTCAAGCGGCAAAAACAAATGTTCGAAAATGTTTAATGCCGCACAGGGTTGTCAACGTTGCGCAACGAACTGAAATGATGCGGGATTATTTAACACATTTTACAGCAGCACATTAAAAAAGCCTGGCCAGCTGCGATTTGAACAGAACGCAGCACAATTTAAAAGCAAAATATTTTATTTCTTTTGTAGGCAGCATTTATAATTATTAAAAGCAATTTTTTTTTATTAAAAAAAATACACGCTGGGCAGCCCTAGGGCTGAGATATGCTTGCTTGTGTAGTCATCTCGTTCTAGCACGCTGCACATTGCCATGCATACACACACATACGCACTCACATACACACGTACACTCTCACACACTCTCTCTCTTGCACACACACGCACAAAAAGCCGCAGGAATCGCGCCAAAAAGTCAAACAAAGCAACAGAAAATAAAAAATTAAAACTTTTTTGCCCCGCCTACTGAATAATTAACGCATTTAATTAATTTACTAATCTGTGAATTTGCATTAATTAAATCCATAACTTACCGCTATGGCTATGGCAGCTCTGGCACTGCGGTGTTTTTTGCACGCCGCTTTAACTGCACAATGCCAAACGAAATGCAGGTAATTATATTTGTTCACACAACGGCACAACTGCTAAGCAGCAGAATAAATGCACATTTTATTTAGAATTAAGAGAAATGAACGCACAAAATTTCTGCGGCTTGCACATTTGGCAAACTTATTGCGAATTAGTGTGACCACAGGCTAGGGATGTTAAAAACCATCGATGGTTTTAGCTCGACGTATCGATGTTTTCCGTTGTTTTTAGGAATTCGATGCATTGTGCCCACATCGATGTTTTCAATCGATGTTTCGAATTTTCATACGCGCTATTTTTAAATTAATTGTTTCTTTAAATTTAGTTAGTAAATTTTTAAGTCAAATTCGTTATTATGTTCATTAATTGACTACATACATACTATTGTATTACATACAATTTGTTTAATGTTTAACAATAAACTGTTTAATTTAGTTAAATTTTTGGGAGAAAAAAAATTGCAAAAGATCAGAAGGTCCGAAAACATCGATGTTTTATTTTAATTTACATCCCTATTGGGTACCATCGATTGTTTTCCACCTTTATTTTTGCAATCTTAAATTTCCCAAAAATTACAAGCAATATTTAAAAATCAGAGAACTAAACATAATTGAAGTTTATGGTGAAGATGGTGTTTGAAAAAGCGGTTAAAACTACGTGATAAGCAATTAATTACAAATATCTTAAAATAGTGCTTAGCATCGATTGTTATCTAGCTCTGCCGCAGGCGCTAGCAAAAAGTACCCGATAGTCTGGTGAGTTAAATGTGGTGGTTAGCCGATAGTCGCTGTTCCCGAAAAATACTGCAAATCGATAACATGTAATTGCCTCACGATAATTATGTTAATTAGTTTGGCGGCTGATTTAAACGGGCTGAATTCCATTAATTAATAACAAATTGTTAATTAAAAGCATTTACGTAATTAAATGTGTTTGTTGTTGTTGCGTATTGAATTGCACTTTGCGGCGGCAAAGTTCAATGTCCTCGGTTGCTTTTACTATCGCACACATGCGCGATGCAGCCAAAACAGCCGGTCATGATTTTCATTAATAAAAACTCAACCTGATTCGCCCCAAAACTCTCGCGATTTCGCCTACCTTGAGTCCTTGCAGTTCGCAGTTCGCCCAGTTCTTCAGTTGCAACTCGACAGCTGGCCAAGGCGCATGGAAATTCGGAAAAATAAAAAGAAAATTATTATTAATAAACCAACAACGATTTAGCAAAGCAACACAACGAAACGCAAAAAAAAAAACAAAAAAAAATCATATAAATATATAGTATAAAGTGAACCATTTGGCCGTGTAAACAAAATGTATAATTTTGAATTTGGCAAACATTTATTTATATATAAATTTGGGCTTGCCTTTATTTGTTTTATGCAGAATTTTTCCAGCGCTTGTGTAACGCCATTAAAATAATTGTTAATGGTTCCGGTGAATCCCCAATTTATTAATTGATTAGCCAAACCCAAAGTGCTGTTAGCTCTAGGCTAATTTGATTTTTTTATAGGTCAAATACCTTCTAATAAATAAAATCTCACTCTGGTGCATAACAAAAACTAACTTATTTTGTGAATATTTAATATTAATTTGTAAACAAAATAAATATAAAAACACAGTCGAGTAACAGTTAAGATAAATATAAAAAAGATATAATTCACTTATTAATTTGGCAAATATATAATTCCAAAATAAAATACTTTAATTAAAATTGAATTCCGTTTATAAAGAAAAAATTCAATATTTTAATAAAAATGTATTTGAGATTTAAGAATAACTAATAAAAATAAAATGCCAAAAATCCATTTTTATGTCAGTTTAGAATAAATTAATCTAAATTAAATTCCAATGTATATAAAAAAATAAATATGTGATAATAATTAAATGCAATTTATCAATTAAAAATCAATATGATTCAAATTTACTTTCAGTTTCTAAATAAAAAACATTTTTAATAAAAACAATTAAAATATGCCAAAAGTCAATATTTCAGTTAAGAACAGATCGATTTAATGAAACTCAATTTCTAATAATAACCAATAAAGAAAATGCAAGGAAATTGTTATATAATTTAATTTTATTTTATATAAAAATGGTCAAAAAATATTGAGCTACATTTGGAATAAAACAATAAAAAATAATAATGAAATTGCTAGAGAATATATAAATTTAATTATAATATTATTATATAAATATTATATTTTACATATTTATTTAACTTACATTAATAAACAAATAGAAATAAATAGACCAATAAACTGAAAGAAATTTAAATATAATTTCAATTTATAGAGAAAAACAAATAATTATATTAAAATTCTAATGCAATTTATAAAGAACAAATCAAATAAAAAATCGACATTTCGAGTGAAATCAATTAAAGAAATTGTAAGAAAATCAACTCATAATTACGACGCGTAATTTTCTATATTTATAGCGCAGCGAAACGTGTAATTAAAACAAACAAATAAACAAATATACCAATCAAAATCGAAATCAAAATCAAAGATGCAAACTATTTGAAATTGCTAATTGTTTATAAATCAAACAAATTGCTTCATATTTTTGTAAACAATCGCAAAGTGATTGCTAAATGATTTTCGGTTGAATTTCATTACATTTTTTTGACTCATCGTTGGCAGTTTTCAGTTTTCAGTTTTGATTTCTGAAATTGCCATTCAGTGGGTATTCGAACGGAAGATTTAAACTATTCGAACGCGAATCAACTGCGAATATTGCCCTGGAGGTGCTACGGCAACAAACTCGTTCAATTGCCGCACTCAAGAGGAAATCTCAGCTCAAGGTAAGCCGAAAGCGAGGTGTTTGGCCCCACTGTGCCACGGTTATCGATAGTTATTGATAGCATACAGTGGTGTTTCCCTTTATCCGCGTTTCCCCTTTTGACGTTTTCACGTTTTTCACCTTTTCAGCTGTCACTTTTCACGTTTTTACTGAATTTTCCTTTTTATTTATTTTTTTCGGTTTTTTTTTTTATTGTTCTGGGTTTGCTGCCTTCTCGGTCGGTCAATCATGGAGAGCCCACTTGTGCTACTTTCTCAATTTTATGCAGAATGAAAGTTCACAATTCTCAACAAATCAAATTGAAAGGGCTCAAATGGCCCCATTGGATTTGAGCTTGGTTTAGTTTGCATTCGAAAGCCGATAAAGTTGAGCAATTGCACTGTTATCGTTTATCAATATCGATATAATCTTATTGATATTCTGAGTTGATTAATTTGATCTAATTGTGATTGATGACTTTTTAGTTATTAAATCTGCATGTATATAAATATATTTAGATTTATTTAAATTTGTTTAATTATCGTTAAACTATATCTACGTATGATAAATTTAATTTGATTGGCACAACTCTCGCTGCCTAACTCTTGCTGAGACAACTCTCGTTGACCTAATTATCGCTGGCCAAACTCTCGTTTGTCCAACTCTCGCTGCCTTTCTCTCGCTGGTCAAACTCTCGCTGACTCAATTCTCGCTGGCCCAACTCTTGCTCGTCAAACTCTTGCTGGTCAAACTCTACTTGGTATAACTCTCGTTGGTCAAACTTTCGCTGGTCGAACTCTCGCTGGCTGAACTCACGTTGGCCGAACTCGCGCTGTGTGAACTCTCACTGACCGAACTTTTGCTGGCCAAACTCTAGGTCCAACTCTAGGTCCAACTCTCGTTAGTACAACTCTCGTTAGTACAACTCTCGTTAGTATAACTCTCGTTAGTCCAACTCTCGCAGCCCAAAACTCTCGTTGATCCAACTCTTGTTAATATAACTCTCGTTGGCCCAACTCACGTTAGTACAACTCTCGTTAGTCAATTTCTCGTTTGTCCAACTCTCGTTGGTCAAACTTTCGCTGGCCTAACTCTCGTGAAGAAATAAAGCTTATAGATGTTACTGTTTTGACTATGGCATGATAAACAATTTGATTTATAAATATACATATAAATCGTTTCATATATCACATATTTCATATTCAGATATCACAGTTTATTCTATAATATTTCACCCTTTAAATTTCATATGCATAAATTCATTTTTGGCTTTAGCGTGTTTTACTCCAAAAATTTAACGCTGAAAACAAAAACAAGTTAACCTACTTTTCGTGTATATGTATGTGTGTGTTTGTGTGTCATGCACCAACACACGCACAGACACAGACGAACTTTGCCGTCTCACACGCACACACACATATACACGCTCAGTTTGCAAGTTTCGAGCTGAGCGGAAGCCAAACACACACACACATGCATGCAGGCAAATGCAAATAACAATACTCATACACACACACGCACACACGCACATGCTTACACACACAGACGTGTGTCAAGGAGGACGACATTTAAACAATTTTTAGCAACAACAAAGCGCAGCGCACAACAACAACAACAGCAAGAAAAGTCACCACTCGGTGGTGAAGTGGCGGGCATGGTGAGAGTGGTGAAAGTGCCTTTGGCTGAGGGCCGTGCGGTCATCCCGAGTGCAGTGCCCTCAATTAGAAGGCGCCCAAGGACAACAGCTGCAACAATAACAATCACAACAACAACAACAACAACAATCACAACAACAATAAAAACAACAACAACACGTTAGCAATAGCCGCCACAGCCATGCAGCGCCATAGTAACCGTTAATTGGAAATCAACGCAGGCAGAACACGTAATAACACAACAGAGCGAGAGAGAGAAAGATAGATAGAGAGAGAGAGAGAGAGAGAGAGAGAGAGAGCAACACGCATGCATAAATAAAATAAATTTTATAAATTTGAGCAGATTTTCTTCTTCTATTTCTATTTTTCTATTCTATTTTTGTTTACCTTCAAATTCACTTCTCGCCTAAATGCTATCGCGAATTTGCATAATATCGATAATTGAATTTTATTAATCGATATTGAAATTGCGCTAATTGAATGTTAAGCCAAGTACGCAGCTGAGCAGCGCTGCAGCGTACCAATCTAGCTGGCTGTAGAATTCCATTTATGCTTATCATAAATTTATTTAATACATTTTGAACTATTTGTAATATTGTATATTGATTAGACTTTTGTTATTTATTTAATGTATTTAAATTTTTATTTATTTTAATGTATTTCAATTTATTTTGTATGTTTATTTGAGCTATTTTTTTTGCCAATCTAATATGCAGCCTATTTCATATTTTTTTGTTGGATTGAAATAGGCGTTTAGAAACCAGAATGGGCTGAGCAGATCTGCGCACTAATATTACGATTCCTACAAATAACTGAATATACATGTATATGTTATATAAACTCGATGCTGTGAATCTCTTAAATTGTGCGAATGAATTCTTATTATGCTCGTTGTGGGCGAGAAGGCGGTAGTGGCATACCAAGATTTGAAGTAAACTTGATCTGCGTATTGTAAACACCATTTAGAAATGACCAAATACGGCTTTTCTACGCTCACGATCTACGAGCTGCATGATTCGATCGCGTTCAAACAGACGACACAGACGGACAGAACGCACAGATCGGACATGACTTCGGATCAGACTAGACGGACTATTCGGCTAGTATCGACTCGAAAGCTCGTCATCTCCTAGATCAAGCAATATATATACTTTGTGGGGTTCTGCCAGCAGCTTCTCCTTCTGCGCAATAAAGTTACATACATTCGCACAAATTTCTGTGTATGTGAACTCCATTTCAATCAATTGTAATTTTTTAACGTGGAAGCTCATGTAAACAAACTATATGTCATTTTAAAGGTGTTGCCAATACCTTTCAAACGATGTACGGCATTGCCAGATACGATTATATTTGACTTCACAAGCGAAGCGCGAAATTTGAATGTAAAAACCGGTATGCCATTACCAAACAACCTAATATATGGAATATATTCACTTCTAAAGCTTTACTAAGTCTATTTTTATGGACCAATTGAAAATAGTTACACCCCAGAAACAGGATCTAGCTAGAAAATGTAAAGCCTTGAACGTCCATTTAATTGACAAGTATTTATTTTCAAATATTTAAAGAAAACTGTATTATCATTATTGTTGGGGAATAGAAAACTGTATAGAATACCGCTCATAAAATTATTTATTACAATTTTTAATACAATATTAATTCTGATTTTAAATAAAAAATGATCAAAAATAGAATAAATTTGTAACTATCGTGAATCTTTAACTTCTTCCATCAAGAAATCATGAAAACTAAAAAAATAAATAATATAGAATTGTGTACTTAAAAACATATTTTATGGTATATGAATTTTGTGCAGTGTATTAGTAAGCATCTTTGCCGTAAGTTTCGGCTGACGTGGTTCAACTGCCAGCCTGGCTAATAACCCCTTTAGGACGGACACTCGAGAAGCCACGAACATGGCCTTCTGCCTTAGTTTCGCCGTTATAATTACAGTTGCAGTTGCAGTTGCAGTTGCAGTTGCAGTTACCGTTACCTTGGCACCCACAAATTCCAACACAGCCAAATTCTAGAGAGAAAACAGAAAGAAGCCGAAGCGAAAGAAAAGAGAAAAGAGACGCAAAAGTCAAATTGCAGTTTGCCTTTGAAGGAGGCTTTTGTCGAGTGATGCAACTTGTGCAGTGTTTGTCCGGTTTCTCTACCCTGCATCTAAATTGGTAAAAACAGGGGTATTTACTTTGTGAAAATGTATGTAATAGGGAGAAGAATCCATAAAGTATATATTCTTAACCAGGAGACGATCATAGTCCACATAGGCCTGTCTATCCGTCCATCCGACTTTCTGTCTGATGAATTACGCCCTAAGCCAACTATTCCTAGTAATAAGCGTAATATTAAACAAAAACGGTTGTTATTCGAAATATATACTCTTCACCATTATGTTTATCAGGCCGGAAAAGCACATTGAAATCGTTTAATAAACACAGAAGTTATTAAAGAAAAAATTTTGCATGATTTGTTCAGCCTCTTCTCTGCGCGTTTTAGAAAGAGAAAAAAATATAAGAAGCAATAATACAACACTTGGGATAATGTTCAAAAGTAGGCTATAGGTTGTGTTAATGTCGGTTGCGTCCGACTGTAGCCTCTTTGAATTTTCGGCTTGTCCTTGGCTCAACACTGTTGTCTTTGTCTGAAAGAGAGAGAGGGCGCCAAGTGCCACGCACACACCAAGGACGCACGTCTATCTCTGTGTGCGTGTGTGTGTGTGTGTGTGTGTGAGAGAGATGCCACAAACATGGTCGCCGGCTGTACCGCAACAAGGACACTTGTATGGCGTCCTCAGCTGTGCATGTGTGTACACAGTTGTGTCGGATTTGAGGCAATCTTCGCTCTACGTTTACGCTTCAGCTGCAGCTTCAGCTTCAACGTCAGCATCGTCAACCGGATGGTCGCAACCTTCATTGGAGGACATGAACCTGAAGCTTCGGATGAAACTGTGCAGGATTCAGTTGAGAATGCATTATGCATGCAGGCATAGACATACATATCTACATAGATTTGTCGGCTGCGACAGATGCAGCTGCAGCTGTTGCTCTCTTTATCTCTCTCTCTCTCTCTGTAAAGCCTGCTCTTGCCAGAGTTGCCACTCTTCGATTTTACCCCTAATTTGAGCCTTTTTCAATTTTCCATTGTAGTACAAATATTAATAATAATTATTATAAATTATTGTTATATATATTATTATTTAAATAGTCTAAGTTAATTTTTAAAATCAATTAATTTAATTTAATTTCTAATCTGGGTAAACCTAATGATCTTCTTGAAAAATTTTATTACAATATATACAGAGTACCATCAGTTATCATGAATATACTTACTAGCTTGGAGTACCTGATAACTTTCAATCTCGAATTTTTCATATTCAAAATTTTTACTTGAGTCATTATTTAAATGAGTACTCAGTTCATCTAAACTACAAAAAAGCAATTTCCAGAGTTGCCATTTCGGTAGAGCGTGTGTTTAGTCCGACAAGATAATATAATTTAGCTTGGTTGCTAGAGCAACTAAATTCGGCTATCAAGAGCTACGAGCCCACATTGGGCGCCATATACTAAAATATGGCGCCCAACGTGGGTTTATATTAAGTGCTGAATCTGATTCATTTTTGTATAGTATCCAAAAGCAACAACTTAAATCGTCTCAGCTGGTCGACAAAAGTGATTAAACCCTGGATTTATCCAGCTTATGGATGTATTCAATAATAAATAATAATAAATTATATTTTATCTAGTCTAATCTTTTGTTCTTTCAAACTTCTTATCATACGTTAATTTGTGTTTTCGTAACGCCTGTAAGGTGGCAACACTGACTGTTAGCGTTACACTAACGGTTATTGCAGTCTTGACATTTAGTTATCTGCTTTCTCGCCTCCTGCGCTTAACTTTGTTGTGGTTTTAGTTGCTGTGAGCCTGTGTCAAGGTCGTTTGCTTTAACCGAAATAAAAACAAACAATTTCCAATTAACATTTTGTGTAATCCACGCAGTTTTAAATTTAATCCTGTTTAATTTAATGTAATATAATATAATTCAATATATTTATTTGTAGTATTTTCTAATATCCTACTAACTTAATAACTACTAACATAATATCCCACGTTGCTCTTGTTTCTTGCCAGTTGTCGAAATGGAGCGATACAAAAACCGGAGAGGAAGGAGAAGGTAAGTTAGCTATATCAAATGGTGATATTTTTCTTGGATTTAAGAACTTTTCGATATCTAAATAAACTATATTATAATTGCCTGAGTTTTTATATGAATATATTTAGCTATTTTTATTATGTTTAGAATATTTTATATTTACATGATATTCCATGTTTTGAGGTTAATAATCCTTAACTAGTGTGTACGCACCTTATAAATATGTTAACTGCGTACCCTATTTGGAGCATAAAACTCATTAAGTGTGTAATATAGGAACAATTGGCATACTTCTTGTGATTGAACATGATTTATGCTGCTTGAGCCCAATCAAAAGTAGATTATGCTGTGATTTGCAATTGAGATCAATATGGTAAGGTTCGAGTACTTGTAGGGATTGTTTTTCGGGTCAATCGATAGCATTTCAATGAGTTTTTTGCGATTATTACACTCTGTTTGTGACTGTGTGAGTGAGAGTGCATGTCATGTTCTTTCTTAGTCTGCGAGGGCGACAACAACAAGGGCTTCGGCTCTGCCTGCCGTTGGCCATTTTGTTTTGACTTCGTGTCCCGACCTACGACAAGCACAAGGAACTTAGCGTAGGTTACGTCCTGCGCAGTCTCAAATTCTCTCACACACACACACGCAGACGAATGCACTTTCGTGTAAGTGTGTGTGTGTGTGAGTAAATGGAATCAATGAGAGTTCAACGCACGTTGAACGTGAAAATGTTTTCAAATTATATGCAAAATATAAATACCCTGCGATAGTTAAATATTATTTGTTCAATTATATAATAATTGGAGAATTTGTCGTTTTATTTTAATGGTTTACATTAAATTACAAATATTGGTTTCAAACTAAAAAAATTAAATTTAAACTAGATTTAGTCGATGAAATAATTGTAAAAAAAATAAAAAAGTTCCGTAACTTTCCGCACGAATTGGGGAAAACCCATAAATATCCAGTCAGACTGAAATTAGGGGATTATTTGGGCTAACCTATTGAAAACATATATAAATATTATTATAAATCCTAATTTAGTAATATTTAACAACTTAAAAAAAATTAAATAAAACACAAATGGTTTAACTTGATTAACCTATTAAAGTTTAACCTATTTAACCTTATTAACGATTTTCAATGGGTATAACAATGTAGTATAATCTAAATCAAAGCAAAAACAATGATTATTTGGGTTTTTTTTTTAAATTTATTATTCCTTACTATAAGTTATGTAGGTATACCACAGATATATTTTAAATTTTAACAAAATATATAGAAATGTACATATTCAATCCTAATTATGTACATAACAGGATGAGTATAATGAGAAATGAAGTGGAATTTTAATACACTGATTTATAATAAGTCATTTTAATAAATTATATGAATATAAAATAGAATTTTATACATAAATATAACCATATGTAATAATTCCTAATACAGTATCTATAAACATCGTCATCCCATAAGTATGCTATATTTTTTATGCAATTGAATAGTAGAATATTATATTATTGTATAATACCGACTGTCATCTGATCATCATAACATGTCATGTGCATGTCTGTATAGGTAATGCCATGACAATATTTTGGATACTTCTCTTGTTGATATCCCCATGGGTATAGCATATATATTTTTAATACGCCCAATGTCAGCTGAAATTAAATGTCAAAAACTGTCAACTCTTGGGCTGACATACACACTCTCATACTCATATATATATATACTATATATTCAGACAGACATCGTCTGCGGCACGTATACCCCTTTGCTCTCAGTTGCGCAAGACTTTATAGCATTCACCATAAAAGAGAGAGAGAGGGAGAAAGAGAGAGAGAGTGAGAGAGAGAGCTGCGCTTGTGTGTGTGTGTTTGCAGTGCATTTGATATATGCAAAAGCAAGCAACAATTGACCCAGATTTCTGTTTTGATGCCGTACCCCTCCATAAATACCCCTCTGGCCCATCACAACTTATTGACAATACCCTTTAATAACTTTTAAAGGGCAAAGGATGCAAACAAGCGCTTACATCGATCTACTTCCCTAGCGCTTTATTTATTATTCATTATATTTATTAAAAATATATAAGCTCATAATTCTGTTTAATAACTGCATTCAAAACTGCGTGCTCTAGTCGAGCACACTCGACTGCAATAATCCTCCTCAGCGCTATTTGTATTTGTCGTGTTTACTTTGCCATTTGCGCATAAAAATGGTGATTTAATTTGCAGCTGATGCTGATGCTGATTGCGCTTATAAAGTGCACTGAAATCAAAGTAAATATCTCGATATATATGTATATATATATATAGTATAATTGAATGGCACTTTGATTATGTGGCAAGGACATTAACAGCGACCGGTTGCCATCGTCATCATCACTGTTGTCAGCTTCGCTTTTTTACCGCCAGATATTGCTGTTTTTGAGGAGCTAGAAACTTTTGCTAGAGAATTTGTGAAGCGGGAATTTTGATGTTTTTATTATATTTAAATATTCAAATATTTAAAAATAATTCAGCTTGTTGTTTGCTTTTTATTTAATTATACCCTGTACCCATTGAAAAATGGGAAATACAGGGTTATTAACTTTGTCAGAATGTATGTAACAGGCAGAAAGAGGTCTGGTAGACCCCACAAAGTATATATATTCTTGATCAGGAGGACGAGCCGAGTTGATTTAGCCCTGTCTGTCTGTCTGTCCGTCTGTCCGTCTGTATGAACGCGTCGATCTCAGCAACTAAAAGAGCTAGAGCAGCCGTTTTGGTCATTTTAGAAAGGTGTATACCATACGCAGAACAAGTTTATTCCAAATTTTGGATACCACGTCCCTATCGCGAACAATGGCCATAAATATAATACATTGATTAATTTAAACGCTCCGATCTCAGCAACTATAATAGCTAGAGCAGCCGTTTTGGTCAATTTTGAAAGGTGTGTACCATACGCAGAAGAAGTTTATTCCAAATTTTGGATGCCACGCCTCTACCGCGAGCAATGGCCATAAATATAATACATTGACCAATTTATGACATATAAATCTATCTAAATAAATTCTTTCTTCTACGAACTGTGGAGATGATTAATATCTACCAATTCTGCAAATTCTTCAATTAAATCGGTCCATTATTAAAAGAATTATGATTAATTAAAGATTTTTTTTTGTAAATTGAATTTTGATGTATATGTAAGTAGTAGTAGGCTATGCTACATATAAGTAATAATATCCCGATATACCATTGCCCTCCTAGTGGTGTTCCCTGGGTATCGATTATATTTATTAATCGTTAGCGGATTCGAGCGGCGAAATATAAATAAAATATTTTTATTCAACATAGAAAGTTGGTATTCGGAATATAAATTGAAATAGATTCAAAATATATTTTAAATAGAATACTGTACTAGCAAGGCTGATCTTTGGTACAGGGTATAAGACAGTCGGGCTTGCGAGATTTTTTTTTTTTTAATTTTTACTAAACTAAGGTTTTGTTTGTTTTGTTTTGTAGGTTTTTTGTCAATATTTTGATAGAAATTTGCCCATAACATATTTTATTAAAAGTACATAATTAAATAATTAATTTTTATACCCTGTATAGGTAAATGAGTAAAAAAAATTCAATTTTGTCGAATAAAATTGACAACACTGACCATCATCATCATCCTCATCATCCTCATCATTATCATCAGCATCAGTTATCTCTGGCCATGAATCCCTCGAAGCGCGTGTTACAGCTCAACACGAATGTTCTGTCTGTGTGTGTGTGTGTGTGTGTGTGTAGTTTGTTGTGGTTTAAAAGGGGGTTAGTGGGGAGTTCGGCGTGTTGGCGTTAGGAAACAAATTATTCAGACTGAATGTGCGTCTGGGTTATCTGTCGCTGCCCAAGGTCAAAAGGATGGAAATTGCTCAACTCTCCTATCTGCGTTGCATGTTGTTTGTTTAATATTAAATGCAACTGCAGCTGAAATTATGTTTACCTAAAAATAAATTAAATTAAAATTTTTTCATATGCCTCTGGTAAAATTTATAATTTAATTCGAACTATGTTCCCTTAGTAAACAATTATAACAATAGAATCATATACAATAAATTTAAATTCCAACATTGATACCTTAATATCCCAATTCGATAAAAATTAAACATTTAAACATTTATTTTTATTTGTATGTCAAATTTTTTGCATTTGGTCAAAATTGTGTAATTTATTGTGAAACATTTGATAGTTCGGTTGTTTAACAATTTATTTTATTAAATATTTTAAGCTACTATTTTCAGCAGATTATTGTTGCTAATCCAGTTTATTAAGGCTTTGAAAATTTGGCAACACTGATGAAAATATATAAATAATATAGGTATAAGTATGGAAAAAGTTTTAATCACAGACTAACATATACAGACCTTCATTATTTACTATTTCGATATTATAGGTTTGGTTTTAATTAAATGTATATTTTGTTTGTTTAGGTTAAATTTTTCTGCTGTAAGGTTTCTTCACTTATTAAATATTAAATAAATAAAATTATTGTTGTTAATTTATATGTTAATTAATTTGTTAATTTAGTTATTCGATTTGTCGATCATCTCCTAAGTTTTACTATGAAAGCGCTGAACTAATTATTGTTGTTATTAAAGCAGAGGTGCCCACTCCATAGCTCTCGCTGCTCTTTAGCATATGGGGAGAGCTCTTGCTTATGGGAGAGCTCTTGCTTATGGGAGAGCCTTTCCGTTTGGGCACCACTGTATTAAAGAGAGTCACAATTAAAGCTCTTTTAAAAGCTCCCAACCGAAAACAAAAACGAAGAGAAACGAAATGTTCTACCCGGGTGGGTAGATCGCAAAGAAAACAACTGTTGACAGTTATTTGCAAGCTTTGCTCTCTTCTGATCATCGCTAACACTTGTGGCTGCATTTCAAAAGCTAAGAGTTTTGACTGCAGCAGAACAAAAGCTGTTTGAATTGATTAAAACTAATTGAAAATGCATTTTCTTTTGTGATTTTACAGACGAAGGAAAAAAGCTACACTTCAGCAGTCCGGCGCGTCGTAAGTCCGTGCTAGCCCCCATACTGAATAAAATCAAGAATGGTGCGGATGCATCGGATGCCGGGGATAAGAAATTGGGCAGCGAGAACAGCGGCAGCGGTCATATAGCCGTCCAGATTGAGCCAGCGAGGCGTGTAAAGGTAAATGCAATTAATCCTCTGTAATTTGATTGAACTGAGTTTAACTGCTGATTTGTTTTGGGCAGCGCCATAGCATACACGGCATGATGGAGGAGGAGAACACGATACGTCCCCATCAGGAGATACGACAGCTAACGCTCGAGGAGAAGAAGTTTCTATTGGCTGTGGAAAGGGGCGATATGGCGGGCACCCGACGGATGCTGCAGAAGGCACAGGACACGGACTACATCAATGTTAATTGCGTGGATCCCTTGGGGCGCACCGCTCTGCTGATGGCCATAGATAATGAGAATCTGGAGATGGTCGAGCTGCTGATTAACTACAATGTGGACACTAAGGATGCGCTCCTGCATTCCATCTCCGAGGAGTTTGTGGAGGCGGTGGAGGTGTTGCTGGATCACGAGAACGTCACGTTTCAGAATGAGGGCAATCATGTGAGCAGCAAAGCCATTACTTTATTTGTATACTCTATATCCATGAAATAGGTCGATATAGTCCTATCCGTCCGTCTGTATATGTAAACATGTCAAAAACTATAAGAGCTAGAGCAGTAAAATTTAGAATGTGGATGGATGCATAGCATATACGAGGATTATGTATATTTAAATTGTTTAATGCCACTCCCTAAGCGTTTAAAACGAAATATAAAGCGTAGTTTTGATCATAGCAGGTTGTTATGCAAACTTTACACTATTTGAAATTATATAGACCTATCTGGAACATCTTATTGATATCGGTTAAGAAATACAGAAATTATTGAAGCAACAATATTGCATTGCTTTGCCTCCAATAAGAAGCGTAGTTGCTGTACTTGTTTTGATGAGAAAAAGTTAGATGCTGGGTATACTACTGTCGATTGCATCCGACTGTAGCCTTTCTGAACTTTTATCTTAATTGATCTTATCTTACGCTAGAGTTGGGAGTCTGCTTCGGAGGACACATCCACTTTTACGCCGGACATAACACCGCTGATACTGGCCGCACATCGGGACAACTATGAGATCATTAAGATCCTATTGGATCGGGGTGCTGTGCTGCCCATGCCCCATGATGTGCGCTGTGGCTGTGATGAGTGTGTGCAGTCGCGACAGGAAGACTCGCTGAGGCATTCCCGATCCCGCATTAATGCCTATCGTGCCCTGGCCAGTCCCAGTCTCATTGCGCTCTCATCCAAGGATCCCATACTTACCGCCTTTGAGCTGTCCTGGGAGCTGCGACGCCTAAGTTTTTTGGAGCATGAATTCAAGGTAAGTTGATAATGTTTAATATGTATTTCGCTATAATCGAATTAAACCGACCACCGAGTGTTTAGTCTCACAATTTATTAATCGTGGCAGACCACGAGTTGAGTCGGAAGTTGGATCTTCGAGAGTTCGGCTAGCTAGAATTGGGCAATGGATATTTCGGGCAGCAAGAGTAGCACCAGTTAGAGTTCGGCTAACGGGAATTTGGCTAGCGAGAGTTTCACAATCGAGTTCGGTCTGCGATTGTTTGGCCAGCGAGAGTTCGGTCAGTAGGAGTTCGATCAGCACGAGTTGGGCCAGCGAGAGTTGGGCCAGCTAGAGTTCGACCGACGAGAGTTCAAATACCATGACTTATTGTAGTTACAGTTATAGTTTCTGCATCCCCCACACCAGCCATCGCACTGGTAATGAGAAAAGCCCGCAGCAGCGTTTATAGTGCGCGCTCTCTCTTTGCGCTCTCACCCATTTGATCATGCTTTGTCGCAAGGAGAGCGCCAACGCAACAAATGAGCTTCCACTACGGAAAGAGCAAGCAAACGGTGGGAACACAGCGCACGCATACATATGCATCTATCGCTGCTGACTGCGCCGCTCTCTTTCTCGCATGGCCTGCACAAGCATACGCACATAAGATGAGCTTAGGCGCTCTCTACTTGCGCGCTCTCCAAGCCAAAGCTCTCTTAGCAAAAGCTCAAGTATCGATACCTTGCGTGTGGGTACAGATTGGAATTACAGTTGTCTGTAGGCAGAGTAAATATTAACAAGTGTAATGTTGAATATAGAACTTTGTTAATCGGAATAAAAACGCTCCTCTTTAATACTATTTAACTAATCTGAAAAGCGCATTAAAGTTGTTTAAGAAGCACAAAAGATATTGACCAAACAATATTGCAGGTGTTGACTGAATATATGTATGTTTCTCAATTTATTTTATTAATTCTGAGTTTTTGCTTTGCAGAACGAGTACCAGGAGTTGCGTAAACAGTGCCAGGACTTTGCCACGGCTCTGCTGGATCACACGCGCACCTCGCATGAGCTGGAGATATTGCTGAACCACGATCCCACGGGACCCGTCTATGAGCATGGCGAACGGATGCACTTGAACCGTTTGAAGCTGGCGATCAAGCTGCGTCAGAAGAAGGTGTGTACCAACAGAGCATGAGATCAAAATGATCTTAACTAATTCAAGCTTAATTTCTAATAGTTTGTGGCCCATTCGAATGTACAGCAGCTGCTGGCTAGCATTTGGTATGAGGGTTTGCCGGGTTTCAGAAGGAAGAACATGGCCTTGCAGGCCCTGGATATTATACGAATTGGCATACTCTTTCCCATCTTCTCGCTGGCCTACATCTTGGCGCCATACTCGAGCATTGGCCAGACCATGCGGAAGCCCTTCATCAAGTTCATCTGTCACAGCGCCTCGTATTTCACATTTCTGTTTCTGCTCATGTTGGCCTCTCAGCGCATCGAGTCCTTCATTGGCACCTGGTTTTGGACCGAGGCTAGTATTATCAGTCACCAGGCGGAGACGGAGCTGCAGCTGCCCACCAAACGTGGCGCCAAGCCCACGTTCATCGAGTGGCTGATCCTCGCCTGGGTCAGCGGCCTCATCTGGAGCGAGGTGAAGCAGCTGTGGGACGTGGGACTCCAGGAGTATCTGAATGACATGTGGAATGTCATCGACTTTGTGACCAATTCGCTTTACGTGGCCACCGTGGCGCTCCGTGTGGTGTCCTTCTTTCAGGTGAGCTACAATCTGTATTCCCTCCCTATAAGCACAGTGGGAAAAACTCAAGTATTTCAATCTTCAAACTGTGACTTTTGTACGTAAATGAACGGAATTTATATCAAGCATATTCTGTTTATTTCTTATTTCTTAAAACTTGAATTTGCACTTTCATTTCAAATAAATTCGGGCTTTCTCCTTTAAAGGTTTAATAATTTTGTTTTTAATTTTAAAATACTAGGTTTTACAGTCTTAAAATCGTATTCTAAATTATATATTCTTTTTTCTAGAACCTTTTTCTATTAGTTGCAAAAATCTTAAATTGAGTTCTTGCTTACTTTATTTTAGAAGACATGTTCTCCTACTGTGTAGACTTGACAGTTTTCCCATCTTTTTATACCCTGTGCTCATTTGAAAAATGGGAAAAACAGGGTTAATAACTTTGTGCGAATGTATGTAACAGCCAGAAGGAGGCGTGGCAGACCCCACAAAGTATATATATTCTTGATCAGGATGACGAGCTGAGTCGATATAGCCATGCCCGTCTGTCTGTCCGTCTGTGCGTCTGTCCGTCTGTCCGTCTGTTTGAACGCGTCGATCTCAGCAACTATAATAGCTAGAAAAGTTTTGGTTTTTCTGGTCATTTTGAAAGGTGTTCACAATACGCAGATCAAGTTTAGTTCAAATCTTGGATGCCACTCCCCTTCCGCCCACAACGAGCATAAAAAGAATTCATTCGCCAATTTAAGAGACACAGATCGAGTTATATAAATTCTGTTTTCAGTTATTTGTAGGTCTACATCAGTTGCAGATAGGGTTTTTTTTTCAAATTTTGGATGCCACGCCCCTTTTACGCCCTAATTCATAAAAACTGAATAACAAACGTATTATTGAACATAGAACGTTGTTATTCGATATATATACTCTCTTCTATTATATTAAACTTTCCTAAGAAGCGCATTAAAATCGATCAATAAACACAGGAGTTATAGGCGAAACAATATTGCAGGCGTTGCACGCTCGCTCACTAGCAGCGCGGCCAATTAAGCGGCACATATAGGAAACGTAGCAGAGAAAGCATTGCTGCTACGCTGCGTAAGACAGTTTAATAAAACTTTATAAAAAATATAGGGCACAGGGTATAAGACAGTCGGGCCCGTCCGACTGATCTGCTCCGCCCATTCTGTTTTTGTAGATAAAAAAGAGATGATTTTCAACTTTATTTTAGACCATTTTTCTCACTTTGTAGACTTGACAGTTTTCCTATTTTCATTTTTCTAGGTGAAAAAGTATATGGTCTTCAACTTTATCTTAGACCTTTTTTCCCACATTGTAATCTTTACACCTTTTCCCATCTATTTTGTAGGTGAAAAAGGAGATGATCTTCAACTCGCAGGCCACAGATCTGCCACGTGAACGCTGGGATACCTGGGATCCGATGCTCATATCCGAGGGCCTCTTCAGTGCGGCAAACATCTTCAGTAGCCTCAAGCTGGTGTACATCTTCTCGGTAAACCCGCACTTGGGGCCACTGCAGGTGTCGCTCTCACGCATGGTCATGGATATTATGAAGTTCTTTTTTCTCTACGTCCTGGTGCTGTTCGCCTTTGGCAGCGGCCTCAATCAGCTGCTTTGGTGCGTCCCCTACGACCTATCCAGTATGCAATAAAAATATCTATGATTTCTCTTTAAAGGTACTACTCTGATCTGGAGAAGAAAAGATGTCCGGAAGTGTCGCCCAGCTTGCTGCTCAGCTTGAATGGCACAAATGATCCAAATGCCTGCATTGTCTGGCGCAGATTTTCAAAGTAATTACTGATCTTTAATTTCCTAATTTATTCCTACTTAATTTTATTTTTTTCAGCCTGTTTGAGACTACGCAGACCTTGTTTTGGGCCGTCTTTGGGCTCATTGATCTGGACAGCTTCGAGCTGGATGGCATCAAGATCTTTACCCGATTCTGGGGCATGCTAATGTTTGGCACTTATTCTGTGATCAATATTGTGGTGCTGCTTAATCTGCTGATTGCCATGATGAATCATTCGTATCAATTGATATCGGTAAATAGCGTAGGGTATTTTTACTTATTTACACGATCAACGGAAATACTTTAAGTCCTTGAAACTACATATTTGATTAAAGAGGTTGGGTAAGGTTTTGTAAAGATGTAAAGCAAATCGCGTTCAAATCTTTGGACGTATATAGTTCTATCTTCTAAAATATCTCAATCTAATCTTCTGTAGGAACGCGCTGACGTGGAGTGGAAGTTTGCTCGCTCCAAGCTGTGGATCAGCTATTTTGAAGAGGGCGGCACCTGTCCGCCCCCATTTAATATAATACCCACTCCCAAATCCATTTGGTATGCCTGTAAGTGGATGCGCCGGGTGTTTTGTAGCGGATCCTCGGCGGCTCGACGTGAGCATCTGAAGACTATTCGCGTAAGTATCGCACTTAATGTAGTAGAGCATCAAAGTCTCTTTGCATCTTGCAACATTTGCCTCATTGGATTTTGTGGGGTTTCCCTAATCTGTGCACTTTTTAAGCTGATTTCTATTATTGTTATTTAATTATTTATCCTCAGATTGGATTTTTATATAATTTTATATGTTAATTTTCTTTATTTACTGGCCCTTATCAAGAATTCAATACGACAACACCGTAATTTTTTGAGCTCCAAGAGAGTTATCGCACAAATATCGACAAGACAATCGTTGCAAGGCTGCAACTTGATAGCAGTTAATCGATAATTTGTATAAGAGTCTGCAAATATTTTCAGAGAATTGTTGTATCCATTTTTCATTAAGAATTATATATAAATTATCGATAAATTATTAATAATATGATTGTATTATAGCGCAAAGCACAGCAGGCGAGCGATCGGGACTTTAAGTATCAGCAGATAATGCGAAATCTGGTGCGTCGCTATGTGACGGTGGAGCAGCGAAAGGCGGAGTCCCAGGGCGTAACCGAGGACGATGTGAATGAGATCAAACAGGACATATCGGCCTTTCGCTGTGAACTTGTGGAGATACTTAAGAACAGCGGCATGGATACGAATGTAACAGCTGGACAAGGCGGAGGCAAGTTTATATCGATCAATTATTTGTAGTTCGGTTTTAAAAATTTAGAATATTCGATTTTTTAGAGATAAGTAATCATATATGATAATTTTCAAATTAATATACCTAACTAATTTCTCTATTCATAACCTTAGGTGGCGGTGGCAAAAAGAATCGACAGAAAGAGCGTCGTCTGATGAAGGGTTTCAACATAGCACCTCCTGGTTCTACGGGTTCTCTGGCCCCAGTGGCCGAGTTCTCCACATCCCTGGATAATTACGATAATCAACACGAGATACTCAGCTCAACGTTATCCACGCTTTTCACGCCCAACTTCATGCACAGAAGACAGAACACGACGAGCACTTGTGGAGCCGGCGGGGAATCCCCAACGACGCCCACTTTGAGCACGACATTATCCCCAACGCCATCTGGAGTTGCAGCTGGCACCAAGTACAATAAATCCGCATTGAAGTATAACAAACGCATTGCAGGACATAAAAAACGTTGGGGTAAATATTTATTTGTGTATTGATTTAAAAACCAGTAAGGAAAAAGCTGATCAGTAGGACAAAAAGCCGCAGTCGACCGTAACCGATAGTAGTACAGAGATGGAGATACAGAGATACTCTGGATACAGAGATACAGATACAGAGATACAGATACAGATGCAGATACAGATACAGATACAGATACAGATACAGATACAGATACAGATACAGATACAGAGATACAGAGATACAGAGATACAGAGATACAGAGATACAGAGATACAGAGATACAGAGATACAGAGATACAGAGATACAGAGATACAGAGATACAGAGATACAGAGATACAGAGATACAGAGATACAGAGATACAGAGATACAGAGATACAGAGATACAGAGATACAGAGATACAGAGATACAGAGATACAGAGATACAGAGATACAGAGATACAGAGATACAGAGACACAGAGATACAGAGATACAGATACAGAGATACAGAGATACAGAGATGCAGAGATACAGAGATACAGAGATACAGAGATGCAGAGATACAGAGATACAGAGATACAGAGACACAGAGACACAGAGATACAGAGATACAGAGATACAGAGATACAGAGATACAGAGATACAGAGATACAGAGATACAGATACAGGGATACAGAGATACAGAGATACAGAGACACAGAGATACAGAGATACAGAGATACAGAGATACAGAGATACAGAGATACAGAGATACAGATACAGAGATACAGATATACAGAGATACAGAGATAAAGAGATACAGATACAGATAGCCATTTTTTTTTAATATAATTTATCCCTTTAGGTACGCTAATTGAAGCTGCCAAAGTGGGCAACGTCAGCAAGATGCTGGGACGCTCCAAATCGGAGGATTCCGTGTGCAATTCGACGCAGAATTCAACACCTGTGCATGGGCAGGTGAGGGTGACGTATGCCCAAAACTCCCCGCAGCATACCTACGGTTATCATGAGGCCGGAACAACAGCAGCAGCAACAGCAACAGCATCGGCAGCAGCAGCTACGGCAACAACAGGCGCACAACAGCCGTATACGCCTACGCAATTGACCGTCAACGCCACGCCCCACTCGCATATGGGCGTGGGCGCGCATTTCTTTCATACGACAACGGGTAAATATTTTGGATAATATTTCGAGTGAAAATTAATTCTGAATGTATTTGTAAAACTGAGAAAAATATACAAAAAAGGCGCAACTTATGATGGGCAATATTTTGTTTAAACTGTTCAAAAAATAATAATTTGGAACCCAAAAATAAAACAGGATTTGTACACTCAATATTTTAATCTTAATTAATATCTTAATCAATTTAAATAATTTGCAGGTCTAACGGCCATTGCGGCGCTGAAACGTAAGCGCAAAAAGTTCTCTTCAAGCAAAAATATCTGCCCCGTTACCGAATCCATCGCAGCTGCCAATGCTGCCGATCTGCTAAACGATAAGGTACATATGCTAGTAATACAGGGTGCGCCATCTTTCATTGAATAGCTTGAAGAATAAACAATCAATTTTCGCATATAAGTTTAAATTTAGTTCGATCCAGTAAAACAGCTTTGAAATAAATTGACTAACTTTGCCAATTGTGAATCGATTGACTTGATTTGAGAAGTTTTGTAGACGATTATTCAATATCTATATAATGGTACTTCTTTTCGCTCTAAAAAATTACCATTTTGTATAAAAAAAATAGAGGAAAAGCTCAACAATTTATATTTTATTGGATCCCAATTATTAATAACTTAAAAATTACTTTTAAGTAATTGTTTTGAATCGAATTTAACATAAATATCTAATTTTTACAAATCAGTTATTTCTTTTAAAAGTTTTTAAATTTTTAGAGAGTTAAATTTTATTGTCTATTTTTTACTGTTTCCCAATTAATATTGTCTGAAAAATCAGTCTAAACTAGTTTTTCTAAATCGATTTAAATAAAAATGTCCGATTTTAAAAAATCGATTGTTTATTTTGAAAATTAATCAAACTTTTACAAAACTAAATTTCTGTCTATATATTTTATTCTGTTCCAATTGATAGTGTATTCAAAATTAGTCTAAATGAATTTTTTAGAATCGAACTACATAAAAATAGCTAATTCATGCAAATCGGTTGTTTATTTTTAAAGTTATCCAATTTTTACAAAGTAATATAAAAGATGGCGCACCTTGTATACCCTATTTTTATTTATAACTAATCGAATTTATCCAAACAGACTCTGAAACGCGTCTCCAGCTATCCGGCGGCCACAGCTGATGGCGGAGTGCCCCACAAGGATCCGGCGCAGTTGGTGAAACCACGACGTCATGAGCAGACGCAAAGTCAGCACGATTCGGTTGAGACCTCTACAGAGTTCACCCTGTCCATTGATCCATCCAATACATCCGTTAACTCTCGGGAGCCATTGATAAGCAGCAGCTGTGTGTCTACAATGGGCACCATAGGCTAAGAAAGAGAAAGAGAGAGATATGTTTGGGGATATATGTGGGAGAGGATATATCTTTTATATGGCTAGATCTTAGATCTGAGATTTTAGATAAGCTAGAGCAAATTGTCTGTCTAGAATTTGTAACAGTCCCAAGACAAAGATGTTTAGCTAATAACCTCACCTATAGTACAGATCTACAGATATATAATAACTATGTAACTGCACGAATGAGCTATGGCTTCTTCATATACTACATACGATATGATATCATCTCATACATATCATGTGCTGGCATTTATCGAAATACCCTCACATAGATACTATAGATACTCGAATTTCAGCTACCAAAGATTAAAGATTAAAACAGCAAAGATAAACTATCCCATATCGATGTTAAACGTTGCCTTAGCATGAGAAATATTTTTTGTATGCAACTATAAACTATAGAACAATTTATATGTATACAATATGCATAAGTTTTGGATGAACATTACTTGAGAGGATTATTATCGTTAGTTGATTTCATGTAATGAAGCATTTTTTCAAGAGCTACGAATATAAGTACATATCGAGTACGCGTAAATAGCAAAGCAGAGGGCAAAAAGCATACACCAAAAGTTTTATACACCGATTTTAAAGGAACACAGAAATCAATAATAAATATATAGTATAAACGTAAACGAATCAAAACCGATAAACGAATTGCATACTAACTATTGAATGATTTTAGCGCCTATATAAAAGTATATATATGCATGTAGCATACTAAATTTTAGATGAGTTTTAAGTTATAGACGACAAATCGAATTTTAACTGGACTTTAGTTAAAAATGTTTGTAATGTCTTAGATGATATATACCATGTATTCGGCAGACGCACCTAAACGATATAGAAAATAGTTGATCAAATAATAAACGAATTAAAACAGTAAAACAACGATTAATTGGGTATTTAAAATGTAATCTTCAATATAATTTATTCTTTTGCAGAGTTTTAAAGTTTTTTATTTAATATCTCTCAACAATCCCATCATAAAAGCTACATATCAGAAGCTAATAAATAACGTCCGCCTTACAAGATGTAAAAGTAAGGACTTGTTTTAAAAATAACCCTGGATTAATTTCATTTTAGTGGATGCAAAACATTTTAAGTACATGACAAAATTGATGTGAAATAAGTAAATATTGTATTACAATGGAATTACTTGTTGATACATAGGTTTATATTGTAGAAGTTCAAGATAACAAATAATCCTACACTTGAAGAAACAAATAAAATCGAAATTAATCACGCATAGATCGTTTTCTAATTAGTTTCTACAAAATAACTAGAAACTCCACTGGGATGTAACGGAATTGTTTCCGATAATAGAGTCTGCATATATCAAATAAGCGAAGTTTGTACTACAAACTAAACGGAACGAATAAAATAAATTGTTATTTGCACGGAAAATAAATGAAATAAGAAACGAATTTGTCTTTCAATTATTAGTACTTATTATTATTGCTGGGGAATTCTCCAATGCGACCTAGAAAATCTATTTTAACCTCTGCTGAAAATTTGCTGAAGCTCTTTCATCAGTCCAATGTCTCAATTCTTTTGTCAAGAAATTTTACACTATTTCTGAGGGTGATAAAAACTCAGCTGCTGGGAGAACAGAACCTGGTAGCTGCTATCTTTTTAGTATAATGCTTGGAGTGTTGGAGAGTCAGAGACTGAGGCGGAGAGCGGGAGAGAGCTTTTGCGTGCATGTATTGGTGTAAGCTGCGCTCAGAGCGCAGGCGTGTCGTGAGAGCGAGAGAGCAGGAGAGCAGCTGATCAGTTGGCTATATAAGGCTGGCAGCTATGACACCGCATTCAGTTCCATCCCGGATGTCGGTGCGTGCGAATGTAGGAAAGCTGCTGGTTGGGTTTACGCAAGTTTAATTTAAATTAATAATTTATTCTTCAAAAAGCTATTAATTCATACTATTAACTCAAAACAAGCTGAATTTTTTTATTTTTGTTTATATTATACAGTTTTTAAGCTCCATTAAGTATGCTTGCTTTTTTTTACTTCCAAGTTCCATCCTTTATGCTTTGGTAAAGCTCCTTTACCTCTGATGAATTTGATGCCAGATCTTAATCTAAAAATCCCCATAAAATGCTAAATTAAATAAATTATAAATTTAATAACCCCGACCAACAAATTAATGAAACGGCACAGTTTATGTATTTGTATATCGCATTTATTTTTAAATGATTTCATATATATATATATATACTTTTGCAAATAATTG
This sequence comes from Hypselothyrea guttata, assembly GCA_035045125.1. Taxonomy (NCBI): domain Eukaryota; kingdom Metazoa; phylum Arthropoda; class Insecta; order Diptera; family Drosophilidae; genus Hypselothyrea; species Hypselothyrea guttata. The sequence continues at coordinate 332,494 of JAWNNJ010001820.1, forward strand.
TTATAAATATGTACATATGTATGGTATGTAGTACCAGATGCCGCACATACATATGTACATATTTATAAACGTATTTTGTTTGTGGTTGCATCGTAATACATATATGTATGGTAAGTATGTATGTATAATAAACAATAATAAATCGACAAAGAGTACAGTATTTTGCTAATATATATATACCATATATTTGTATATATATATATACGTTTATGTATTGTAACCATTTACCGTTGTAAACATACATGTGTTTGCATTTTCTTTACTTTGTTTTTTTTGTGTTTTTTTTTTGGTTTTTTGTATTTCTGTTTTTTTTTTTTAATTTATTCTTTAGATTCTCATATTAAACTATGGAAAGAAACGATTATACATTTATATTTCATATATATATATATATATAGATTTATATATATTTATGTTAGAAAAATAATAATAATTGGAATATAAATCACTTTGCGTTGCATTAGGCTATAAATTTCAAATATATTCTCATATATACTAAATAATTTTCATCTTTTTCTCTTGTTTTTTTTTTGTTTTTCGTTTTTTTCTTCATTTTGATTGTTGTGTAAAAAATATATTTATATGTATATATATACTATATTCATTTGTAATGTTTTCGTTTTTGTTTTTTATTTTGTATTTATAAATGTGTAAGTATATTTGAGAGCTTTGTCTTGTTGGGATCTGGCTATATCCATAGCACGTAGAGTCGAAATTGACCAATAAAAAGTATTTCGCATTGGAAAGGGTATTAACACGTCGTTATTATGCATGCAAGCTCTGGAATAATTGGATCGTTCGTAGTACATAGCATATAAATGTTTTGCTTTTTGTTTTTTTTTTTTAGTTTTTTGTTTATAATAAATTATGTTAGAGTATGACAAATTGAGAGAATGTTGAGAGAAAGTTGAAGCGTTCGCCATTGCTGGAATGGGCTATGGTATAGGCATTTTGTATGGTTCCCAGGAATCGGCATATATATATATATACGTATGTACATATATGTATTTTCAATTGTATATATTTATATTCATAGATGCATTTGGATTATAAACTCGCTTTACATTTAGATACATACACACGTGCATAGTTGGCCGTTTAGTTCAGGCGTAGTATATAGAGCATAGTCTAATAAATTCATACTTTTCCAATTTTCCATATATATATATATATATAGTTATCGATATCGATATTTATAGACTTAATGTATAACAATAATACGGCAAAACAGTGTTGGAAAGCGCGTGTTTTCAAAGAAGTTGAGTTCGTTTGTTTGTTTGTTTCGCAGAAGCGGGTATATTAGTTTCATACTCGTTTACGTTTTAAGTTTAATATGTACATGAAGTTGTTTTTGTTGCACAAACAGTTGCTATAGCACATATGGAGATATATATATTCGTTTGTTTGTATATATATATATTTTTAAGTAAATACCATAATGCCTAACTAAACATTGTATACGCTGCTATATGTACATGTTGCAGGGTATGCCGCACGTCGCGCATGCCCCGCCTAGCGCCCTCTGCCCAGCCAGCATTTGCAAGTTCATTTTTACAATTATCAGCTCAATGAGTCTTTTTAGAGTCGTTTAAATGATTGAAAAAAGAGCAGAAAATTAAAAGATCAGCAAATGAGTCAAAAATGTCTCAAAAATGATCAATGATGATCAATCATCAATCAATCAAATGTGATCAATGAAATAACAATGAATAAAACGTACAACAATCGAAAATGGATTATTCAGATGATAAGAATGTGATTATGACTTCAAAACAAGCTAAATTCGATCAAAATATGACTCAAAAACGATCAAAATTCGATCAAAATCTGACTCAAAAACGATCAAAATTCGATCAACATATGACTCGAAAATGATCAGAGTTCAAAATTGAGTGATGTTTTAGGTGAATAAGGTTGTGACACTTTTCCTCTACGCCACCCTTAGGGACCTCTCTTGACAACAGTATTATTTATGATCAGAAAACGAGCTTATTTATGTTTATTTTGATCAGAAAGTAGACTTAAAAAATAGACTCAAATTCGATCAGAAATTTAACAAATTCGTATCGAACTCTAATCATTTTCCAGTCAAATTTTGATTGAGTTTGTCTCGTTTTGGAGTCATAATCGCATTCCTATCATCTGAATGATCAATTTTTGATTGTTTTAAATCTTTTTAATGTTATCCCATTAATCACATTTTGCAAACATTTCTGAGACATTTTTGACTCATTTTCTGATCTCGCATAGTATGAATCTTTTTTCAATCATTTCCACGTTTCGAAGAAGACTCTCCAATGTGATTATTGTCAAAATGAGCTTCCAGATGTTTGCTGGGTTTGGTGCACATATATAAAAAATACAAATACAAATTACCAGGCCATTACGGAATCACGGAATTTGTGACGTAGGGGAATTCCTGTTGCTCCCTCTCCCCACTCCCCACTCCCCACTCCCCTCTAGACCCAGAGCATGTGCACCAGCATGGCCACCAGGATGGTGACGAACATGAAGGAGACGCACCAGCAGGCGGCCTTCTGTCTGTCCGTCAGCCGCTTGCGATTGTAGTAGAGGGACGTCAGCTTGGAGGCGAGGCGCCGCAGGAGTCCCGAGTGGGGCAGCTGATGCAGGCCGGCGCCCAGGGGGGCGGCGGCGGCGGGGGCGTGCGCGTAGGCATGCGAGTGGTGCATGTGGTGCGAGTGGTGCATGTGGTGCTGATGGTGCAGATGATGCTGCGCTGCGCTCTGGCCGCGCAGCGTGCCGACAGCGGAGGCGACGGAGGAGGCGGAGGCATCGAGGTTGAACGTCTGCTGTTGATGTTGATGCTGCTGCTGATGCTGATGATGATGATGGTGATGATGATGATGCATGGGATCCGCGCAGGCGTTGATCAGCTCGTGCTGCAGCCGCCCAATCGCCTGCAGATCGGCGCCGACGCCGCTGTTGCCGCTGATGGCGGAGGCGCTGACCGAACGCGCGTGTCCATTGCTGGCGGAGAGTTTTCTGCTGCTGCGCTGCTGCAGCTGCAGCTGTTGCTGCTGCTGTTGTTGCAGCTGCAACTGTTGCAACTGCGATGTGGGCGTGGCCGTGGCCGTGCCATGCAGATGATGGCAGCTGGCGAGGCTGGCGTTGAGCTGGGCGGGCACCTGGTAGCGCAACGCTGTCGACGGCTGCCCGTGGAACAGCTCCCCCCCGCCCGTCACCCGCACCGCGCACACCCTGAACTGATACGCGCCGCCCGCCGCCAGATTCTCAATGGTGAACTTGGTCTCCGGCCCGCGGTACAGCTGCCGGTATTCCTGATTGCTCAGCGCGATGGGAGACGCCTCCGATTTCTCCTCGTTAGGGAGCAGCGCGTACTGCAGCTCGTACTCGACGCGATCGTGGAAACTGTTCTTGGAATGCTGCCACTCGAGTGTCAGCTGCATGCCCAGCTGCCCCGCCCCATCCAGCAGGCAGACGCCGCCCTCCTGCACCACCCGCGGCGCCTTGATGTTCGCCGGCAGCGTGGCGCTCGTCTCGAACACCTGTTCCTCGGAGTAATCCCCGTCCCCGGCGCGATCCGTGTGCGCGTAGATGCGGAAGGTGTAGCTGCTGCGCTCCTGCAGCTTGTGCACCTTGCACATGCAGTTGGTGCCCGCGTAGATGCTCTGGAACTGCTTGGCCCTGGCCACGTACATCTCCACAAAGTACTTGGTGTAGTCCGCTGGCGAGGAGGCCGCAGCGGAGGCGCCTCCGTTCGCGCTGCTCCACTTCAGCTTGATGTAGTTGTGGCCGGCGCCGCTGCACTCCAGCTTGGGCGGTGCGGGGGGCGCGGGCTGCGTCGTCAGCTTGGCATAGGCGCTAAAGGCGCCGGCGCCCATCGAGTTTACCGCCTGCACCCGGAACTTGTAGCTGGTCTCCGGCGTGAGCTCCAGCACCGTGTACCTGGTGCATGCGTCAGGCGTGGCGATTGTGCGCTCGCCGTACTCAATGTTGTAGCTGCAGATTGGGGCGCCATGCGCCGCCGGCTGCGTCCAGTTGAGGGTCACCGCGTGCGCCGTAAACTCGTAGCCCTGCATCTGTGGCGCCCCCGGCACCGCCGCCGGCGTGCAGACGCTCACCACATCCGAGCTGACGCTCTGGCCGGCCGCGTTCTGGGCGAGCACGCGCAGATGGTAGCGCGTGTAGGGCGTGAGATTGCGCAGCTCCACGCTCGTCTGCGCGCCCTGATAGCAGCCACTGAACTGTGAGGATGCGGGCTCCTCCTGCTGCTCCAGCGACTGACTGCAGCTCTGCAGGCTGTAGCCGCTGATGGGCGCGCCGTTCTGGCTGGAAGGCGGCTGCCAGCTGACGCTCAGCTGGCTGGCGGACTTGACCAGCGCCTGCAGGGATTCGGGCGCGCTGGGCGCAGCGGGCGCGGCTGTGAAGCGCAGCACCTGCGACCAGTTGCTCCAGCCAATGCGATTGCTGCAGCGCGCCTGCAGCTCGTAGCTGCCGCCGGGCAGCAGCTGCTGCGCCACAAAGTAATCCTGCTTGCCGCGATAGACGCACTGCATCAGCGTCGTGGCTGTCTCCTGCAACTCTCGCAGCTGCGCCTCGAATTCTAGGATGGGCGCGCCTCCGTTGTACTCCGGCTGGCTGAGACGCAGCAGCGCCGCGTAGGGCGTGGGCGGCGCATCGCAGTGCGGGGGCGGCGGCGCCGCTGGCACCACGGCCTCCGTGGTCACGTGGCCAATCTCCGAGTAGGCGCTGACGCCGGCGGCGCCTTCGCAGCAGGCGCGCAGCTGGTAGGTGGTGCCGGGCTGCAGACGCTCGCAGAGCGCCTCCAGCTCACCGCTTGAGTAGACGCGCTCAAAGCTGGCGCCCGCGCTGAGCTCCAGATGATACTGCAGCTGGTCGGAGCCGCCGTTGTCCGCCGGCGCCTCCCAGCGCGCCTTGAACTGCGTGCCGTGTATCTTGCCCTTGGCATGCGGCTTGCCCGGTCGCCCCGGACGCTCGCAGGCGGTGCTGTAGCTGATCTCCGGCGACCAGGCGGAGGCGCCCGCCTCGTTCTCGGCGCGCAGCCGGAACTGGTAGCTGGAGGCGCGTCGCAGCTGCTGGCACTCGTGGTGCGTGTCGGCGCCCTTGTAGCTGTTCAGGTAACCATGCCCCGACTGCGCATCCTGCAGCTGCAGCAGGAACTCCCCGTCCTGCGCGCGTCGCTCCCAGACCAGACGCAGCGAGTTGGCGCTGCACGCCTGCAGCTGTGGCGCCTTGGGCGCCGTGGGCGGATTGCCGGCGGTGCTGTAGCTGCTGACCGAGGAGTACATCGACTGACCCACCTCGTTGACCGCCGCCAGCCGGAAGCTGTAGACCGTCGTGGGCTGCAGCTTGTTGAGCACGTACTGCTTGGCCTTGAGCTTGGCCAGCTCGACGAACTGCAGCGCGTTGCCACGCCCCTCGTCGTACTCGAGCAGATAGTGCTGCAGGGGCGCGCCGTTGAGGGCGGGCGCCATCCAGGCCAGCTTGAGGCAGCTCTTGGTGCGCGTCACCAGCTTGGGCGGCAGGGGCGTGTCCGGCTCACAGGCGGGCGTCTTGAACTCGGTGGGCTCGCTGACGCTGCCCTGCAGCTGCTTGTAGTGCACCTGCAGCCGCACCAGATACTCCTGCCCCGGCTGCAGATCCTGCACGATGCACTCGTACGCCTCCCCCCTGTATAGGCTCTTGTATTTGCACTGCTTGCCCGTGTCGCTCAGTAGCACCTGATAGCGCAGATCCTGCACATTCAGCAGCATGCCGTCCGGGGGCAGCGAGGGGGACACCCAGATGATCTTCGCCGTGCGTGAGCTGACGTCGATCACCTCGGGACGCTCGATGGCCGAGATCTGCTCCACAATCGATGCCTGGTAGTCCTCCTCCTCCTCGTCCTCCCCCTCCTCCGGCTCCTGCTCCGCATCCTCGCCGTCCTCCGAGGTGCCCACTGAGCTGGCCCCGCCCACGCTGCTGCCCGCGCGCTGTGGCAGCAACGCCTGTTGCCCCATCGAGTTAGGAACGTTGCCGTTGCGCTGCTGCTGCTGCTGATGCTGCTGCTGCTGCTGCTGCGCCTGCTGCTGCTGCTGCTGTGGCAAGCGGCGCCCGTTGTTGTTGTTGTTGTGGTATGGAATGTTGTTGTTGTTGTTGTTGCTGTGATGCCCGTTGATGTCGTTGCGGCGCGGGGAGGGCGAGTGCGTGGGCGTGGAGAGCGCAGAACCTGCAGAGGAATAAGCCAAGTTAATAAAATGCGCTTTGCATACCCTGTATTTTATGTATATGTATATACAGCATAATGTGCTTAAAGAGCCTTTATTAGACCCTTTTAATTTTTTTAAAGTAAAGGGTATAACAAAATGTATTAGAAACGTTTAAAATTAATTATATTAACTGGATTACGTTTGCAAAATATCGGTAGGAATGAATATATATAAAATGTGTGGGCTCTGCCACGCCTCCTTCTGCCTGTTACATACATTCTGACAAAGTTATTAACCCGGTTTTCACACATTTTTCAATAGCTACAGGGTATAAGAATTATGGCTTGCGTTTCACATGCGTGGCAAAAGATGGCGCAGCTGTGTAAACATGAGCAACAGATGGCGCTCTTATGCACTTTTGAGAAAATCTAAAGCAATTTAATTAAGCACATTTTGCGGTACATTTATATAGATATTTCAATATATAGTTATAGAATATATATATAGCTATATATATATTTATTTATATTTATACTCACTCAGCTCCCGCTGCTTCTCCAGCTTGCGCAGCAGCTTCGTGTGCTGCCGCTGGCTGCGCTCGTCTCTGTAGTTTGGTGGGGAGGGCGAGTGCGGGGAATGTAAATGCGGCTGTGGTGTTGAGGCGGCTGCTCCTGCCCCGCCCCCACCACCCACACTGCTAGACTGTGGCTGCGGTTGCTGCGCTTGGCCGCCAGGTGGCGGCGGCTGCGGGGGCGGCGGCAGATGATAGTGCGGGGGCCCGTTGCCAGCGGGGCCGGGGCCGGGGGGAAAGCCGGGCATCGGCGTATAAAAATGCGAAGTGCCATTCGCGCTTATCTGCAAATAAATAAATACAAATAAATTAATTAAAATTCTCAACTTTCGTTCATTGCAGTTGGTTTACTTTGAGCAGAATTCTGCGCTTGGTTGACGTGGCCTCAATTTTAGTTTCGGCCTCAGGCTCTGCCATTTCGATAATGAACCACGTCAATAATTTGTGTACCAATTTCTAAACAAGCTCTCTGCACTGATAACAGCTTATCTTATTTCTTATCACATTTCCATTTAATTCCAGTTTGTTTATTTGTTATTTGTTATTGCATTTCCTTTGCACTTTCAATAAATTATTTACGATTTTCTCTACGCCTGCCAACTTGACAATAAACACAGAACAAGCAGCGCCTTCATTTGCAAACAACATTTATATCACTTAATATTATTTAATATTTTTCTATTATTCAATATTTCCATTTATTTACATAAATAGCAAAAAAAACACAAATTTGTCTGCAAGCAACCAAAACAAAATCAGCCTGTGTTAGTTTAACACATGGCCGCCAGCTGGCGTGTTTTGGTATTTATTCGCCTGCTGTCCGGCAACGCTGAGCTGCTGCGTAACAGCTGCGCAACAGTTGGGCAACAGCGCGCAATTTGGCGCTAAAGATTTGAATTTGCACTGCGTGGTATCAATAAACTAAACTTTTAATACTAATTTATAATAATAATTTAATTTACTATAATAATAAATATAATAATTTAACACAATAATTCAATATAATAATTTGTAATATAATATTATATTAAATTATAGTATATAACAATAATATAATATTTTAACATTTAAATTTCAATCAAAATTATTTAAATACTGGAAAAATTTATATTGTGTGGCAAGATAATCAACGGCCAATCGATGCTGAGATAAATGTAAACTGTAAATAAATAATGTTTTTTCATATACCCAGCATTATGTTTAAGGTTCTTTGATTAAATGCACAAATTGTTGCAATTTAGATAAGAAACAATAATTATATGCCATTTGAAATGGACACAAATTGCACTTTTCGCCATCCAATGTAGGCCAAAATTATGTTAATATCATGTTTTGCTTGGCAATTGAGTCTGTGTTTATGGCAAATTGTAAATATCTTATCGCCTAATTGTTAGTGTTGAGCAATGTGTCGAATAATGGTGCAATTTGCAATGACTTGCAGAAAAATATTAGGCAACTGTACTTTTTTGTTGCTCTGGAATAGTCTTTTAACTAAATGCCTAATTGATTTTTTTTTAATATCGGAAAAAACAGCTTGGGTAGCGAGAGTAGTACGTCCAACGAGAGATCGGCCAACGAGAGTTTGGTTAAAGAGAGGCAAGAGTTAGACAGCGAAAGTTAGGCCAGCAAGAGTTATTTTATTAAAAATTAAATATTTCAATTTAAGAAATTTTTAACTTATATAAAAAATGTTAAAATTCAGAATTGTAAGATAATTCTGGTTGAATTTCAAGACTTTTCAAAATACCGAGGTTTGTAACTCAGGGTTTAAAGGGTTATTAAAGTCGATCATGTTCGTAGTAAAATAAATTATATATAATCATTATTTAATATTAAATAAAATGGACGTTTAATTTTCAAGCGGCAAGGGTATTTTTAAAACAGAAAAGTCATTTTGGAGCAACGAAAAATAGGTCAAAGTTAATGAGTTTTTGCCAACAACAGCGACGACATAGAAGATAGATTTGCAAATAAAAACAATGCGAGTAATTTGCATATGTGAATGCAAGGTATGCAAAAAAAGGAAAATACAAAAAAGAAGTTAACAGAAACTGAAACGGCAACTGCCTTCAACTGGTTGTGGTTAAAGAGAGCGCGCATCGCCAGTGAAGTTACATAAGGCCCTAGAAGAAGACGATGCCCATTTGAAATTAGCATACAATCAAATTATAATCACATTTCGACACAAGTACAAGCGGAAACTGGCATTTGCCTCATTAAATTTGTGCCCGCCACAAGCACATTCAGCACATTCAGCACATTCATGTTAATTTACGTCAAGAAAATCTAAATCCAAAAAGCCAGTGCAAAGCCGACACTTTCATATCAGCAACAAAGCGTGACGATGCTGCCCCACATTCCACATTCCGCTTTGCAGCACTGCTTGTTATGTAAAATGTCTGCCAGCTGAGTTCAACACAAGTGGAGTTCAATTAAAAGTCATCAGCAGTGCCTCCAAATGTTGCCAGCAGCAACAAGTGCAGCATTTTCCGCCTTTGTGGCAGACAAATATCTTATAATTATGTTTGCATTATCAACAAGTCGTGAGCGTTGCGATTACTGGTGCTGCGCGCATCTCTAGTACAGTTGTGTCGATTGGTTCGAAAGTCTATCGATTAATCGACTCACTAAAATGAACGAATGAACCAACTCCAAATCTTGTTCAGTGACTCTTATTGGAGTTAAAAAGGCAAAAATATTAATTGCAAACTTTATATAACAAAACGGCATAGTAATAGCTTATAATTATGTTTGCATTATCAACAAGTCGTGAGCGTTGCGATTACTTGTGCTGCGCTCATCTCTAGTACAGTTGTGTCGATTGGTTCAAAAGTCAATCGATTAATCGACTCACTCAAATGAACGAATGAGCTAGCTCACTGACTCTCTGAATCTTATTGGAATTACTCTTCATTTATTACTTTACAATTATTGTATACTATATAAAGCCTCAACAGCAGATTTATTACGATAGTCTGCAGTTATCCCTTTTTGGTGCTCATAAAATTATAGTTGTAATTGCAAATAAAGAAGAATCATTCATTTCATACTTCCAATCGAATGTCAAACTACAGACAATGTTCAAACATGCTGACACACAATCAAACCTATAATATGCAAATAAATATGTTTTTTAAACTAATTCACATTAATGTCATTTTAATTAGTTTTGTGACCATAATTATAGTTTAATTACCGTTATTTACAGCGCACGATTCCATTGGCAATAAATAAATACGCACAATTGAGAGCTGTAGTCGAGTGTGCTCAACTAAAAGTGCGAATTTGTTAAATTAGGCGTAAGATATTACAGCAGTGCCAGCTTGTTTAAAAAAAGTTTTTTAATTAAATTTTTAATTAACGATTGTGCACGTTATGACCTAGCGATAACATGTTTATATATCGATAGTTGGGAGATTTTTGTTTGATCCATTGCCTATTCTTGAGTTTGATTACTAACAAACAAATTTAATGCATTTTATTTAAAGCAAATTCAGAACAAATTTAGAAATAAAACTTAATCGCACAATGCCGTTTACCACTGAGTTAAATATCGATTAAACTAATTTAATGCTTACCGGAAGTGCTATTAATTCTCAGTTCACATTTATTGTAGTGCAAAATTTATTTGCAAATATTTTATTTAGACATCAATTGTGCTTCCGCTCCAGCCGGAATTTGGTTTTCATACATTATAAACACGCGGACGGTTCGACTTTATAAAGGGCATTAACCGGCAGAAATGTTGAGAATTTAACAATTCATAAACACAATTGAAATGATAACCCCAAGAATAAAATGTACTATATATGGATGTGTATGTGTGTAGGTAAATTAAATTATTATGAATGAGTACAACAACACGCGACTTGCGACAGACACGTGATGTGATTATGATTATTGTAATTGGTGTTTGGGTCACGCTTATTTGCATAGGTTAACGAGACTTTTGTTGTTGTCGAATTAGTGAACAATTTGCCAGTTCCAAGCGAGATGAACAATAATGAACTGGTTCCAGGCTTGCCAAACAGTCAAATTATCGGCATTGTTATCGATGAGGTGCCAGCTCTAACTTGCAAATTGCAATCGATTGCACGCAAACGCCAAATAAATTAAATGTGATACATAATTGCAATTTAAGAAGAAACAATTAAAGCGAAAAAGACAAAAAATAGCAGAGAAATGGAGAGCATAAAAAGAAATTTGCATATAATGAAATTATAAATGCAAAAAGGGTGCCAACTTGCAAATTGGTTTTAATATTTGCAAATTGCTCAAGTTGTGCATTTTGAGAAGTTTTCCTTTTATCGCATTTAAAAGAAGAAGTTTTCCGCCTTTAGGTATGCGAATTGAATCGTTTTGCATTTTCAAACTGATTTGCAAAAAACCTATTGTGAAATTTGCATTTATAATAGTTGCGCTTTACTGTTATTGTTATCGTTATTGTTATTGGTTTAATATTATTTCAGTTACTGCCCTGGCGACAGAAGTGAAAAAACCCAGAAGAGTTGGTCGTATCCGGTTTGTTTGTTTTATCGTAGCACGAATTTCGTTACTAATATTATTTATATTTTTTTCTACTTTTCTATTTCTGCTATTCAGAATTCATTTTAGTTTTCGCTGGAAAATGCAATTAGCATGACATTGCAGTTGCTCTTTTTTGTTGCAATTGCTCCTACTGATTGGCTATCAATTATCTGGTAATTTTTCAATAAGCGCACACCCTTTGGCCCCCTAGGGAAACCCACAAGTTCAACAGGCCCCGTGCTTACATAATTCCCAGTATATGGAGTGTACTAGTAGTATACTATAAAAACAGGTATGTATAACTGACATCAATTAGCAAAGCGCTGCAGGCTTTGTGCAATTTTAATTCACGGATAAACTTTAAAATTTTACACTTTTTATTTGAATTTAACAAACATTTCTAAACAACTTTTACCATAAATATGGCCAATATCCTGTATTCTAAATTTGTCTATTTATTCACGCTCTTCGAGTGATTATTCTACAACTCAAATTAGTTTTTTATGTAAATGCTTTATTTTAAAAAGCACAAATAATTGAGTTTAAAATGCGCTATCTTATGGGAAAGACCTCCTTAGTCTACTGATCCAAAATTAAAAAATATATCCTGTATCCTATATTTGTTTATTTATCGTAAAAGTTATATGAAAATATTTGTTTTAATTCCGGTTTTTTTTTTCAGGAATATTCTACAGTTCAAATAAAATTATACTGTAAATGCAATATTTTAAATAATACAAATAATTTAATCTTAAATACGCTATCTTATGGGAAATACTTCCTGTCTAGATCTAGGATTAGTATGATTAGATCGGCAAATTTCCCAAACTTTACACCATTTTCTCTCCCAACAAGCTTATATTATTAAGATAAATAAATTTATTGGCATTTGTAAATATGAAAATAGAATATAAACTAATTGCTAGTTTTAATAGATATTTAGGTAAAAATTTTAATTGTGCGCTAAATAAATTTAGGCTCTTGAACAGTAGGAAAACCTTAATCAATAAAATATATAATATTTCAGTACTCACAAATGGCGCTGCATGGATATGACCCTGTCCGGGATGCAACTGTTGGAACTGCTGGGGAGGCAGCACTACGTGGGTGAGAGTACCGTTCTCGTTCACATAGGGCGGTACCTGCACCGGCACCGTCATTGTCGGCGGCGGGCGATTGTGTGAAACCATTTGAACCGCGGTTGGACCTGCAAATAGTCGATAGAGCACAATTCAGGCGTTATAATTTCCATTCGTTAAATAAGTTTGTTAAGTAATATTTGCCAAATGATATGGTGCAACAGACATACATATATATATATAAATATATCTGTATGTATGCATGTTTAAATTGAGTGTGTATAATTGTGTGTGTGGAGGCTGCATTTTCAGCTGGCGCCAGTGAGACGAGCGTCGACAGCGATGGCATCTCTGCTTTATATGTGAGCTTAATAAAAGCTCACACACACACACACACACACACACGCAATGAGTGTGAGAGTGTGCGAGTGTGCGTGTGTGTGTAATGTGTGCTGAAGCCAAACAAAATATGAGCGTCGCTTAGCTCATGTGACAGATGTTGCCAAATTTTCCAACTTCTCGAACGCGACCCAACCTCACGCTGCAAAAGCACGCTTTAAATAAGAGCTACACTCGCAGAAATCAGTAGTGCAAACTAAATCGTATGTATGGTCTATTGTTGCCAATTTAAAGGGCTTCAGAATTCTGTGAATGCTTATCATAGTATTGCAAATCTATTTGTTATCAATTTATCAGTTATTTATTTCAATAAATTATTTCCATATTTTTGAAAATAAATATTTATATATATAATTATAATTTTGTATATCTACAATATATATATATTTTCTTTTTATTACCTATTTCTATTTATAATATATATTTATACCATGTATCCATTGAAAAATGGAAAATATAGGAATATATTTTTTCTTAAATAACATGTTTTATTATATTTTCTTATTATTATTATTATTGTTTGGGGAATTCTGCACTGCGACCTAAAACATCTATTGTAACCCTTACTGGAAATTTCCCTATATTTATTTTTAATATTGTATATTGCTTTTATTTTAATTATTCATTAATTTTTTTATTTGAATAAATGTACGAAAATGTATATTAAAACTTGTATAATGATTTTGTGTATACTAATTTTTTTGTTTAAAACAAAGTTTTAATTCATTTAAAATATATTTTGTATTGTATTTTAAATTTAATTATTTGTTGCATAGATTTTTCGTCCTGTAGCCATTTTAACTGCAACTTTGTCGCATATTATTGAGGCAACCCCCTGGCATTCATGCCACAGTTGTACTAAGTACATTAACTTGCTTGTTTGATTTGTGGATTTGTATCAATTTTCGGCAAGTTTTTTATCCAGTTTTTTGTTGCATGTTGGCCGCACTGCGACAAAGCTTTTGTTATATCTACATAGTACATACATAGATGTCTAGCCAAGATTAAAGCACAATTTGCTCTTGGCAAAGCCAATTAGAATGACCAGAAAACTGACAAGACTGTCAAACTGCATTTTAAAAGATATCGATATATTCTTTTTAGCGAAGCACTGTCGATTTAATCGATGTTGGGAAGTTAGAAAAGAAGTTTTAAATGTCGATCAATAAATTATCGATATTATACGACGCATCTCTAGGAAAATTTTCGCTCATGTCGATGCTGTTCTGTTTCTATGCTAGACAAAGTCATTTCGTTTGAAGTTCCCAACCAAGTCGCTTGTGAATTAAAAATATTATATTTTTTTATAATTCGTATATGCCAGTGTAATTGTTATTACGGGCCATTGCTTTTATTTTAAAATTAATATATTAAAAACATTTACACGTTTACAATTGCATTTTGACAAAGAACATAGAAGCGTTACAACCGTAGCTCAACAACAACATGCCGCAACGAAGCAATGTTAAGAATGGTAAGTTATGAGGAGTTACGTATTACCGAATATTCCCTAATGTTGCACCTGCTCATATAGACGACACGGTTGCATCCCGTATTCGCCAGTGTCGTAGGAACGGCCTTCTTCGTTCCCCTCTCAGGCAGCACCGTCACAACATTCCAGGTAAAGACTTCGTTATTATAACACCGACTCTTAACTAACTTCGTTTATTGACAGTTAACTATGACAGTATTGCATTCCGAGTCAGGCAGCGTCGGCGTAACTTCCAAGGTCAAGTTAATGCCGAAGTTGATGCCGAAGTCGATGTCGAAGCTAATGCCGAAGTTAATGTCGATGTTGACGCCGAGGTTGAATCCGAAGTTGAAGACGTAATTGAAGACGAAATTGAATACGAATTTGAAAACCAAGTTGAAAACCAAGTTGACGAAGTTGAAGACGTAATTGAGGACGTAATTGAAAACCTAGTTGAAAACCAAGTTGACAATGAAGTTGAAGACGTAATTGAAGACGGAATTGAATACGAAATTGAAAACCAAGTTGAAAACCAAGTTGACGAAGTTGAAGACTTAATTGAAAACCAAGTTGACGATGAAGTTGAAGACGTAATTGAAGACGGAATTGAATACGAAATTGAAAACCAAGTTGAAAACCAATTTGAAAACCAAGTTGAAAACCAAGTTGACGAAGTTGAAAACGAAGTTGAAGACGTAATTGAAAACGAAGTTGAAAACGAAGTTGACGACGTAATTGAAGACGAAATTGAAAACCAAGTTGAAAACCAAGTTGACGATGAAGTTGAAGAACTTTCCGAAGCTGAAGTTGTCGATGCTGAAGATATCGCAGAGGAAGTATCCGATTACGAAGCAGACGACCCCTTCGAACACGAAGCTGTGGCTCAGGATCCTCAAGCAGGTAAACGGAAGCACGAAGATGATTCACCTTCGGCAAAACGAAGACGCGTGGAACCCAGCGATCACCTAGGGCATTTAAAATGCTTTTTCTGCTTCGAATCAGCAGCGAATCCCACAGCGAACGAATGTGGCCATGTGTACTGTGCAACTTGCATAGAAGATCTATTCAACTTCGCACCCAGATGCGTGGTTTGTGGCGCGGTCATACGTAACAAAACCAAGACGCGGATCTACCTTTGAGTTAAGGATTACTGGAGGCTAAAAAACCCACGCTCTTGTCAGTTCACATAAAACCGGTGCCATCTTACCAGAAAAGCTTTTATTCAAATACAATTTTCTCTTGGCCGAGTTGATTACAATTACTAACGCATAGTTATGTTATATATATTTTGATACTTGCAAAGATTGTTATAAAATTTATATGTTTAGGTTTAGTTAATATATATTTCAAGCAGATCTTAAGTTAAGAGGCATAATTTATTCTTGATATTATATTTGCCAGTTGGCAACCAACATTTCAAAATTTTCTTACCGAATCTGGAATCGACAAGAGTATTCGAAAAATCGGAACTACAGATGAACTTTATAAGACTGATTTCGATGAAGTACTTCGGATCTCACACAGAAATCTTCCTCGATATATTTTGATAACTGTTCCCTATCGATTTAAGTACCTAGAACTGAGTTTATAATACCGGATTAACAAATTTCGTAAATAAAGTACTTTGGATCTTGGACACAGTTTCCTGAATTGTCGGGAATTTCACTCGATTTATTTTGATAGCTGTTGAAAATCGATTTAGTTACTCATTTCCGTTACAATATTTACGGTTTTAATACGCCGTCTCGCTTTCAGCCAGACGCACCGGGCTAACTGCTCCGAAAGAGATATAGTCACAGATACAGATGCAGACACCTATATCCAGACATGGCATATAAGCAGTCGTAATGCCGAAGCGTGGCCTAATCAGCCGTAAAATGCAGCCGTACTTCATACGCCGTAGTTGGGGCCACGTTAACTGCACTTAGGTGTAAAAATGTTGGCTTAGTGCGCTGACGCATAAGGTAACAAAGTGCAACCGATAGTTGATAACAACAGTTGCAGCAAATGCGGCAACAACATTTAATCAAGCCGCAGTCTGTCTGGCGAAATGCACACCATGACAGAGGTTGCAACTGCAACGCCGTTGTTTCCTGCGGGCTGCCGAGTGTTAAAAGGCAGCAATTAGTTGAAACGTTAAGAATTGGGAATAGGTACACTGGGAGAAACAATTCAAAAATTGCCCAATTGAAGTATGCATTATAAAAGCATGAAAAAATAAATTTCTACAATTTAAATTCTAGTTAAAAATTTAATTTTGGTTACTGATTATTTTTATTATTTTATATTTAAACCAAATTTGAAAGAGTGTAATTAAAAATAATTAAAAATATATATTTCTTCAGTGAAATTGTAATTTAAAAACTTTTTATTTTACGTTTCACTCAATCATTTGAACCGCGACTTCACTCTGATATCCAACAACAAATTGTCGGTTAAAGTTTGTAGCAATATTACAATATATAATTAAAATAAATATGGATATATTAGTCAATTTTTTTCAATAAACATTTAAAATTATTTTATATATAAACAGGTATTACATTAACTTTATTTTGCGAGAAGTAGAACCCGCGAATTGAACTCTTAAGGCTTAAGATAATTGTCCTTGTAACGAATGCCACTAGATGGCGCCACATAAAACTTCATTCTTATAGGTACAGGACCTATTAAAAAATTGGTGTAAACAGGTTTAATTAGAAATAAGAAATTTTATTCTAGTTTTAAGAAATATTAGGGTTTCCTGCAATAAAGAATTCTAATATGCTTTTGCTATTCGGATAGCAAGTTCTTTATCTTTTCAATATAATTGAGAATGTAGGTTTTTTGCTCTGTGTAGAGCTCAGTTGGGGGAAGTATGGTGGATTGGGCCAACTGGTGGAGCTTATCACTTGGCCAGCAGACAGTTAAATGCCTGGCGGGCAAAGTCTTTGCCAGTCTTTGGTGTCTGTCTCTCTGCGGATTGCTGGAATGTCTGTCTGCACTTAAACTCAAACTTAATTAATGCTAAACAGCTTAGGGCGGTAAGAGCCACCCTCTGAGGGGGGCATGCCCCCCACCCCCTTCCCCTACGCAACTAATGAATTGCAATGCATAAAGCTTCTCTCTGCTTTTGAAACTTGCTTTCAGCCAGCTGATCAGCAAACGTCATCATCATCATCGTCATCGTCATTATCGTCGTCATTATTAGCAGCTTTTATGTGGCATTTTAATTAACATTTTGAGCAACCTTGCAGAAGTCTTTAGTTTTCATTTTAGTAGTATATACACTATTTTATTTATGTTGTACTTGCGGCTCGTATTACAACTTAATTGCAAATTGTTATTACTCATTCTTTGCCGTTTTTTACTATTATTGTTGACATTATCCACGCCAGACTGCGCCAGACAATCATTTGCCACTCTGTCAGTCTTTCAATCTGTCAGTCTCTCAATCTGCCAATCTGTCAGATAGTCAGATTGAGCCTACAACTGAAGGTCATTAGACACGTGTAATAATTCGAAAATCAGCCAGCATTAGTCAAGTATACCCCAAAATAAACTCTATTTTTAAGACTTTTCAGCTTCAGTTAAGAGATTTCTTCTATGTCTGCTGGAGGGTTCCTAAATTTACCCTAAGTATTCCGGAAAATGTGAGATTTTTAGAGCCTGTACTTTAAAAAAGTACAAAAGGGTGTGTTAGGTAAGTGCTAATGAAGGCGTGGCAGACCACACAAAGTATATACATATATTCTTGATCAGGATGACGAGCTGTATCAATATAGCCCTGTCCGACTGTCCGTCCGTCCGTCCGTCCGAATAAACACCTAAATCTCGCAATCTGTAAGAGCTTAAATCGTAATTTTTGGTATTTAGGTTTTCCTATGTTGAAAATATTTTTAATTAATCTTAATTGTATTTTTTAATGTCAAAATATATATATTTAATTTACAAATAAATAAAAATATTAATAAATGAATTAAATAAATAAGCAATTAATGTTTTTTCCGCGCAAGTTTAGTTCAGTTTGTTTGTAAATTTTTTAATTAATCATTTTTGAATTTTTTAACGCCAGAATATATATGTATGTGCTTAATTTTCAAATAACTGAAAAAATAATAGTAAAATTTTTTATTTAAAAAAAAATGTATAAATAATCATTGATTTTTGCTGCGCTAAAACAAGTTATTTCCTATATGTCGAGTGCATCCAAGTGGCAATTGTTGTGGTTATTAAAAGTCAATTTTATGCATAGTAAAGTTTAGCCATTAAACATATTGTTTTGCATTTAAAGTCGGCAGTAACTGTTCGATAAGTTATGCAGCAATACATCAATGTTTTCCCCTAGGAAAATCACAGTTTTCGCTTAACAAAAGTGTTTTCCTTGCCAGCAAATGCGTGATAGAAAAAGCCAGTGCTTAGGAAAATAGGAAAATTGATGGACATGATAAGGCGTAGGTGTATCCAGCGTGTGTGTGTCTGTATCTGTGTGTGCATGTGTGTGTGTGTGTGTGTGTGTGTCTCACGTCAACACATTATGCCTCATTTATGCCTCATGATGAGTAAATATTGTTATTAAGACGAAAAATTGCGCAACGCCAGCGATAAAGCATGCCAGCTCCTAGAAGAAGAGAAGGAAAGCCACAAGAAGCGCCTACTTTAACGGGAATTTTCATTTAGTGTTTGCCATAGAACAAGCTCTCAAAGAGAGAGAGATAGACTGAGAGAAAGAGAGAGAGAGAGAAGGGCAGCGTCTTCTGTGTGGCGTCTCAGCTGCCAAGTCTTGTATTAATATTGCCACATTTAAGGCATATTTAATCCGACGTCTAACGGTTACTGCCACGTGTGTGTGAGTTGTGTGTGTGTGTGTGTGTGTGTGTATGTGTTAGCCATGTATCAGGTGGTTAGCCAGAAAATGACAGGTATCTTGGCTGAGTTCGTGGTTTATGCTGATTAGCAGTGTGAGCAAATCGAAGCTGCCACAGTTTGTAGCACAATTTAATTAGACGCTACAATAGCAGCACTTGAGCAGAAGCTGCCAAAGAAGATAAGCCGCCATATACAATTGGAACAATTTGCTATATAGTACTATATACTAAGCGTGTAATGTAGTGGAAAGTCTTTGAAAATTATGCCTTGATTACGCCAACTGCATATAGAATACGCAAAAAGCATTAGAATGTGCTAAAGGCAAAGTACAACAGATAAACTAAGAGCTGGCAAAAATAAATTATTTTTAAATAATTTTAAATTATTATATTTAAATTATAGAAAATTTGCCATATTTAATTTGTAACTGAAAAGCCAAGAGCTGGCTTTAATTAATAAATTTTATATAATAATACTAAATTATTAAATAATTTTAAATTATTATATTTAATGATAGAAAAATATTCATATTTAATTTGTAACTGAAAAACCAAGAGTTGGCTTTAATTCATAAATTTTAAATACTTACATATGTACTACGAAATTATTAAATAAATGGTAAAAGTGTAGAGCAGTAAAGAAATGTTGTATGTAGAGTTAATAAATATTAAATAATTATCATTAAATTTTTGATAATTACTGAATTATAATACATCCATTTAATAATTTCGATATACACAATTTCTTAACTTTTTTGTGCAATTTATATTTACATATTTAATAATTTAATATTATATTTAAATGCATATCTTTAAGAAAGGTACCGCCTATTTAATTTGTAACAGATAAGCCTAAATTAATAAATTCTAAATATTAATTTAATTACATTTAATTATACCCGATTTGTTTATACCATTTATATATATTAAAAACAAATATTTGTAAGAAAATCTGCTTCTACATTATTAAACAAATAACAAAACTAGTGTAGAGCAGTAAAGAAACGCCATATGTAGAGGTATTTGTAATAAATAGTATAAATTAAATTTACAATAATTTCTAAATAATAATAAATTAATTAAATATGTTCTACATATACATCTATTATAAGCTTTTTAATGTATTTAATATTTTAATAGCATATTTATTTTAAGTAAACTTTGAAAGATATTTAAGATACAGTTTTGTTTGCTTTCCATTGGAATTCAATTAATTATAATGCCCGCATATGCTCTAAGCGTGCATTGCTAATTACAGGGTATACTAGTAAGCCCGGTCTTTGACACATTTTGTTTTTGCCGTGACTCGCTTTATCATAATTGTCGCCCCTTAAGTTAAGAGTTAAAGCCAAAAGGTAGCACAAATATTCGAGTTAATTCATTGTTTTTGGCTTTGGTTTTAATTGTTTTTGGCTTTCATTTGTTCCGTTTTCGTGTTCTTTGCGGCATTGACATTGCGAAATGTGCGCGTATTTAAATTAATTGCCGCCTTTTTAGCAATTTGCAATATGCAAATGGAACAGCATCAGAGCAGGAAAGAACAAGAGAAACAGCGCAGAAAACAACAATAATTTAATTTAAGGCAATGTAATTAATTTCTAAGCAAAACTCAAACGACTGACTGACTGATTGAAGGACAGATTGACCGCCCATTTGGAGTCTGACTGTGCCATCAGAAGAGAGCTTTAATGGGGTAGTTGATGTTTATGCCACTAAAATTTAAAAAAAATGGCCAAGAAGTAATAAAAAAATTCTATGCATAAATAAATAGTTCTTAAACTTTTTTAATTACTGATGCAATTAAAGTTTAAAAACTGATAGTTTGATTTGCGTATATTTTATAAGAATTTTCTGTCCATCTTCCAATTAAATTATATTTATTTACCATTTTGATTTGCTAAGCATTGCCCATTTATATAGGGTATGTTTGAGCTGAGCACGCTCCAATAAATTCGTAGCATTTGCAAGTTTTGCGATTGCTTGAATAATTAATTTTATTTATGCCGCGACAAACGATGGCAAAATTTTTGCCTTCTCATTTACCTCTCTCTCTCTGCTTCATCGCGGTGCTCATAAATTGTTTAGCACATGCACAAAGCTCACAACCAGTGTTGCCAAATAAGCTTTTTCCCCGTCAAATCGAGCTTTTTGAAAAATCAAATTGGGAAACCGCAGGAGAAGGAAATTTTGGATACCATTTGTTTTAAATTCGTATCAAAATGTGCAGAGATTTAAGAAAACCTACGGAAATTATGAGATTGGAATTGAATTTAATTTTTATTCGAATGTATGAAAAATCTAAGGTATATTTTAATTTTTTTCGTTGACTATTTGTGATAAGCTTTTTTATGCATTTTTAACCTGCAAGAATAGCTTTTTTTCATTAAAAGAAAATTGGCATCACAGCTCAGAATAAAGCGCGGGCTAGAGAATAGCGATGAAAGGGAGAGAGAGAGAGAGACGGCTGGATAGCGCAATTAGTTGCCAGCACGGCGACCAAAATACTACAACAAGAAGGAGCAGGAGAAGAGGCAGAAAATAAGCAAATCAGAAAAACAAAACAAAGTTGCTCAAAGCAACAACGATCACAACAAAACTAAGCGAAACAAAACAAAGCAAAATGAGGAAGAACGAAAGAACTTGCTGCTGATAGCAGGCAGCAAATAAATTATTTGCTCAATTTTTGGCTTGCCTTAAACACACACACACACACGCACACTAACACTCGCACACACAAACACACACACACTTACGAATACACTCGCAGATAAATAGGAGCGCAAAAAAGAAACGTGTGCGCTGGCGTCGACGCTGCGCCAGTTTTGAGACAGAAGATTTATAAGGCCGCAGCAGTGTCGGCATCGTTAAGGATACTTCAAGGACAAACGGCAGAAAAACACACACACACACACACACGCTCAAAAGCAGAGCAGCAGAGGGGGAGTGCGAAGAGTGGGAGGAGGAGGGGCAGCAAATCGACCCCAAAAACGAGGCCCAGCAGCATCAACAACAACAACAACAACAACAGACACAACGCAGACATAGACAAATAAAACAAAGTCAGAGTTGTGTTGATTTGTTCCGATTTGAATCAATTGAACAAACTCACCAATGTGAACAAATGAACTATTAAACGTTTTTTACGAGCTCATTTTGTGTCATTTTGAATGACGCTCACTCAAGACGCTCATATCATTTCATATCATTCAAATGACGTTAGTATTTTTTAAGTATTGGATGAACTGGTTTATGTATTGGATGAACTGGTTTATCGTTTGGATGAACTGGTTCATCGTTTAGATAAACTGGTTCATCGTTTGGATAAAGCGGTTCATCATTTGAAACATCTGTGCTCTGTAATTCTCGTTCATGAAAAACGCTCACCGACTTTCCGTAAGTCGTTCATTTAAGTAAATGATATTTTCATGTACAGTCGTGTCTTGATAATTAATAAAAAATCTCAATAATTTAGAAACTGCTGTGTACTTAATACAAATTCGTTAAATCGTAAGAATATTTTAGATTTCAAAATCTCTATTAATTTGTAGTGTTTTTTGAAAAGTATATTCAAAGTTCTTATAAATTGAAATTTTGTTTCGTAATATCCGGTTAATTTATATATCGTAAAGTTATAAGAATGTTTAAAAAACAGACGGAAAGATATCGACTCAATCGATTATTCTGATCAAGAATATATACACATTTAACACTTGCACTAATTTAATAAACCCATTTGTACTTTCTTAAAGTACAGGGCTTAATACAAAACCGAAAGCAGCTAATATTCAAGTGTTCATAATAACACTATAAATTTATAAATATTTTTCTATATGTTCACTTTTTAACTAAATCCTCGAACTGAACTATAAAGCTCAACTCTAGAGCCAGAACTGGGCACAACAACAGCTGACATACTTACACATGAAGCTCTGTGTGTGTGAGTGTGTATGTGTGTCTGTCTGTCTGTCTCCCAGGACAGAGGAACAGAGGGACAGACGGACAAAAGGGTGTCGCAAAATTCAACAATTTGCACCTGTCACAGCGCTTGGCTTTGCCTTTGGCACTCCGATTCTGCTGCTGCTTCTGTTTTTGGTACCCGCATCAGAGTTTAAGCCTCTGGCTGTTCGATATTTTGGCAGCTGTGTTACCTGTCGCGTGACCCTAGGCACGCCCATAGGTGTTAGCCCCCTGGCATTTGGGTCAGTTAGCCATGGGGGCCATCTTGTTTCGCCTGCCGTGAGAATCTTTTTGTTTCACTTTTGTGTTTTATTTTTGCGGAATTTTGTTTTGTTTTTCGTGTCTGTTTACGGTCTGCCTTTCTCAACGCTCTTTGCAGCTTGTCCTTGACGCACGCTCTCTCGCCCCCTCCCCTCTCTCCACTCTCCTGGTCTCACTCAGCGGCAATTTGTGTGCGCCGTGCTACACAACATTAATCAAAGCAACTTAATTAATCATTTTGGACTTAACGTGGCTTTGCATCGGGCATTAGCTGTTGCGTATTAGCCGACGTGGGAGGAGCGCATAACGGCAAATGAGACATTTATAACCCTTTTTAAAATGTTTACATTGTGTACTTTGGCGTTCCAGTAGACAGCATGCCAGAGCACGCCAGTCGAGTGTGCTGTGCAGCAGTATGATAAACCCAAAGACAATATTGGTAAGCCAAAGCTAAAAACCTTTTGGTTCTTTTTGTAAACGGTGTGGATTATTTTATACTCTGTACCCATGAAATGGGTAAAAACAGGGTTAATAACTTTGTGCATATGTAACAATTATAAGGGGGCTTTGCAGATCCCGAAAAAAATATATATATCTATAGTAGGGGTATATCGTTATTAGAAAGACGACCTTAGTCGATTTAGTCTTGTTTATTTCAAATTTTGGTGGCCACCTCCTAAGGCCCTAAGGTTCAAGTGTTTTATTGAATGTAAAAGCTTGACACAACATTTACTATTTATTATTATATTTAACTATCCAGAAAAGCGCATTAAAATCTAACAATAAACACAGAAGTTATTAAAGAAACAATATTGTAAGCATTGTCATTGAAGCAAGTAACTCGAAAAAAAATTAAGAAGATGCATTGCTGCTGCGCTTCGCATGATATTTTATAAACATTCTAAAATTATATTTAAATTACAGGGTGTAGGGTATTCTACAAATGCGTCCGACTGATCGGCTATGCTGCACAGGCTGCAAGCGTCAATCAGTCTGCCTGCTGAAACGCGTGCATGTATGAATATTTGGTGCATGATGGAATGCACGCACAAGATACACACAGATATTAATACACTGTACCTAATAATTGAGTAATAGCACGGTGTTAAAATTTTGTGAAAAATATCTATATGAGAACGAAGAGTTGAATCTAATCTATCCGTATGTCTATAAAATTGTCGCAATCTTAGCAATCCTAACAGCTATTGCTACCAAATTTGGATTATAGCTAGGTGTTTTCCAGGCGCAGATTAAGTTTGATTAGAAACGTAAATGACACGCCCATTGCGCCCACAAATCAATAAAAACTTTAAAATTTGCTCAAATGGACTAAGAAGTTTGCCATTTGGTCTATGGGGTCTCTGCTATTATATTAATCTAAGCTGAAAAGCGTAATAAAATCGGTTAACAAAAGTAAAAGTTTTTACCTTAACAATAAACAGTAATATCTGTCCTGCTCGGTATCAGAACGCTTTAAGCACACCTCGAAAAAAGAAAGATGCTGCAGCAGTAGCAACGTCATTGCTGTTTACCCGCTAATATTATTGCTTTAATTGATTCTAATCAATCAAGTGGCAAACAGAGCTCGTGTCGAGTACGCCCGACTGTAGCGTGCCCGCTGGCAAACAAAAACAAAGACAGCTGACGCCTAAATATGTATTTAAATTAATTCTGTTGTTGTCTGTCAAGAAGCAAATGGCGTCACATTGGCAGACATTTCGTCTCACACTTACACATGCATATATGTATATGTATGTATATGTATGTATGTATGCGTGTGTAACATAAGTTATCAATTTCATTTAATTCACAATTTTTATTAGCATTTTACGACAATATTAATTTTGATACTCTCTACTCATAAATGGCCTTAATAAAATTCAACAGCATTTAGGGAATTTATGGGAGCATGTGAGTGTTTTCTTTAAGTGTAGGGTAACTGCGAGTCGACTACTTTGTGGAGTTTAATGTTTTAGCTATTTCATATTGTTCTGGTCACGCCTGCAAATGCCCATTAATAGTTTGTTTAGTCGAATTTAATATACAATTTCACTTGAATATGCAAGCAGTTATTTTTTCAAGTGTATTAAATATGCGAATGCATTAAATACCCGCCCGATTCGTGGAATTTTGCAGGCATTTTATTAGCACATGCTGTTTATGTATTTCAATCTGACTCGATCCGTCTGTATCTGTATCTGCATTTGTAGCTGTATCTGTAAATGTATCTGTATCTGTATCTCTGTGCATATCGCAAGTGTTGGGCAAATATCTCAACCTTTTTACACGGATTTCTTTTGCCGCTTATTTCTGCACTTCATTGTGTTAATTATTTCTCTTTCTCCTGCTCTTTCGCTTTTTTATTGGATTTTGCATTGAATTTTGCTTTGCGGCTTCGCATTTCGTTGATTGTTTCGCAGTTGTTGTTGTATTTTTGCGTTCATTGAACTACAGATTTCTGCTTACAGCAGATCTACCTATGCCATAAGCTATAGCTGAATTTTGATTATGATATTTAGCTTTTATTTTCGCATTTGGCGTCACACGTGTTCAGCATGACCTTAAAATGTTTAGAAAGTGGTAGCTCTTGACACACAATTGTCGCTTCCTAAAATCAATGATAAATGGGGTTTTCCGTATGCAGTTTTATGATCACGCTAAACAGCGAAATAAACAATACAGCTTTATTACAATTTAGCTCCGAAAATGTCAAAGCTCTCCATATAAAGAAACTCGTGGAGTATATTTGATGGGATAAAGCGCAAAATATTTAGCTTTAGTAAATAAAATTAGTAAAATAGATTGGAAATTTTAATTTTGACATTGTTCAAAGATTTACGAATGTAAATTACCAAAGTGCCTCAAGTTTTTGTACAATTTTTGGAAGTTTATTAAGGGCCTTAAACCGTGCATAAAGCTTTAAGCTTGTATTGAGCTGTTTAAGCTGCGCTTTTAATAGTATTTAAAGATTTAAATGAAATACTTTTCTTTCAATTATCTTCTATATTTACTTTTACATACTCTTTTGTGAAGTTTAACAATGGTTTTAAGCTGTGCGTGAAGTTTTAAGCTTGGATTGAGCTTTAAGTTGCTGAATTAAAGCTGTTAAGCTGAGCTTTTAACAGCTTTTAAAATGCCAAGAGAGAAAGATTATTTAAAAATTCTAAAATGAATACTATCTATCTATCTTTTATATTTTCTATCTTTTATTTCAAATACAATGTAGAAATTCCATAAAATAAACTAAAATATTTTTATATATTTTGTATGTAAATATGTATGCATATTAAAAAGTTTTTTATGTAATATTGATGAATATAAATAGTTTATCAATAGAATGTTGAGTGCTTGTCAATCATTCGTTAAACTCAAAGTTGCAGTTTTTATTTTTATCTGTCAATTGCATTTGTGTGCTTCGATTATTGTTGCTGCTACTGGCATGTGATTGTTGTTATTGTTGTTATTGTTATTGTTGTTGCTGTTATTGTTGTTAGAGTTATTGTTGTTATTGTAGTACAAGAGCATGGCTCGCGTTGTAATTGCAAAAGTGACAATATCCGCTTCGTGCTCAGCTCTGCAGCAAACTATGCCACTGAACGGATGCAATAAACACGCAATCGAGTCCAAAGCCAGATACTCTGAGCTGGGCACAGGCAGACACAGATACACACACACACACACACACAAACATACAAAAAGATAGATATACAGATACAGATGCAGAGTTTGAGATGAAGTGAAAATGCCAGCAGCCGAACAAAGAGAAATGATCTACATAATATGAATAAATATAGCACGCAGATAGCATGTGATTTGCAGCAATTAAATAAAAAAGTATACAAATCTAAAAAGATTAAAGTTAGACTAATATACAATAAAAGAAATTATTAATTTATGAATGAAGATATTACTAGTGCCAAATGAATCAAATATATTATTCGACAAAAATATAATTAAATATTATATAGTATATATTCATAAGTAAAATATTTAATTTTAAATAATTAATATTGCAATGGCTTTGAAATTATAATAAGCAAATATTTTGTATAATAATCACACTCGCCACTCCACTGAAGCGCCCTTGACACGACCTACCCACTTGACCACAAACACTACACTGTGATCAGCAGCACTGCAGCAGTTCTCGAAAATAAGAAAGAGAAAGAGCCAAGAAAACTCACCCACTAATCTGCAGCTGTGGTGAGAGAACACATCGACCGCTCTCTGTGTGTAAGCTGCTAGGCAGCGCTTAGCCGCTCTCCTTGGTGGCTCTCCAAGCATACCTCCTGCATTACAAGTAATGCAGCGGTTGCCGGCTCGCCTATAAAAAATATATAGGCCGCTCTCTATGCATAAGCTTCAAGGCAGCGCTTAGCCACTCTCCTTGCTGGCTCTCCAAGCATACCTCCTGCATTACAAGTAATGGAGCGGGTAGGCGGCTCGCCTATAAAGAACACATCGACGGCTCTCTATGCATAAGCTGCTAGGCAGCGCTTATCCCTCTCCTTGGTGGCTCTCCAAGCATACCTCCTGCATTACAAGTAATGCAGCGGGTAGCCGGCTCGCCCATAAAGAATATATAGGCCGCTCTCTATGCATAAGCTCTGAGGCAGCGCTTAGCCGCTCTCCTTGGTGGCTTTCCAAGCTTACCTCCTGCATTACAAGTAATGCAGCGGGTAGCCGACTCGCCTATAAAGAATATATAGGCCGCTCTCTGTGCATAAGCTCCGAGGCAGCGCTTAGCCGCTCTCCTTGGTGGCTCTCCAAGCATACCTCCTGCATTACAAGTAATGCAGCGGGTAGCCGGCTCGCCTATAAAGAACACATCGACCGCTCTCTGTGTGTAAGCTGCTAGGCAGCGCTTAGCCGCTCTCCTTGGTGGCTCTCCAAGCATACCTCCTGCATTACAAGTAATAGAGCGGGTAGCCGGCTCGCCTATAAAGAATATAAAGGCCGCTCTCTATGCATAAGCTCTAGAGGCAGCGCTCGCTTAGCCGCTCTCCTTGGTGGCTCTCCAAGCATACCTCCTGCATTACAAGTAATGCAGCGGGTAGCCGGCTCGCCTATAAAGAATATATAGGCCGCTCTCTATGCATAAGCTCTGAGGCAGCGCTTAGCCGCTCTCCTTGGTGGCTCTCCAAGCATACCTCCTGCATTACAAGTAATGCAGCGGGTAGCCGGCTCGCCTATAAAGAATATATAGGCCGCTCTCTGTGCATAAGCTCCGAGGCAGCGCTTAGCCGCTCTCCTTGGTGGCTCTCCAAGCATACCTCCTGCATTACAAGTAATGCAGCGGGTAGCCGGCTCGCCTATAAAGAACACATCGACCGCTCTCTGTGCATAAGCTGCTAGGCAGCGCTTAGCCGCTCTCCTTGGTGGCTCTCCAAGCATACCTCCTGCATTACAAGTAATGCAGCGGGTAGCCGGCTCGCCTATAAAGAACACATCGACCGCTCTCTGTGTAAGCTGCTAGGCAGCGCTTAGCCGCTCTCCTTGGTGGCTCTCAAGCATACCTCCTGCATTACAAGTAATGCAGCGGGTAGCCGGCTCGCCTATAAAGAATATAAAGGCCGCTCTCTATGCATAAGCTCTGAGGCAGCGCTTAGCCGCTCTCCTTGGTGGCTCTCCAAGCATACCTCCTGCATTACAAGTAATGCAGCGGGTAGCCGGCTCGCCTATAAAGAATATATAGGCCGCTCTCTGTGCATAAGCTCTGAGGCAGCGCTTAGCCGCTCTCCTTGGTGGCTCTCCAAGCATACCTCCTGCATTACAAGTAATGCAGCGGGTAGCCGGCTCGCCTATAAAGAATATATAGGCCGCTCTCTGTGCATAAGCTCCGAGGCAGCGCTTAGCCGCTCTCCTTGGTGGCTCTCCAAGCATACCTCCTGCATTACAAGTAATGCAGCGGGTAGCCGGCTCGCCAATAAAGAACATATCGGCCGCTCTCTATGCATAAGCTTCGAGGCAGCGCTTAGCCGCTCTCCTTGGTGGCTCTCCAAGCATACCTCCTGCATTACAAGTAATGCAGCGGGTAGCCAGCTCTCCTATAAAGAACATATCGACCGCTCTCTATGCATAAGCTGCTAGGCAGCGCTTAGCCGCTCTCCTTGGTGGCTCTCCAAGCATACCTCCTGCATTACAAGTAATGCAGCGGGTAGGCGGCTCGCCTATAAAGAATATAAAGGCCGCTCTCTATGCATAAGCTGCTAGGCAGCGCTTAGCCGCTCTCCTTGGTGGCTCTCCAAGCATACCTCCTGCATTACAAGTAATGCAGCGGGTAGCCGGCTCGCCTATAAAGAATATAAAGGCCGCTCTCTATGCATAAGCTGCTAGGCAGCGCTTAGCCGCTCTCCTTGGTGGCTCTCCAAGCATACCTCCTGCATTACAAGTTTTTCCCATTTTTCAAATGGGCACAGGGTATAAATATATTAAAAAAATAAAGTAATTACATTTAAAAACAAAAGGAAATAGGACTTATTCAGCAAAGAAAATTTATATTATACTACAAATTAATTTTCATTAATTATTTCATATAATGTACATATATCTAAAATATTTAAAATTTCAAAGGGAATAAATAATACTCTTATAAAAAATAATTTTAATAAAAAATGCAAAATAAATATACGTAAAAATATTTTTTTTGCCCAACCATAGAATATATGTATTTCTAAATAAATAGTTATTTTCCCTATACTATTGTACTTTAGAATTTAATTATTTTATGCAATTAAATAAATCAAAGTAATTAAACCTAAAATTGCGAATAAATTCTGAGCAATAGGCTATAGCGAAGCTGATTACCTAGTTGATATTTTTGTTCATAAACACCGCTCGTCATGCAACAAGAATGTGCTAAATCTCATATTACAATTGCACACTAAGTGTGCGTGCGTGTGTGTTTGAGTTTGTGTGTATGTGTGTGGGCGTCAACTTGGGGCATTGTCACTGCCATTCAATGGCTCACTTAACGGCACTTAAGAAGCGCATACAACAAATTGCAGCACTCACTGTGACGCGGACATTAAACTGTATCTGTATCTGCCAGATACTCTGCCACACAGATACATATTAACCGCGTATGCGTGCGTGTGTATGTGTGTGTGCTCTGTCGCTTTCAATTATAACATTTGGGGCAGTTTGAAACTTTCAAATTAACCTACACAAAAGTGTTGCATGCGGGCCTGCATCGAGTTCAGTTTAGATTATACGAGTAAGTTTTTGCACTTTTTGCGTAAGCCAAATACAACTGACAACAACAACAACAACAACAACAACAGCAACGACAACAACAACAACAGCAACAGCAACAGCAACAGCAACAACAACAATTCAAACAACTTTGCCATGGCCAATAGAGAAGGCAACGACTGCTGCCATGCCGTTTGCACCTATCGCACATATGTGCAACGTGCAGCGTGCGGCATGCGGCATGCGGCAAGTGACCCAAATACTTTTGGCGACGGCAACGGCGACGGCCACGGCGTGCTGCCATCTAACGGTAAATGGTAAATGGCCAACTTTACTGGAAGCAATGCAGTTAAGCGAATTATGCATGCGTTTGCTGCGTGCCTCCATTTACCTAATAGATTTCGCATTTCGCAGATCGAGCGATTTCCCCCAGTGCGTGCTACACATGGCGATTGCCACTAAGTAAATGTACGGGTATGACACCATGACAGATACCCTCTACGCAAGTCCAACAGTGTATGCAAAGCTTGGCAGGCAATGTCATGTGCTATAAATTGCGATACCACAGTAAGCACTAGCTAAGACTAACTTAATATTTATATAGTATTAAATCAATTAAATTATATATTTTTATCAAATCAATCTAAAATATAATTAAAGCTTTATAACTTATTATTTATTGCTTGCAGGGAATAACTTTCTAATAATCATCATTAGATACATTTAATACCTCTCCGTAGCACTAAACCAATCCAATTTTCTACAAATAGTTTAGATTTAGGAGCTGATATGCTATAGGCAAATTTTTGTTGCATACTCTAGGGCTGCGATTTTTCATACAAATAAAAGTTTAACAATTTGCGATTTGATCGAAAACGAATTCCAATTTTCACCACGAAAAGCATTAGAATAATTGGTTTCAATAAGTGTATTTAAAAAACAAAGTTATTAACCCTGTTTTTTCTCATTTTTCAATGGGTACAGGGTTTATATATATAATTTAAATTTTTAATAAATATATTTAATTAATATTTATACATTTGTTTATGATATTTTCCATATTTTTGTTTATATTAAAAATTATATTAACATAATTAAATTTAAATATTTTGCAGTTAAGAATACTACACAAATCTTTTTAATTTTAACTCAGCAAGTTGTTTTTATTTATCGTTCACTGTACTATGACATCATGAACGGGGTTTTATTTGTAAAATAAACTTTTCATTTTAGAAATGATTTCTTGATTTCCTTTTCAATATTTCGCGCGATTTCTTAGAACGAAATTGTGTTCGATTGATCCGCACAAATTGATTTCATTGAATCCTCAATTAGCTGAAAATACAGTGAAAAAAAAGAAGAGCGGCGACGAGAAAAGAAAAGTAAAACTAAAACTCAAACTGAAAAGAATTCGGTCAGAATTCTGAGAATATTGGAGCACTGTGCAGACAGCCGCAGTCTGATTTGAAATTAAACCGGATATGCCAAGAACTGGAATACCCTAAATGCCAAGAGCCAAGAGCCAAGAGTCAAGACGTGGCTGAATCATCATTACGGAATGTTTTTGTTCCAACTGAAGTTGCAACTATTTTTGGCTCACAAATGGCATTTAGTTATGCATCCATGTGCAGTTATTTATAATGTGAAAAGTTTATTAACACATGTTCTGATAACCAAATCATTTATTGCGTCAATGTAGATTGTTTGTTTAGCGTTTTGTTTTTTATGAATGAAAAACCGCTGGCGACAACCGGCAGCATTCAAATAAACAATCAACGTGAACTGAGGATGTGAGTCATGGGCGTAAATGAGACGTGTGTTAGAATATACGACTAACAGATACGCTAGATAAGCAGAGAGCACGAGGCGCGTATTTACTGCAGTCTTATCAGTTGCGGAAGTATGCATTTCCGGCTAATTCTTTGCCTATCTAAATAACGCTCTAAATTTATATTTAGCTTCGATTTAAATTTAGCAATATATCATAACTATTCTGATTAGAAATGCCAGTTAAAAAATTGAGAATGCACGGAATCTCTCTATCTTTCAGTTGAGCATAAATTGCAAATTTTCTTCTAAACACAAAATGCATTTTCCTTTGTGGTATTTAGATTTCACTTCAGCTTAATTTTCAAAGATTTGCTGCTCTATATACTCGACTTTCCGGCTCTATTAAGGCATAATTATGGTTGGTTTATTAGCTCATCTCTTGCCAATTTCTATTTGCAACACAAAGCTGAAAATTCCGTAGCAAAATGCAGAAAATTAACTTCGAGTCAAGCAGCAGAGAGTTTTATAAAAATCTTAAATTGTAGTTGAATTTCTAACAGCAAAATATAAACTAAATGTACGCTTGAATTATGCAAAAATTAAATTGATAAAAATTAGAAACTTGGCAAGGCTTTGGCTTGCAATTTGCCAGCGCATAATAAATGCATTTAAATGCAGAGAACATAAACTACAATTTACGATCACATACAAAATATTTCTAAATGTTTTAATACATTTTAAACAAATTTTAATGAAGCAGAAAATGATTGTTTATAATAACATAGTTAAACAACATTTCTAATAATTTATTATTAAGAAATTCGTTGGAAAAAGCTATACAAATTTATGTTTGCTAAATATCGATATTTAAAATTATTACAATTTTACAAAAAAAAAAACATAAAATTATGTATCTTAACCTGTCACTAAATAACAAAAATTGGAAGAATATTTTATTTATTTAATTCCCAAAAGTCAATATAACTAGCAAACTTTTAAACTTATGAATACATAATAAAACTTTTTGCTTTCAAATTGTTTACGCTGTTTTCTTGTTATGAATTTCAATCAAAAGATTGCGCTTAGATTTCAGTAATAGATATCTGTCAAAGAGAAAATAAAGCTCGTTGCGCGCAAAAAGATTTTTTTTATGATTTAATTAAATAAAACGAAAACTCAAATAGAATTAAATTGCATTGTTTAAAGTGGTTTGAGTCAGACATAAGAGAAGCAAGAGCAAGAGGGAAATGACTGCATTTGCTAGAATATCTTTGAATATATATGTGTCCGCTTAGGGGCAAATGGGGCGTGGTCTGTCAGCTTGTCGGACATGGGAGTCGTCACACTGTCGCTAGAGGAATTTTGGCTGACACAAGGAATGGCAACAAGTGTCAAAAGTATCTGAGAAGTGTATCTAACAGATTCATTTGCATTTATGCATGCTGATAGCTGCTGATATGTGCAAAGAACTAAGAAAAGCGATTTCGACAGTCATGTCAAGTGCATGTGACATCATGCTGTCCAACAAAGAGACAGAGACAGAGATAGACTATAACTGGATGGAAAGTATAGGGTATGGTGTAGCCTTACCCTGACCTCGTTAGCTTGCCGCATTTTGCACGTGGCCATAAAAAGTTTCTGAGATTTGCAGACAAACGGCAGGCGTCTGCTTGCCAAGTCTGGAGATGAAGGCGGAGCAGTGGGCATGGCATTTAGGGGCGTTAAGCAGTCTGAGGATTACATAACTGCATCACAAAAAAAAAACAAAAAAAAAACAATTCTAGTCAAACTGACCTTGACTGTAACCCAAACCCCAAACACTCTTCAAGTAGATTCAACTATTCGAAAGTATGGACAAAAGTTTAATTGAATTTGCTGTTGGATTTAGCACTTGCACTTACACTTGAGCTGATAACAATTGAACATCTGGAATGTTTGCTTACCTGCAAGAAAAGAAAGTGAAAGAAAGTTAGTTAAGGCAAATTTAATGGTATCACAAATATCTTTAATATTTAACTACCGTAATCGAATTAAAAGTGTATTTATTCTAGCATTTGATGTTTTTTCATATCTTCAATTCAGTTCAATGATTTTGTGAACTTTGCTTTAATAAAAAAAAAAACACAAAATAAATTACGATTTATTTATTACTTTATTATACTGTAGTTCTGCCAATTATATTTGCATTTATTGCCTGCCGTGTCAAACACAAATGCAAAAAAAAACAGCAAATGTAATTGAATGATAAAAAAAGTATGCAGAAAAAATTGCGCTGATATAGGAATTCAAATGTGCCAGATAACTGTATTTTTTTTATTATTATTTAAATTGTTATATCAAACACTGACTAAGCGCAGTTCAATTAAATTAAAACAAATTAAGTAAAACTAAACTTCAGCTAAAACAGGCTTTAGTTTTATGGCATGATAAATTAGAACAGCTTGCTCCTACACGCAATTTGTTGTGTCTAACATTAATTGTTAATAAATATAGGTTTATTTATGGTAAACCCAATAAATATTTAAATGTGTTAATTAAAAGAACGACAGAAATTTCTGCATAGATTTTTATTTTGTGTTTGTCGATTTATTTATTTTTGTTTGATTGTATTTTTGTAGTATTTTGTTTGTTGTTTTAAGTCTGTTAGCAAAAATAAACAGATATACTTAAAGAAATTTATTTTAAAATTGAATTGAAATAATTTGTAGCTTATGATAGATAATATTTATTTAAAAAATGTAAATAACTTTAAAAGTCTTTTTTAATATTTTTCAAGCAATATTTGTAGCCTCCAACATTGACAGTTGATGATTTGAGATAAAAAGTAATATTGAATATTATCAAGTTAAAGTATGTATAATTTATGTTATATATAATTAATTCTATAAATGGAAGGCATAATTTTTTCCAGTTTCTTTTATAATTTTAGACGATTGTAAAGATATTTTTTTTTTAATATTTTCCAAGCAATATGAATTGTGCGATTTTTTATATGCTGTCTACACACAAGTCCATTCTAAAATCGTTGGCGTCTGCGTATTTGTTTGAAATTAATTGCATAATTAATTTGTTTCTTGTTTTTTTTAATGTATAAGTTCCGCATGTGCGCCAGTAAAATATTGAAATTCTCATGAAACCAAAGCGAAATGTCGAATACATCACTACAGATATAAATTCGGCATATATCGTATACTATATATATATAAATTTATATAGAGATTGCTACAAATTGTTTGCTCGAAACTTGTTTTGAGCAATCCAAGCATGGCAGATTTTAATGCATAAATATAAAAAAGTTTTACGGATCGGCAGATGTACGAGTATATTTTATGCGCCATTATTATTATTATTTATTATTGTTATAAATATTATTATTATTATTATTGTGATTATTATAAGTTGCTACATTCTGTGGCCTTCTTGTTTTATGACAAAGGCGTGGCCCAACATCAATTGCTCTGAAATGTCTTTGGCCCAAGGCAAAGTTTTGGTGTCTTCATATGGACAGACGGACGAACGGACGGACGAAGAGTTGGAAGTTGTGGCCAAAAAGCCGAAAGAGGCTAACCCATTTGGCACTTTTTACGAGTATATGCCACGATTTTAACCATAAAATCTCAAGAGTTACTTTGTGTACCCTGTAAAGGAAAACGGTTCATAGTCTGCTCTCCTTGGCTATTGAAAACTTGCTTCATTTAAGCATACTACAGGGTATGCTCTAGGGTATTGTTGTGTGTGTTGTGTGCGAATAGCAAAATAAAAAATTATGAGCTGAAATTAAGTGAATTGCAGTTGTTTGCTGCTTGTACTTTATGTCTTACACGTGTTAGCCAGAGTTTGCCTTTAGGGCTGTATGAAAAGTCTCGCAAGTTTAACTAAATATCAAACAATTTAGACAGACAGAGAGAGAGAGAGACAGAGAGAGAGAGAGAGAAAGAGAGAGAGAGAGAGAGAGAGAGAGAGAGAAAGAGAGAGGGGGAGAGAGAGAGAGTCAATAAAAGTTGAACCTATGTTGGCTGAGCCGAGCTAAACAAATTATGACTATTATTCAAGCTTTGGTTGTACCAGGCGTATGCTTAATATTTATTCGACAACATGCGCTCACTTTTGACCCTGAGCATTAACTTGACCGACCCAAGAACAAATGGCCACAAAACAACAAACATTTCTCTGCTCTGAAGATGCTGACAATCGCATCAATTGGAAACAGTATCATAATAATACAGTAGTAGAAGTCTTTCAATAATTCCCAACTATTAAAGTCCATATAGATTGGGCCAAAAGTAAATTTCTGCTGTATACAATAAATACACATAAATATATCAGACTTTATGCATATACAAAGTTGCTTTTATATATGTTTTAATAAATGAAACTGCCAAAAAAAAAACAAGAAGAAGAGCATGAAACAAAAGCTAAAGAGACACAAAAACCAGCAGCAAGCATGACAAAAAAAGTTTAGAATCAAAAAAAGGCAACACAGACATACATACAGACAGTACAAACAAATATATACACGCACATACATATACATAAATATGTATATATGTATATACAGGGTATCACATGAATGGCACTTAACTTGGGCAGGCTGAACTAGAAGATGGAGCTGTATCTACACTTGGAAAAAAGCCCTAATAGATTTATTCAGATGGATTTACTTTTTGTTTTATTGTAATTATTTATAATCAATAATTTAATCATTGAATTTTATAATTAATTTTAATTTTTTCAGACAATAAATAATTAATACTAGAATATTTTTCCATTTCGTTTATGTATATTTAAAATATATTATGTTTTATAATTCTTTAAATTGTGTGTCTATTGAACTAGTTTGAAGTTAATGTTAATTAGTATACAATAATTAATATATTAATAAATTGATAAAATAAGTAATAAATTAATAAAATTATTAATAAAATATTGTAAGATTTCTATTAAATATTCTTAAGCTTTGTCTTCAAATATGACCCATCAGGTTTAAAGTAAGATATTTTCAGAAATATATACGATTATTTTATTAAAGTTCAGAGTTAAGTACGAAGCCTAATTATTTAACGGTAAATAATTCAATAATTAAATAAATTAATAAATTGTATAAATTACAAAAATT
Source organism: Hypselothyrea guttata (assembly GCA_035045125.1). Classification (NCBI taxonomy): domain Eukaryota; kingdom Metazoa; phylum Arthropoda; class Insecta; order Diptera; family Drosophilidae; genus Hypselothyrea; species Hypselothyrea guttata. Next base: position 369,877 of record JAWNNJ010001820.1, read on the forward strand.
CGAACATATATCTTATTCACTAAAACATACTAGTTTTAATAATTTTCTTCTTCTAGAAAATCCGCATTTAATTGAACTTAAAACTAGCATGATGCAATGAAACTTTTTCTTGTATTAGAAATAATTTATATACCCTGTTTAATTTAATTTCTCTGAGTGTAGAGCAAGAGTTAGAGCATAAGAGCTGACTGTGACTATGACTGCCAGGCCAGAGATAGAGCAAGAGCCTGCCAGAAGTGGGAAAGAGGAGGGAAAGACGAAGAGAGGGAGAGAGAGAGAGTGAGAACGAGATGCATTTGAAAACTGTTACAGTTACAATTTTAATGCGCATTGCATGTGTGTTGATGCTGCTGCTGCTGCTGCTGCCACGCCCTACGGCCCATTGTGCCTGCTGCTGCCCCTCCCCTTCAATGTCATAATGTTAGCGCATACCCCGCAGTTCTCCGCTCCCCGCAGTCCGCTTATTGCTAAAGTAAGTTCTGTTGTTTGATGCCAATTTTTTGCATTTGCTCTTTCTTCATTTTTTTTTGCCGTTTTTTTCTCTTTTTTTTTTGGTCGGTTGTTGAACTCGTTTGCAGCGTGCTTGGGCCATAAGTGGCCCTAGCCAACATCAGCAGCAGCAGCAGCAGCAGCAGTAGCAGCAGCAACAACAATGATAAAAGCAACACAACAAATCAAATGCGAGCGCTACGCTTTGCCACAGTGCAGTTTTTTTCATCAGAGTTAAGAAAAATGCGACGATATAAATATAATAATACATTCAAAAGACACATAAAATACATAATAAACACATACACACACACAAAGCACACACACACACACACACACATGCTAGTCGCCATTTTGAAGATTTATGCTTGCGCTGTGCTTAATGCTGTCAACGGAATATGGTTCAATTTCCAAGTCTCCAAGCAATTTCAGTGCTGCTGCCCCTGCCACGCCCCCCTATGCGACTCATTAAAAAGCTGTCTGCCACACGTGAGACCAGCTAGAGCTAAACAAAGACAGAGAGAGAGAGAGAGAGAGAGAGAAAGAGAGAGAGAGCAAAGGTGAAACCAGACGACAATACAAATATCTGCTGGCTATTTGCGAGGTCAGCACGCACATCAAACAAACACAACAAACACACAACAAACACACACACTTACACATACACACATATATTTACTTCATTTATATCTGTATGTGTCCCCCCTCCCCATTCCTCACTGTTTGCTTTGGCTGGTGTCTGTTATAAGCGCCTGCGGCCAACAAAAATATTACGCATACGCCGCAGTGTACACGCATTTAGCACAACTGAAATTTAAATAACCTTATCAGCAGGCGGATATCAAAACGTGGCAATCAACAGAAATGTGTGCAAAATGTAAAGTGCAAAACGTTTGCCCTTTGCCAAAGCAGCTTGCTCGGCTAAAGGTCACAAATGACCAAACAAAACCAGCTTAACACAGCTAAGAAGCGAATTAATTCTGAAAAGGAAGAAAGAAAATTCAAAAATTCCATACATTAGCTTAAAGTTGTTAAAACCTTCATGGGTACAGCGTATAAAAATACATGTATATGAAATAATTTAAGATAATATATTTGTTATAAAATTTAAATGTGTAGAATTATTTGTATAATATTAAATAATAATATATTGCAAGCGAATCCAGAAATCAGATTATTGTTTTTATTTATTATGAAGCATTTATTGTTTTAACAAATTGTCTTGTTAATAAGTAGAAACCTAAGTTGCAAAATAACAACTGTATGAAAAGTAAGTAAGACAAAGTAATACTAATAAGTCTAATAAGTTAATACATAATATTTCACGAAGTAACTTAATCGTGTATGTAAGTCTAGACTATGAAATAAATCTGTTTATTTTCATATTTAAACTAATATTATTTGTGGCTTAAATTTTTTATTGATTTTATTAATTATTCTATTTACATATATATACTATATATATTTATAGTACATATATAATTTATTATTATTATATTATGTATATTATATTATATTATATAATATATAAATAATTATTGCAGCTGGGTATACCGATATTTGTTAGCTGATCTCCGAGCCAATCTCAGACTATTTAAAGAGTTCTTGCCCAGCTGTATACTTCTTTTAATAGTTAATTTTCTACAAATCAATTTTAATTTTTTACCGTTAATCGAAGTAACTTTTTTTATTCAAGTGTAATCTTTTAAATAATCTCAATTTATAGCTAATTATTTTATTATACATCTTTCTAGTTATACTATGTAATTAACCTTGATTTGTAGCCCTTATTCTCAGCTACTTTTCGCTTCCACGTAAGTAGATTATAATTGCTTTGTTTGAGCTTAATTTATTTGAAATATATTATTATAAATCTAGAGTCTTTGGCACTGCAGCTCATGCGTGCTAGATGGGTGTGAATATTCAATTAATGCCCTGAGTTATAAGTTATTATTATTAAATTAAATTCAGCATAAAGATTTATATTATTTTCGCATAAAACAATTTATTTTAAGAACTGGTTAAACAGTGCTTTAAAGACACACAGCGTATGACATTTTCGCGCCGCACAAAATGATAATAAATTTCAGTTTAATAGACTTGTTTTGCTCTGTGTGCGAGAGGGATGGAAAGAGGGAGAGAAAGAGAGGGAGCACCACAGAACATATGCAAATGAGGCAGGTATACAAACAAACGTATAAACATACAGAGCGAAACATATACATATACAAATACATGCATGAGTCAGAGCACACAAACAATTAATTAAGCAGCGAGAGAAAGAGAGGGAGAGTGAGAGTGAGAAAGAGAGAGAGAGAGCGAGAGATAGAAAGAGAAAGCAAGCGTCTGCCTGTGTTGTTAGCTAAATCGAGCCAAAGCGTCGCATTAAGCTAGATTAAATAACAATTGAACTATTGAAATTTGTAACTGTATTAGTGTGTGTGTGTTCTATGTGTGTGTGTGTGTGTGTGTTTGTGTATTCTGTGTGTATTTATTTACTTTATTTTGTGCAGTGGCAAACAAAGTTCAGGGTCAGCAGAGTCAAGGCGACTCGGAGAACAGGTCGGTTGGCTTTCTGCTTTCAGCTCTCTGCTCTCTGCAGATTGCCTGCCAAAAACTAATCAAGCGTATACATACAAGCACACCACTCATACGACATGTTGTACAAATATTTGGGCACTTTAACTAGTTAAATTCTATCGCTGTGACACGCAACCTCTCAACTCCAACTCGATGCGTGGGAAAATTGAATTTGCGGTTCCGTGCCACAGCGGAAATGCTGCCAACAATAATATAACATGAAAGTATGAAAGCCGGAAATTCGCTACAGTTGCAACACAACAAAAACACACAAAAAACATATATAAAACCCTGCAGGGATTTATACAACAACAGCGAAGCAACAGCTTAGGTTGTATATTCACTACAAATATATGCATATATATTCATGTTCGTTTATAGGATAAACAGCTCACGGTGGCCACGTGCCTGATGCCTGGCATTTTGTTCAAATTAGCGGCAAAACAAAACAACAGCCAAAATGGCAAATAAGGCTATGGGGAGTGTTCGTTCAGCAGATACGCTGTAATACGTTAGCTTGAAATTTTACAGAAATAAATATTAAAAGCAGCCTCTATTTTTAAAAACAAATTCTACTTTTTTTGAAACCAAACAGTTGATAGCTTTTGACAGCAGCATACCCTGTAATGCCAACTATCGTAATGTTGCTAACCACATACTATTTTCAATAAGCACCATTTCAATGCGTATCATTTACTGCATAACTTTTATAAACATCGGTCGATTTTAATTAAATTTTCTGCATAGATTCACCATGCATCCATCTATGTTATTGCCAAAAATGCAGTTTGCATTTTAAAAACTGTGATATATAGAGAATTTTTATGATTTGCGGTAGAGAAAAAGGGTGCTATTGGTAGATAGGCATAAGCAAGTAAAATGTTATAAAATAATTATACAAAAAAACCCAATAATTCTATTGTCTATGATTAATAATATGCTTCTTTTTTAAATAGGTTTTGCTGTGGAGCAAATGGGTGCAATTGTTGGATAGGCATAAAGTTATATTATCTTATAAAATAATAGTAAATAACAAATAAAAATAATTCAAAATAAATGGGAGTTTTATAATGCTAAATATGTGTGCCTTGATATTGATAAACCAATACTACAATAAAAAACTAAAATAATTCCAAATTGTAAATTTATAAGCTATCTCTTTGTGCTGTTTTATGTGGATTATAAACCGATATGCCGCTTTTCAACTGGTTTACTGCGGTTTCCGCCAATCAAGATGGCATTTGCCTGCCACCACTTGACATTAGACCTGAGCAGCTCGTAGTAATCGTAATCGCAACTTGCCTCGTGCAAGTACCGCTGCAATTATAACTTTGACTGCCACTCACATTTTCCAAATATGTACGTAGTCGTAATTACGTTTCAATTAATGTAGGTCTGTTAGTTACGGCTGAAAGGCAGGGCGTGAGGTAATAAGTGGGTGCAAGAAACTCGACCTTGCCACAGGCTGCAAAACTTGAGACCTTCAATTAAGATGGTACGTGACCTGTGACTTGTCTGGGTAAAAGCTCAAAGTTAGACTCTAGTGGGTGTAGATATTTGGTGGGTTTGTTTTTGGGCTACTTATTTAGTTTAATTCTAGGAAAAGTCTAAGAACTTAAATCTTGCAGAATAGACACTTATCTGTCAGCTGAAATGACTTTTAATTTTATGCAGGTATTACCCTTATCATAAAAAAAGCACCATTTAAAAACTCCCGCGAAAAATTCCCCTGAAATATTATCAAGCAAGTAAATAATTTGTTTCAACAGAGCCATGTCATAACTTAAGCTATACGCACTTTGAAATACCCTCTATAATACTGCCTCTTCCTGAAATCTGCTTAAGCAATAAATAAATAGCTGACAGCGTTTTATTATTGAAATCAGTTTTAGCAAAGAGAATGAGGGTTAATAAATAGGCATGCACGACTACTGGCATACCCTGGCTAAATGAATACGAGTTCTCTGACGCTCTAGAGACCCAATTTCTGTCAGTCATCGAGAATACACTTCAGAATTATGCAGGCTCACGTTTCTGTCGCCATTTTCAAATTGCTTTCCCCCTTCGCAGTTGGCTACAAAAGACAGGCAGTGACGGCGCCAAGAGGGGCGTTGTTTTTACAATTTTAAATGCAATTATGGGAGTAAAAAAATGCATAATTCACAGTCATAAGTATTAAACATTAATGAGCTAATTTGTAATTAGAAATATTCAAATACTTTATGTGGCCAAAGTTATTAGACTTTATGAGAAACTTGTCTGAGTGAAATGATGCTACTTTTTATTATACTTAATGAGAGGGGGTCCCCCTTCGGCACGCCTCTGCCCATCAGTGCCATCTGTTGGCGGGCAATTTGTCATTTTGGCTTTGACAGCCTTTCGCGACGACACAACGTTGGCGTCTATCATTAACAGTGAGCAGTTCTCATTTCTCAGTTCTCACTTCTCGCAGTTCTCAGCTCTCCACTTCTCGCAGTTCTCTTAGCTCTTAGCTGATTCGCAACGCACACTTGAAAGTAGCAGCGAAGCAGAGAGACTCTAAAAGCTCAACGACTATTTCGCGCACATAAAATTTCGGGCAACCTTAGAAGTTGGCGTTATAAAAACCCACAGAGACTTGGCGAGAAGAAGCAGAGTGCGAGAGGGCGAGAGAGCGAGAAGTGAGAGTGTGTGCTAAAATATGTAAATGCACAATGACACACTGAAACGCAAAGAGGGGAGAGCAAATGCCTGAGAGAAGAAAAGAGCAGGCAGTAGAGATTGGTAGGACTAGGGGAGACTGGTGGATAGGGGAGACTTGAGAAAACGCGGGGGAATCGAAGGAAAACAGAGAAAGAGGAAGGGTGAAAAAGAGCGTAAAAGAGCATAGAGGGGAATGGAAGGACGTACTAGGGAATTGAGGCAAGTGGAAGCCAGATAGAAAGCAGAAGGAAGGAAGGAAGGAAGGCAGCAAGTAGGCAGAAGGCAGACTGGTGGAAGTCCCGGGGGGAGCAGGTCAATGCAGGACCATGCAGGACAAGGCAGGGTAGAGCACGGAGCGGGGAAGGCGGACGGAAAAGCAGAGCTGTATAGCGTAGGTCTACCAACGAGCCATTAGCAGCACACAATAAAATTGGGGTAAACCGGGTATAGCCAATAAATCTGCACCGTCAAAGCGGCTCGTAAAATCGGATAAAGTTTATGATGCGGCTAGTAAATGTAGCAACTCTCCATGCTGATATATGTAGGGGGCATAGCTAAAAAGTGGGGACAGCAGCAAGGAAGAGGAGACAACAGCAAGGAAGAGGCTACCTGTCGCCTATAGAGCTAATGCTTAAAAAAATATAAAAGGATTGTAAACGACAATCATGACATCAGCTTACAATTGCCGATTGAAGCCTCTCACTCCTCTGTATACTACGAGGGCAGTCCGACAAGTACCTGGCCTCCACGCCAAATGACCCCACAACCGCAAACTAAATTTTCTATCATATAGTATATTCTTTTAGACGGGTACTGTCGAAATTTCAGTCGAATCGGACTTGTAGTTTTGTTTTGACCGCGTTTGAAAGTGAGCCCCTATGTGAACTTTAGAAAAATGGAAATAGCGCAAGATCGGTCGGTGATTTGATTCTCGTTTTTGAAAGGGAAATCGCGTAGCAAAATAAAAGAGCGCTTGGATGCAGTGTACTGTGAATCTACTCCTTCGATGGCGATCATCAAAACTTAGTTTAACGGTTTCAACGGGGTCCCACGTCGGCTTTTGATGAGCCACACCCAGGTTCACTGAAAACGGCTACCACGGAGGATTACATATGAAAAACTCACAATCTCGTATTGGCAGACCGCCAATTAAAGGTGGACGAGATAGCTAAGATAGTAGGCATCTCAAAAAACCGTATAAGTCATATGCTGCGTAAAATTTTGGGCATGAAAAAGTTTTCGGCGCGATGGCTGCCGCATTTGCTCACTTCAGACAACAAGCTCATCCGTAAGACCACTTCAGAGCAGTATTTGTTGACGCTCTTTAAATTGGCTTCGAACTACAGCCCCATCCACGGTATTTTCAAGATTTGGACCCGTGCGATTTTTTTTTATGTTCAAACTTGAAAAAATCACTCGCTGGGCCGAAATTGGAGTCAAATGAGGACGTAATCGCCGTCAAAAAGGCCTATTTTGCAGACCTCGAGAAAAAAAAATTTTCAGACGGGTTAAATAAGTTGGAGCATCACTAGATCAATTGAATCGAGCTAAAAGAAGACTATGTTGAAAAATAAATTGCCAGTTTTCCAAAATTTCCATAACTCTTTCGAAGGTCAGGTACTTATCGGACCACCCTCGTATATACCAGATCCCCTCCCAATTCCCCTTGTAGTAATGGCAGACAATCGTAGGAGCCTCAATGAGGAACAACAAAACCAATAACTTATAATGGAGCAATGCACTATCCGTATTATTTGCCCAGCTGAGTGCGTGCCCCAGCCATTGTTGAAGCATTGGAAATCGAGATGAGAAGAAGAAGCTGCCATATCTAACATGTGCCTTTGTTACTTACAGAGTACCCCTCTCTCTACCACTTTATTCCTGTCCCTCTCTCTTTCTCTATGTCTCTCTGTCTCTTTCTCTGGGGACGTAGTTAATGTGACTGTGACATAGTTTACATCAGGTGCTGCTATTTGCTATCGGATTTCCACACACAGCGCATTGACATTAAGTTCTTTTTCAAAGTGCTACACTCGGCGAAATACCTCAGAGAAATATGTATATCAACTCTGCAAATGTCCATTAACTCTATTACTTATAACAATATATACAAATGTATATCTTATTATTGAGCGTTATAGCATCCCCTAGAATAGTTAAGTTTGGAAAAGCTAAATTTACTGTTATATAAATAAATAAATAAATATTATTGAGCGTTGAAGAGATATAGCAATAGATATAACTGCAAATATTCTGCATTACAATAGATGTAATTGTTATGGAAATATGATTGCTTCGTCAATGGCTTACAATTTAGATTACTGGTAATGCAGTCAGTATGGCAGGTTGTAATCGGCATGAGACAAGTCTCTTGCTCTGCCTCTTCCACTCTTCCACTCGTCCTCCCTACCGCTGTAGTTGTTAATAGAAATCGTAATGAGAGCAGAGAGTTTGCAGTGACCCAATAAAAGTCAAAGTCCAGAGAGCAGAGGGCAGAGGGCAGTGCTCATAATTATGAGCATGAGCTGACAAGCGACAAGAGGGGCATAAATTATTGAAGAATCGTCTGGTACTCTCCACACAACCATACGAACACAAACAAAAGTCTGGAGACCTTACAGACTCCGCTCTCTTGAGTCGATTTTCGGCAATGTGAATTGTGCGGGCGACATTTGCGCTCAACCATGAGTTAATTAAAAATTATTACCAAAGAGATTAAAACGTGGACAGACGTGACGAAGGCTAAAGAAAAGCCAAAATGAATAAGACACAAGATATTGAAATTTATGCTTAGGGGAAAACAGAAGGGAAGTGGGGAGACTTTAACGAGGTTGGGGGGCTTTATCTTGCTCAGAGTTTAGTTCATCGAGCAGGGCACAAGCCAAGTGCTCAAGGGGGACGAAAAGGGAGGGGGGCTCTTTTGATTGACTGCGCTTGATGTCTTGTTGTTGTGCTGATGCTGTAACTGTGCAGCTTAGACGAAGTTTGCTGTCGCCCCTCGCACAGTTCGACCAAATTGTGCGGACGTGTGAAGAGTTCATTGAACGTCGCCTGCGAACTTCGACTGCGGCGACTTTCTACAAGTTGTTTATTGTTTATTGTTGCTTTTGTTGCATGTACTTCAGCTGCAGTTGAATGGCACACTTGCCAAGCATATTATATTCATGCTTGTTTCTTGATTCGCAAAATCAGTACAGAAACCCCTGCTGCTAATTGGCACAGCATAAAAACTGTTTTAAATAAATCCATCAAATTAACAAAATGTCATCCTGTTAGAGTTTGGCTTTTATAAATTTGATGTGGGTGCAAGAAGCTTCAATACTTTTCAAAACATGCGCAAGAAATAAAATTATTTATTTTTTTTATTTTTTTTATCATTATTTATCAGAGATTGCTTGCAAACCCCAACAAATTTTTCTCGAATGTTCGAAGTGCAACGTTTTACAAATGGCTTTAGTTGGGAAATATATGGTTCAGCATCTATCTAAATTGGGTTTTGCTGAGGTTGGGTTCATATGAGTGTTATTTGAAAAATATCAAATAAATATTCTTTACTTAAAAATGAATTTAAGTTTTCGATAACTACTAAAAAACCTCTCAAGTTTTTTGCAATTAAAATTATGAGGGAAATGTGATACAAATAAGTTTTAGGTATGCATAAATTCTTATTAAATATGGTATATGTATTTCTATCTAAATTTTAGTTCCAGCTTGTTAATAAAGGCATGGCTAAGTCCACTCAGCTTTTTATGGGTACAGGGTATAAAATATACATATGACTTGACATATTTTATGCAAATAAGAAGCACAAACGTTTGCATACTAAAATAAAATAAAATAAACTTTGATCCGAACCGAAAGACTTGAAATTAGTTTAGTTTACAATTCCGATATTGATATTATATATTTCTATAATTGTTTAACTTAACTACAAGTATTTTGTATTAGAATTTCAGACTTGAACATGCTTAAAATTCAACCGTATATAGTACATTATAATGTATGCTAATTTCTGAAGCTTATCTGCAGCCAAGTGGTAGTTGCCATATGAAGTACTGACCATTTACTATGGGCATATAAAATCAAAAGAATTATGTTGATTAGCAGCGAGCTAGGAGTGTGCAAATAGAAACTAATATGAGTACACACTCTCGGCTCAATTCGAGCAGAAAAACTGTACGGCATTCAAAGTCAGGGCACATAATCAACACCCCGAAAGATTCAGATATACGAGTACAGTGGGCATATGAAGTGGCGCCTGCTGTAAAAGCACAACAACAGGAAACTAGAAAATGTTCCTCAATTTCGCACTTAGTTGGTCAAGAAGCAGAAGAGTGAGGGAGAATGGGCAGGGGTTGGGAGGGGCACAAGAGCATGCTCAGCATTCTTATAATTATAACATGCTCAGCATCCATATCAATATAGACTGGCATTGGTAGAGCGCCCCGGGAGCAAATTCCATTAGAGGAAAAAGCCGAGCACAGCACGCACTAAGAGCCATTTCCTCTGCAAGTTTATTCGATTAACAATATGGGAGAGGGGAGAGAGAAAGGGAGAGAGAGAGAGAGAGGAAGAGAGAGACTTGGCCTAGGCTCAAGAGGAGAGACAACAGCAACAGGGCCAGAGTTGGGTAGCTGCTGTCATTTAGCAAATAGCTAGAGCAGAGGCAGCCCCGAGGGGGTCTAAGGGGGTCCAAGGGGGTCAGGGGTCAGTGGTCGGAGTTCGGGATGGGTCGGGGGTCGGGGGTCAGGGGACAGTAGGCAAAAGCCATTTACACTCTGCTTGTAATTGTAAATTATGAGCAACTACACTGCATATGGCCGAACTCTCTCTCTCTCTTCCAACTCCCTGCGCAGTTTGCCAAAGATATTGGCAAACAGTTAGGCAGGCAGGCTGGGAAAGCCGGGAAAGCCGGGAAAGTGGAAATTTCCACATGTAAATTCAATTAACACCGACTGCCAATTGAATTAAATTTGTGCAAAGATGTAAAACAATACAGACGATGGCTTTTTGCCCAGATCTCAGTCACATCAATGCCGCTCATTATGAGAGCTGAGCGGCGCTGTGTTTCGCATCTTGCCAATTTGGGTTAATGACATTGATAAATTGAAAACCTCATTGAGGTTTCTAGGTTGCGCCCAGCCCAGTCGAGTCTAAGACTCGGACTCGGACTCGGACTGAGACTCAGACTCATTTGGAAACTTGATTGAATTCAATTTCAATTTTTGCCAACGCTCCCAAGTTGGCAATTGCCTTTGCTCTTCGCTTTGCTCTTCGATTTATGTTTATTCTTTCGCAAACTCAAATAAATAATCCCCATCCAGCTGCGTTGTTGACTGACCAAAGTGGTAATAACTCTACTTGATTTTATCTTTTAGCCAGCTCAACTTAAAGCCACGTGGGCGTAATGCTATGCAAATATCAGTCGATAGTTTCTACAAAAGATCTCGCATCGATTTCTGTACGGTTTACCAACTATGGGCATAGTTCTATTTTATATAGGAAGTACAAATTTAGATCCCGTACTCAAACTGACGACAGCGTGTATACAAGTTTCTTGGAACTGGCATCAGTATTACATATATGTTGTGATAAGCTTCCACACTATTTCCTGTGAAATCTAGCCATAATCTAGGGCCATTGTGTGGGCGTGGCTTGTCATGCTTTTGGAGCCGGTTCCGTAGTTGCTGATACCGTTGTTATTTCGCCTTTTCAGTTGTTTGCTGTGCGATGAATTCGCTTTGTTTTCAATTGAAATTCATTTCTCAATTAAATTAAGTAAGCACAGCCAGCTAATTTATTGCACAAGCACTCGAGAGCAGATCATTATGCACAGCGAGAAATAAACCGAATTTTTAAGGCGCACATATAAAAAATTATTTAATAAAAACAGAAATAATGCCAAAAATATTTGTATAAAAAATCCAACTATAAGATAGAGATTTCCCAAATCCAACTTAGTTTAAATAATCTATAAAACCAAAAAAATAATGCCAAAAATATTTGTATAAAATATCAAAATATAAGATAGAGCTTTCCTAGACCCTTCTTAGTTAGTTTATTTTTTATTTGAATAATTTCAAATTTAATATAGAGTTTTTCCATAACCATGCTTATATTTAATTTATATCGCTTGGCAGTTTTTTTTATTTTTAAAGTTATTTTAATTAATTTAATACTAATTTTCAAAAAATTGTTCTTGTTTTCTGCATGCTGTATTCGCTTAAGTTTTAAAATTTTATTTTTTATTACTATACAAATTATTTTATTTGTTAACTTTATTATCAAATTGAAGCCATAAATTAAGGCCATTCAATTGAAAATTGAAAAAAAGCTTAGTTCTGTTATGCAAATTATTACAAAATTTAAATATCAACCAATAATATAGATCTTCATAAATATTTCTATATTTTTATTTGCTTTTCAAAGTATTTTTCCGTAATAGTTATGTTATTTAGTAAAATCCCATCAATTTAATTGAGCATATTATTATTCAAATTTCTCTCAGTGCTTTTGGGAAAACCTTACTTGTTGACTTGCTGTCGCTTGACAAATTTGCTATATGGCAGTATATAAAATATACTAGATGGAACACTATTAAGTTGGCTGCGACAGCTGTGCAGGCGACAGGCTGATTGGTCTATTTGAAGTCTAAGCTCGGGAAGACTTTGTGCGGCTTAAAAGCTGTCGCAGAGCAGAGTGCCAGAGGGGCGGTGGGAGGTGGGCAGGGAACAGAGCATAGTTGAGATATGTTGGGTAGAGCCGAGAAAGGCGGGAGCGGGGGCGGGGCGTCTAATCAGGGGATTTGAAGTTGGCCGCAGCCAAAGGCTTAGCAAAGTTTTGTCGTGACAAACTGATAAATATGTATAAAAGAGATGTATAAGTGTACACTCAGGGAAAAGTAGCCAGAATCCGGATTGATTTTTATGGCTTACATCAATCCGACAAATGTCTTGAAAAATTCTAGAAAGTTTCTTACTTGATATTTCTTGATTTAAGTAAGAATCTGGCTTACATTCAAAAACAAGAAATATATTTCTTGTTTCAAGTTAGAAATACTTGAATTAAGCGGCATTTTGCTTAACTCAAGAAAACACACGCTTGAACTAAGCCGAAAACTTTCTTAGTTTCTTGTTGCCATGACGACAAGAGCAGTGCAGCAATATATTGTGTATGTCTGTTTCACAAAATTTGGTTTGTTTACATACGTTGCCATGACGACAAGAGCAGGACAGCAATATGAAATATATGCCTGTTTCACAAAATTTGGTTTGTTTACATACGTTGCCATGACGACAAGAGCAGGACAGCAATATATGTTTTCTGTATGCCTTTTTCACAAATTTGTTGTATGTGTGTGTTATGATCGGCAATGAACCGACGCCGAAAATTATTGGCGACGGCGTTGGCGACTAACACGAAGGCATTATTCACACAGACATCACTGGGTTCCGGGTTCGATTCCTGCCGCAGGTAAGTACTAAATAAAATTATTATATGAGTAAAAATTAAATATTACTATTCAATTATTTATAACAATTCACTATTGTAATAAAATATGCAACCACAAAATACAAAAAAAAAAAAAAACAAAAATAAACGATTTTTTTTAGTTTTTTTTTTAGTTCAAGTCAAATTACGATTGAATTAAGAAAAAACAGGATTGATTCAAGAAACATCAGGATAGATTAAATCAATCCGGAATATTCCTAAATATCCAAAACTTACTTAAAATCAAGCCATTCTGGATTACATGATTCTTACTTGAATTAAGTAATTCTTACTCAAATCAAGTAATTTCTGGATAACACGACTTTTGACCCGTTTTTGGATTGATTCAAGTCAGCATGGTTTGGTTTTTTCTCTGAGTGTATATATATAGAACTGGGGATTAGTTTGAGTGTAATTAGCGGGCTGTGTGGGCAGGGGCGGGGTGGTAAAAACTCTCTGTAGAACTCACCATATTCCGCCGAGATGGCGCACATGGGCTGATGATGATGCTGATGCGCGTGCGGATGCGTGTGCGGATGCGGATGGTGCGGATGCTGCGGACAGATACCCTCGTGCGGATGCGGCGCTATATAATACTCCGAGGGAAAGAATTCCCCCGGATACTGTATATAGAGCGGACCCGGCGGCAATCCAGCGGCAACCGCTGCTCCCGTCGGAGTTGCTGAAGTTGGCGGTCCAATGCCATTGGTGCCATTGATGGCGTTATTTGCCAGACCGCCTCCGCTGCTGTTGGACACACTGCTCGCGCTACTCGCCGAGGAGGAGCCGGAGGGCGAGATGCCGCCATGGCCGTTCTCATGCGGTGCAGCATGCTGCATGCCATGATTCGGCAGCGGCGGCGGCGGCTGCAGCAGCTGATGATGATGATGCTGCTGCTGATGATGATGCTGCATGGCTGCGAGTAGCGCGAGCTGTTGTTGCGGATGATGCAGCGCACAAACAGGCGGCACTATCTGCGCTCCCTGCGGCGGCGTTGCCGTCTGCTGCAGCAGCGGCGGCGACGAGGGCAGCGAACAGTTGGAGGAGCCACCATCAGAGGGAGAATGTTGTTGTTGTTGCTGCTGCTGCTGCTGTTGTTGCTGCTGCTGCTGTTGCTGCTGCTGCTGCTGCTGCTGCACTGCTGCTGGCGCTGCGACAGTCTGCAACATGGCTATGTTGCTGGCGGGTGAGCCGGAATTGGAGTTGCTCTGCGAATTGCTGTTCAGGCTCGTCGTGGACGATGTCTTCGAGGAGCAGCTGCCCGCATTGCTGTTGTTGTTGTTGTTGTTGTTGTTGTTAGTGTTGCTGTTGTGTATGTTGCTGCTGTTATTACTGTTGCTGCTGCTGTGGTGCCTGCTGTTAATGTTGCTGTTGCTCTGCTGCTCGGCAACATTACGTCGCACCATGCTAAAGGCCTCTTGCACTCCTCTTCTCTCTCTCTCTCTCTGCTAATTTTAACAGTTAACAGTTAATGGCTAACAGTTAACAGTTAACAGGCAACAGTTAACAGCTCGCTTATCACCATTGTCGTTGCTGCTCTGAAAATATGCTTCTCTTTATCTGCAAGAAAACAGGCCAATTGTTGTTGTTGTTGCCTTCAATTAATAAAAGTGCTAGGGGTATTCCACACTTGGTTAACCAATTCAGTTATTCAGTTATTGTTTGCATTCGCTGCTCCCGTTCTGCGCAATTTAATTTATGCCGAGATAAGCCTTCCCCTCCCCAAGGTTATCTCGGCGCTTTTCTTGATTTTTCTGGGTTTCTTTTTAATGTTTGTGTTTAACTTTTGTAATAACTTTGGCGTATTTATAGCCGACACCTATTAAAACGGTTATAAATACCTTTATTATTTATTTATAAGCTGCATTTTATTATTAATTATATAAATTAAAACCATGTTAGCTTTTTCAAACCTTACAAGCAAAAGTGCAGTATATTATTTAATTACATTTAAGATCGGTCTATCTGCCCACCCCATAATTAAAATAAAACTAGAAAATTGAATATTTTCCTTCCGAATCGCAAAAACTCGCAAAACACACAACTCAATAGTTACAAGTATCATATTTCACATATGTAAACATCATTATTTATTTAAGCCAAGCTCAAATTTTCATTATGATTGAATGGAAAATACAAAAGTTATTCAAGTTACAATTAATTTCTTGGAATGTACTGTCGACTGGAGCCTACTGTTCCCTGCCCCTCCGACTGGCAGCCATTATTTGCGCTGCGCTTTAAGTGAATGGCAAAATAAGAAAAATAATAATAATAAAAACCGTTTCGTTTTCTTGGAATTGGTAATGGGCTTGCCTATCTTATCAGATTTATTGTATCTCTGTTTGTGCTGATGTTGTTTGTATGTTTGTAGTTTATTTATGAATAAATAAATGTATTAAACTGAAATTTCATTGCATTTACACTCTAAATATATATATTGATTACTGTTATTAATCAAATAGATTGAGATTGGCAGAATTTTGGAATTCCCATCAAACGTGTATAGTAGAATGTTGTTTCAGATTTTTTGGGATTTTTTTTCGACTAATTTAATTATTTTTGAATCTGGACTTTCCATAGCAAATTTGATGGAATCTCGCGATTAAAATGTATACAAATAAATTAACAATAATAAATAAATAAATTCATGAATTTTAAGCACAAATTGCAAGAAATCGCAATTTTTAATTGAAATGTTAATTAAATAAGTATTTATGATTTATTTATGTTCCTTACTTATTCATTAATTCAACTTATTTTATTTACTTTATTTATTTTATATCTTCGATTATTCTATTAATTTCATTTATTTTATATATATTTAAAAAATTTGTGTTTTATTTATTTAATTATTAAAATTTGTTGTGTGTGTTTATTAATTTTTATCAACTTACATTTTATTTTTTAATTTATTAACTATATTTCAGAGTATAAAACTGCACCCATTAATTTTAACAAATTTTTTATAATTTATTTGTTATTTAATTAAATTTTATACATTCTGCATTATTTAATAAATGAATGCCAACTATATGCAAATTTAATAGAGTTTACAATCAAATTTAAATATGTCAAAATTACCAATTTTTTTTATTTTTCTGATAAATCATTTGTGGTTTAATCGCAAATTCTGTGACATTGCGAATATTAATTCGCAGAAGAAATCAAATATTAAAGAAGAACTTAAATCGGAGCAAAACAATAAAATTCGCTGAAAATATAAATAGCCTGTGCATGCTACGCTATGATATATGTTGGTTTATCTGGTATTATTGCTATTATTATTATTATTGTTGTTATTGTTGTTTTTGAGCATATTGTTGTTGCAGTTGAAGCGCGTATTGTGTGAAGATAGGCAAATTTTTAAATGACAATAAGCAAAGGCAATAATTGAAATATTTGCGACGAAACTCGGGTTTGCTGGCATGTCACGAGCAGAGGGAGAGGGAGGGGAAGAGGAAGAGGGAGAGGAGAAGGTAAAGGAGTGAGGGGGGGATGGGGCCACCCACAGTCCAACGAGCAAAACAGATAAGAGTGAAAATAACAGCAAATGACGACGACAGCAGTGCAATGTTAACAAGAACAACAAACAGCAGTAATAACAACAACAACAGCAACAACAACAACAACAACAGCAACAACAACAAAATAACAACAACAATATTCAAGTGAAACCCCGCAAATAACAAACAAACAAGCAACAACATTAAAAAAAACCCATACGTGTCTTAATCGTTTGATTTGGATTGCCCCAGCAGAGAGGCATTTGGTGTTGCCTTTGCCACCCGGATTCAGTTTGCCTGCCAGGGGATTCCCCTCTATCGGCTCTCTGCTCTCTGCTTCTTCTTCTTCTGCTTCTGCTTCGTTGTCTGTGGCGAAATTTGATGCCTGCGCATTGTTGTCACAGCGCTTGTTGTTGTTGTTGTTGCTGTTTTGTTGGTGTTTGGCTTTTGCATTTAGCTGTTAATGCAGCTTTAACTTAATGAGTCTCTTTTGGCTCTTATGCCTTGCACTTTCATTCTGCCCAATGTCTGTCCCCCTGTCCCTCCATCCGTCCCTCTTGATGCACATTTATCGCACCTACGCTGACTGGACAGATTTTGATATTAGCTTGCAGTTCGTTGAACTGTCTGCCAAAAAGGTTTTACTTTGCGCATTTCCGATGATTGACGTCAATGTTTTTATCTAATTTGTTGTACGCTGACCAAAATTGTTTTAGAATTTTGATACCTCCCTCCTTTTCCCTTCTAAGCATAAGAAAACCAATTTGGAAAGAGAATAAACACTTTCGTTTTGACCAAGAAAAATCATTTTAAAAGTTGCACTTAAAATTATCTATATATTTAAATATTAAATATTATTTATATTTATATAATTAATATACAATATTGACCAAATTTGTTTTAAAATTTTGATACCTCCGTCCATTCCCCGTCTAACCAAACAAAAAATCAATTAGGAAAAGGAATAAACACTTTAAATTTGATCAACATAATTTATCTTAAAAGCTGCATATAATTTTATCTATATACATATAATTATTAAATTAAATTAAAATAAAATTTATATTTAAATTATCAATATTCAATATTAATATTAGTTAATTGTGCGACATAGACATCGTATTTGTGGAATGCGAGAAAATACACGCAATTGTTCATGTAATTTGCATTACTTATGGCAAAGAGCATTCATGTGCACGTGCTGTTCATTCCATAAGAAAGAGCAATTTCAAATGCAAAAAAGAGTCATGAGAGCAACGGCGTGGGCATCCCTGGTATAGGGTCTGCTACTGTCGGTTACGTTCGACTGAGCTGTCCCCTGCTTAGTGATTTTTTATTATTTCACATTTGATTTGCATTAGAAAGCACTTGAAACTGTGAGTCATGCCGTAATGCAGGCTAAATTGATTTAGTGCGTCTGCTGCATGCCTAACAGCAGCTGTAACTGTAACAGCAATTGCAATTGCAGTTGCAGCAGCAGCAGCAGTAGCAACAACCATCTTGAAGTTGCAACAACAATGGAGTGACTGCTGTCACCTGTCTCAATATGTGCTCTCACGACTGTCTCAAGTGCCTCAGACACAAATCCCACAGACCCCACAGACCCCACAGCGACCCCATAGCATCAACGCAAACCGCAGACCCCAAACCTCAGACCCCAAACCTGCAGACCTCAGACCTCAGACCCCAAACCTCAGACCACAGACCTCAGACCTCAGAGCTCCCTTCCAGACAATGGCAACACGCACCGTGTGTAAGGCCGGTAATGACGACAACATCAACATCATTGCTCGCTGTTGACGCTACGCGGAAATTTACGCAGCTTTTGCAATTGCCTTCATTTTGTATTTCTCTATCAAATGCTAGTCTAAAAAAAGGGAGACAGCTATAGAGAAAGAGAGAGAGGGAGAGAGGGAGACAGCTAGACTTTGTTAAACTCTGTGCGCATTTGTGTCAAAAGCGTCTAGACTGCCCATATGGAGTGCTACTGTCTGAGTCTGAGCCTGAGCCTCAGAGCCACTCAACGACACCTTGAGCAACTTGATGAATCCATTTGTTTAGAGTTTTTTTTCTCCATTTTTTGTTGTTTTTTTATGGCATAGACAGCGGTAATAGACATTAGGCGTGACGTTTGTTATGCCCTCCTGTTATCTAGGTAGTTAGAACTTGGTCTAATAGACAAGGATTGCCGAGTTGGGACAGCATAATTCATTTGAGCACACTTCTGCTAACAATATTTATTTGATATGCATAATAGAGTTCTTTTTAGTACTAAGAATTAAAATTGGAAAGTTTAAATGCGACGGTTTTAGCTGTATAAATTGTTTTTAAATACAATACAGAGCAAACTATTAAATTTATAAAATTGCGAAGAAATTTTGATAATTGATTATATTTAATACATTTTGATAAATAATTATCGACAAAAACTGAGTTTAATAATTGTTTTAAATTATTTTTTTCCTTTATAAAAAATAAATTATAAATAAATCGAATATATTTTGTATATAATTATCTCTAGAGAGAATCAGTCCAATAATTTCGGTTTATTTTATTTTTATTGAATTATTGATAGCAGATATATTAAAATTACTTATGCAATAAATTTGTTATTGTATTATTTAAAGTATTTTCAAGTTATAGAATTGTGAAGAAATTTTAATTTTAATTTTAATATTTAATATTCAATACCTAATATTATTTACTACCTAATGTTTATAGATTTGGAAATTATAACAATTTTTTAAATAATTCTCAATAAAAACTGAGTTTTATAAATGTGTTTTAAGTGTTTCTCACCCCTCAAAAAATATAATTTGTAAATAAATCCAATATATTTTATACATAATTTTAAGTCTAATAATTTTGTTTTATTTTATGTTTATTGAAATATATGTAAGATTTTTCAAAAATCAATTAGGCAATAAATTTCTTATATTATTATTTTAACTAATTTCTTTCATGCTTTCTGCTTTTCTTCATTTGTATAACAAATATATTTTAATTTATTTAATATCAATTTAAATCTAAAGCCTTTACTGACATCAATATATTTGCATAAATGTGTGGAAATTTTTGGATAAAACGTAATATTTTTGTCTGCACATTCCTCAGCAGAATTCTTTATTGTTTTCTGTTTCGACTGTGGCATTGTTTGAATGTGCCATGAGTGTGATCGTCATGCATTTTCTAGCTGCTTTTGAATGAAAATGCAATTAATTCACACAGCAGCAGACACGTAGCCAGAGATGCGGATGCAGTCGGCATAGAGATGGTTTTTTTTTTATTTTTGCAGTTTTTTATTTGATTTTTGCCAGAGGTTAGCAGCTTGTGGGAGCAACAACATATTGCATATGGCTTGGAGTGTGCAGTCGGTGTGCAGTCAACACTTTTCCATTCAGCAAAAGCAGCAAGAGTTGCTTCTAGTTGTTGTTTTTCTGTTTCTTTTGCTCTTTTTTTTCTGTGCCTGTTGTGCTGCTTTTTTGCTGGCTTACTTTTTGTGCTGCAGCTATAACAGCAATTGCAACTACAATAGAGGCAAATTTCTAACGGCAATTTCTAGCATTTACCTAGTTACCGTTAATAGACATGTTGGCCAAGTTGGCAACGAGTGCCAACGACTAATACATGAAAAAATGCTGCCTGCTGGGTGTGGAGAGTGGCGAGTGGAGAGAACGGCAAGTGTAGAGTGGGTGGGGAAGCGTGTAGAGTTGGGGTTTTGCGGTTAGAGAGCGGACCAGGCAAGTGCAGCCGCAGTCAATGGTGTCCATTTCGCAGCTTTCTTTGCGTTCCGCCACAGTGCATCGATAATGATGCTAATGTTAATGATCATCATAATGAACAGCATAATGAGAGCGATGATAATGACTACCAGCCGTCATTATCATCGCTGTGGCAGCCAAAGAAAGTGCTGCTGATAAAGTTTGCAGTTGTGCTTTGAAGCTGTGATCAACATGTTGGCAATAATATTGATAATGATAATGATAATGATAATGCTAATGATAATACTAATGATAATGCTAATGAAAATGCTAATGATTACGTTAATGTTAATGCCAATGCTGGAAATCTTCATGATTACAATGACGCTGGCAGAAAACTCGCTGATGAAAACTCTCTGGAAATTGCTGCCACATTCCAAGGCTGTCTCTACGTCCGGTCTGCCTCTCTCTCTCTCTCTCTCTCTCTCTCTCTCTCTCTCTCTCTTTCCCTCTCTCTCTCTCTGCGTCCGATTGCGAGCATTTTACTGCGTCACGCCCACAATTGTTCGGACTACTTCATTGAGATGCAAGTCACAATAGATGGTTGATGGTTGATGGCTGATGGTTGTTGTTGTTGTTGTGGCGTTTAAATGGTTTTTGGCCTGACTTGACAACCCTCTCAGGCAGCAATAATTTGTGGTTTTCACACTGGCAACGAGATAAGTCGGGTGGCATGCAACATGTTGTTGCCACATTCGCTAAGCATGTTAATTGCATAAGCATCAAAAGCCAGCAGCATGCCTCAATAATTCCCTCATGCGGTTTCTTTTAGTTTTACTTATTTATTTTTCATTTTTTTTTTTTTGTGTTATTTTGTTATTTTCTTGAGGAAAAGCACAATTTTCCCTATGCAACCTGTTGCTGCCACTTGCCACAGCGACATCTGTGTCTCTGGTTAATTACTAAACCATTTATCTCAAGCAAAATCCATGCGAATGCAACTGATGTTCAAATAATATCGAGCCCCCTGGTTATTGCATTTCTGGTTATTGTTCACAAAAATTTTGTTTAATTTTCTTTTATTTGCACACCATGCTGCAGTCGAGAGCTGCTTGCATAATGCACAAATACACTCAGAGAAAGACAATGAAAGACAAAGCGCAGTATGCGGCTAATTACAGCGATTACATAAATTTATTCAACAAATACAGACATACATATCCATGTTATGTGGCTGAGTTATTCATGAGTGTTTTGGGTGTATTCGTTTGCTGGGTGGGTGGCTGTTGCATCAATTAGGGCGAGTAAATGCCACACAACAATTTGTTTTGAAAGTGAAAACTAAGCCAAGGCGCTAGGCAAGAGGCATGCGGCATGCGGCATGAGGCAAGAGAGTATGCAAATATGCCACAAAAATGAAAGTAAATACAAATTTCATATATACAAATTAAATTGCAGTTTGCACTTTGAAAGCAATAATTGAAACCAAAGGGGTTTCGTTCTGCAGTTCAAAGTCAACAGTTTTATGGTTTCTAGTTTATGTTTTTTACAAACATAAACTTTTTTTTCCACCTTTAAAAATATCTAAAAACAAAAATAATTACAAAGTGTTGAAAACAATTAATATTATGCATAATTGCTTTGAACTCAACAGGTTTCTGTTTGCAATTTTCCAGCATTCTATGACTTCCGCATAGCAAATAAATACTAAAAAAAAATTAAAAATATGTAATTTGTAAAAATTATATTAAAAATCGAATTTAATCATATTATACACATTTTGTATACCCTATATTATTTAAGTCCAACTAATATGAAAATATTAAGCAAATTGTATTTTATTAAGGTTTTATATTTATTTCAAAAATGTTAATTAATTAATAAAGCAAAAAGAAAATCTACCGTAATTTGACATAGCATTATTCGTTTTGCATATTTCCCATATTATTTAATAATTAATAATTATAATTAACCAATATTTTAAAAAGCAATTGGCAATCATAATGTCTCTAATTAGGAGCAATAATTGAAACACAACATGATTTATTATTGTTCAAAACAGAACTTTTACCATCTGAATATTTGAATGCTTTAAATATATATTATATTATATATTTTAGTATTTATTTATGAAGAAGATAAATATATAGAAAATATATACCATATGAAGATCGAGTTTATTTCAATATTTTAATAATCGATAAAGACCGTTTAACAATCGTTATTGAATATTATTTCTCTGCTTTCCAAACCAATTTTGCTGAAAAAGAAAATCCATGCTCAATAGACATCCTAAAATCGTAACTTTGAACGGTTTGTGGTAGCAGCTGTGCTACCAAATTTTCCAGCATTTTCTCTCTCTCACACACACACACACTTAAATGCCGTCACACACATACATATATAGATGAAATTGTGTGTGTGTGTGTGTGTGGTCTTTTAGAGTTTGCAGTAGGCGTGATCGGACTCGTGTGCACACCGCATAAATGTCTAAGCGAATGCCTTTTGAGGGTAGGGAGGAGTTGGGGATTACAGGCCCAAAACATGGGTTAGTTCTGTGGCAAGTACAACAACCAAAGAAGCAGCAGCGAAAGATGAGAGAAAGGAAAGCCATGGATGGAAAAAACAATGCGGGTAGCGAGTTCGCTTGTGGCTTTTGTTGGCAACAAACGGTTTTATGATAATGACCCCATGCAGATATCTGTAATGACTTTCAGTACGCCGTATACGGGCAGGGAGAGGGGCGGAACTAGGGGCAGGGGCTAGGAGCAGGGGTACTCGAGAGCAGAATTACACGCATTATCCTTGTAGCAAGGCAGCGCTCGTAAATTATGAATACATAATACACACACATGTCGAAAAAGCAGCAATAGATTGAGCAATAAAAATAAAATTTAATTAAAGCTGTTCCGAGGTTAAGTCGAGTGTTGAAATAACAAGAGATATTGCCAATATCTGGATTGTATTATTTTTTAAAAGACTTTCAAATTAATGTGCTCTGATTTTTTAAAAATATATTTATGTTGCGTAGGGAACAAGTGTTACAAACTTATTTATCTAAAACATCACTAATTATATATGAGGAAAAAGTCTCCTATCACTAAATATATACATTTGTATTATAGTATATAAAAAAAAACATATAACTCTATGGTATAAATTGCAACAAACAGTAACAGTAAAAAAACAAAACAAAAAATTAATAAATAAATATATTTATATTGAAAATATTATATTTTTTAAGTAGCATTGTAGCCATATTATAATTAAACAAACAATAAATACAATTGAAATAAAAAATACTGTTTTTTCAGCTTCACACTGCTGCTTTTGGCACAGTGTAGCATTTTATCAGTTCGGTTGGAGATAATAAAAATCAATTTGTAGCCAAAAAGTGCAATAATGTGTCAACATGTTGAATGGCAAAAGGGCAAATAAAGTATTTTCAAGCGTAGCAAAGCAGCGCGTTGTTTATCACACACACACAGACAAACACACAGATACAAATGCACACACAGATACACACACACACACAGCCATAGTCTGTGCTTTTGGAGGTACGCATCGCTTACAATTGTTGCCTCTGCCTCATACATTTTAATGCTGAAATTACAGTTACAGTTGCAATTGTTGTTGTTGTTGCTGTTGTTGCTGTTGTTGCTGTTGTTGCTGTTGTGTCTGTTGTTGTTGTTGTTGCAATTGTTGCTGTTGTTGTGGCATGTGCGTGTGCCAAGGAGCAAAACTCTGGTAATGAAATAAATTATTAGAATTTATTGAAGCCTGGCGACAAGGCGCAGCCACAGGCTATAAACTCTAAAATGTAACTTAATTGTTGTCGACAATAAAAAACTTATCTCATAAATGCAGTAATCATGACACACACACATAGACACACACGCACATACATTTACAGATGTTACATTAGAAGGTAAGAATATTTCCCAAGTAAGCAAAGACTTTGCAGAAATTGCATGCATAATAATAAAAATATATAAAAATTAAGTAAAAATCCAGCAAATTCTCTACTAAAATTAAATTCAAATAATAAACATAATAAATAAATAAATATTCTTAATAATTTGATAAAATATACAAAAATAAATAAATTAATTAAATAATAAATAAAAAGCTTTCTAGGTCTAAAGTCTAATCATAGGTAAAATCTTTTGGTTCTCATTTAAAATTCAAGTAATCAATAAATTATAATAATATTAATTTATTCAAAATTATTTAATTAAATGTTACTACAAACAATATTTCATTTCAAATCCAATAAATATTTAGAGAATTTTTATTCGATGTTGCAATTATTTTTTTATGTTTGTAATATAATTTATGGCTTGATAATTATATTTATTATTTTGATTTAATGACCCTTTTTTAATATAGACGGACGTCCTTGATCGGCAACGACCTTGCTGCTATCTTTATTTATCTAACTAAAGTCGTTAAATAACTACTTAAACAACAATAGTAAATTATTTTTATTGATAGTTTTAATTCAAACTATTTTATGCTAGTTTTATAACAGGAACTTTGCTGTTGAGTTTTGTTTTCTCTTTGAGCTATAAAATAATTGCATATTTCTGCATTCTCCTAAATACAAATATGTATATATATGCTATATCTTTCATCCATTATCTGTGCCTCTCTTTTTGTAAATTTTGCGGCGACTTTTTGAGAGGGAACCGCAGGCGCCGCTAATTGGCAGAAATTTTAATTTCACATCGTTTTTGTAATTTGATTTTTTATTACAACTATGGCATTTTGCAATTGTAGTTTTTGCTCGAGTGGAAAGAGCAGGCGCAAAAAAAATATGATTTAAAAAAGCAAAAGAACAAGAGAAACACTGTGGAAAGGCATTGGGGCATGTAATTACCGTTATATGTGTTGGTGAGTGTGGAAAGTTAAGCCACAGTGTAAAGCATCAAAATATATATACATATATATAGTATATGATATATACGTGTGCTCATTACAAATTGAGATATTAATGATGAGCATACAGAGAATGCTTAAATCGAAGCAAAATCATACATATGCATATCATTCATATCACATAATAGCCCAGCATATTTACTGCGATTTTAATTGCAAAACAAATGAACAGAAAATCAAAACTGTAAACTGTTTGCAACCTGAGAGAATTGCTTTATAATTTTTATAAAATTAAATTAAGTTTATCAAGTATTTGAATACTGTGGCAATATGGCAAAAGCAGGCTAAATGTTATAGAAATAAAATCTTAAAAAAATATTTTATAATAATTTGTAAATTTATTTTGCTTTATTGTATTTAAATAAACAAATAACTTTTATTTTTAATCTATATTTTAAAAATTAAAATAATTAGTATTCCCATTTATTAGCTAATTTTTTCTTAATATTTTTAACTTTGATAAAACTTTACTATTTACTTTTAATAAATCTTATTCCGTCTACTTAGAAAAGTCGACTAAAAAATGCATTTAGATATATTAAAATATAAATTTAAATTACGTGTAAAATATTTTTAAGAAATATACTAATTTGATAATTTAACCAAATACTTCAATTTTTGTAAGCATTAAACTTTATCCTAATTGTTATTTGAGATATTTGTAGTAAATATTCTGAGATAAATCACGCTTAAGACATTATGATATTGAAATATAATATGCAATTATTCTTAAATAATATAAATATACCCAAGTTAAAAGTAATTGGTTTGGCATTTAGCTTAATGATTCAATTATAATTTCTGCAGTTCAACTGTAATTGAAATTTAATATTATGTTGCCGTTAGCCTCAATTGATTTTCCCCACCCTGGAGAAAAGCTGAAAATTCTCTTCAACAATCTGTCACAATATGTTATTATGTAGCACTAACGAGTATTTTTTAGTTGACACTTTTGCATAATTACAGATTAAGCTGCTGATTGTGTTGTGATTTCTTTGCTTTTTTATATAGTATATTTATTTTTTGTGAAATCGCCACACGCAATGCGTATAAAAATGGCATTAGCCGTGCGTGATTTTTATACAAATGCCAAACAATTTCAGAACAAACTCTGAGTGTCTTAGGGTCTTAGGGTAAAATGTTTTTAAAGACACTGTGTCTATGGCAGGCAGTATTATTATTATTATTATAATTTTTTTGTTCTTTTTTTTAATATTTTGGGGTATAATTTGTCATATTTTGTCAGTTAGCATTATAATTGCCAGACAAAATGCACATGGAAATGGAGGCAAACGGAAAATAGTCAGCATGGAGCGATAAAGATTGTGCCACAACAGTTCATATTTCGCATCGAAATTTTTGGTCATTCGTTTTGCGACGCTTAAATGGTGGCGCCTCTGTGCACACTAATACAAACATACACACACATACATACAAGTGTGTGTGTGTGTGTCGCCTTGACAACAGTAAAAAAAATAAGAGGAAAAACGGAACTGCTGCCTGGCCTAGCCTAAGAGTTGGGTCGGATTCTGAGTCTGATGCTGATTCTGATTCTGGGTCTGAGTTTGGGCCTAACGCAGACCGTCAGAGCAGCAGAGCATCAACCCATCTACTCGGCAAACAATGAGCATGAGCCTGGGCCAAGTCCATGCCAGAACGGACATGCCAACAACAATGAGCTGAGCAATTTTTGTGCCTGATGCCAAGAAAAAATGCCAGCAGCATCGGAAGAGACTTGACAGCATACGCAACATGGGCGAAAAATGAGCGGCAAAGGAGACGCGTCATCAGGCGCACATGTCGTATGAGTGACGAAACGAGGCAACTGAAATGCCAGCAGCAACAACAACAACAACAACAACGGCATCGAACTCAGCAGTCAACGGCATAAACGCCCCGCACAGATTTGATAGTTTTTATCGATTTAAGTAGATTTTCGCCTCATGTGAGAGAGGCTGGGCAGGGGCAGGCGGGGCAAGCTCGTAAAAGACGGACGGGCAATCTTGCTTTTTGGCAAGCATTGCGGCCAGAAACAAATGAGAATAGAACAAAACGTCGAAGCCAAACGCAGAATCAACGAAAGATTAAACATTGCTGCGAATGTGCGAGAAACAACACAAAACATCACGCGAAAATGCAAAGCAGAGGGCAACAAATGTGCGACAAAAATTTTTAATAAAATAACAAAATTATTATAAATTAAAATTATAATAAAAAAAATATAAATATTATTTAAATTAAATTAGAAGCATATTTTGAATTTAAATTCGTAGTTAATCTTATTAACGACTATCTTTTTAATACATTTTAATTGTATATATTATTTATTATTATGTATATATATAATATTTATTTATATTATATATTATTATTATTTATTATTATATATTATTTATTATTATGAGTAACTGCAAATAGTTGCATTTGCTATATAGCTATTTATAATAAATGATTATTTTAAACTTTAGATAATATATAATTGAATTTCAAATTGGTAGCATTTGATAATTTGTGAAAATTGAAACCCCCTTTTAATATTTAAATTTTAATAAACAATATTTTTCAACATTTTTATTATTTTAATTGTAAACAAAACAAAATTTATAATTTCAAAACATTTTCTTTTGTATTTTTTAATGAGAATTATATTTTATATAAGCCAGTTATTTTAGTTAAATTAAAAAATAATTAAATAATTTAGTTGAATTGAATAGTTTGCCTTTTGGTCAGCAATAAAAGAATTCAATAAATGGCTGCCTAATTTTTGCGAGTGTATGTAAAAGCTTTGCTTCTCTTGCCGCTGCTCTCTTTCTTTTTTCAGACAATTGTAGTTGGTATAGCTGCATATATCATATCAAAGTTATATGCTCGGAAATGCTGTAAAAAAATCATGGCAGACATGCTCAAAAAATCTATGCGAATGCGTGTGGCAATGTGCGTTGTCTGCCTCTTGGCAGCCGGCACAGATAAGCACTATAGACACACATATATACACACAGAATTATACTTATAAATATATATATATATATATATATATATATGCTATATAGGAGTTACAGAAATCAAAACTCAAAGTTTTTAGTAAGAAAGCATTTAACTTAGCCCATGAGAATCGGTTAAGTTTGAAGCGCAGGAAAAGAGTAAGCAATGTAGGTATGTAGTATCTGCTCAAATGTATATATATGTATATTCTGTATGTATTTATGTTTGTTTGTTTTCGAATGCCGCATTCCCTCAACGTCAACGATTTCACCCTCGCAAACCCTATCTTCCTGCCCCCTTCGCACTCTTGTAGCTTGGCAAATGCGTAAAAATTATGCCACAGCTCGCACAACGTGCCACAAGAAAAAAATATATATACATATATTACATATACAGGGAGAGCTTAACACTAAAAACCTGACATAGGGTTCCGAGCTATGAATGTGCATATATTATTTATATATTTTTTTATTTTTTATACAACACTTCAGCTCCTTCACTTTACGCATATTTAAAGGCGTTAAATGTTGTAATGCGAGCAATATGTATGTAGAAAGCAAAGAGTTAGTTATAGGTTTGATAGAAAGAAATTTAGGATATAGGATATGCAACTAAAAATCGGAAAAACGGTAAAACTGTTTTAAAAAATCAAACAATTGAATCCGTATTAATTTGATTTCATTTTAAAATTTAAATTTCAGTTTTTTCAATATTATCCCTTATATTATCCCAATATTATCTTTCCCTTCTACTTTACTACTCTAAACATAGCTGAATTTTTTTTTCAAAATTTCTATTTATTTGTATATGTTGTGTAAAATTTCGGTAAGCAATTTAATATTGTCCAGCATTTCTAATTTTGTTTTGCATTAATATTTGACGTTTTTCTTAAAATTCATATCGTCCTGGTCTCAAATGTTTCGTTTATTTATCAACACTAATTTATGGTTTCCGATGTATGCCGCTTTATTTCTTTTTTTCTCGCTTTTTGGACAACAACGCTTCTGTGGCTATCTTGGGCTCCCGCAGTTTGACATAGTCGTATTTCTTGGCCATGTTGGGCGTCTTCTTCTTGGTGGATCCCCTGCCGTACATGGGTTGGGATGTAACGGATTCCCGATCACCAATTGAATACATGGAGCGCACCGAGTATCGCTCCTTGGCCCTTTTAATGGCCTGCTCGAGAGTTTCACGTTTATACTTGTGAATCTTGGCAACGCCCAAGGTTGTGCCTCGAAGGACACGCTCCTGAAGCGGATGACGACGTATCCAGGTCCAGGGTTTGGCATTGTCAAAAGGTTCATGCATAAGAACCGGCAGCAGCTCGCCAAGGTAGCGTCGATATTCTCTGCCCCTGTATGCTTTCTTTTTGGGCGGTTTGGGTGCCTTGATCTTTTTAGGTTTCGCTACTGGTGCCCATTCCTCCTCCTCTTCTTCTTCTTCGGGTGCCTTTTTACCCTTCTTGCCTTTGCCGCCATGGGATTTGGCCAAGTCGCGCTTGTGCTTGCCTTCGGCTACATCATTGTACAGATCGGATATTTCTTGATTCTGCCAATCAGCATTTTTACCAGATTCACCGTTATCACCATCGCGACTTCCTCGTCCTCCCTTACCACCTCTACCACTTTTACTACCTCTGCCTCCTTTGCTACCTCTGCGACCTTTTCCAACACCATCTTTGTCATACCCATCGTCAAAATCGTCATCGTCATATCCACCTTTGCCATGCCCATCTTTGCCATCTTTGTCTCCACTTTTTCCTTTACTTGAGTCTTTACCGAGTTTTCCAAATGGACCAAAGCCACTGCCATCTCCGAATTCATCGAAATTGAAACCTCCAAAGGATGCGCCGTATCCGCTACTCTTATATGAATCCCTGAGCTTAGCCAACTCGGCAGCTAAGCTCGAGCCCGACTTTTCTGCCTGGAATACATCCAGACACAAGCCTTGAGTACGGCCATAAACAACGTCCCTAGGATTCGTGCTGTATTTGATGCGGTCCCCCCCGCAGGGCTTACTTAGAAAGTGCTCCAATATCGTCTTGAGCAAGTGCAGCGTATACGGATGGAGTGGGTTTCGGAAATTTCCTTGCAGATCGAATATGCCATCGTAGAGGGCGCACGTGTCGGGCCGTACGAACGGTACGCGAGTGCAGTTCCATCGGGAGCATTTCGGATTGGTAATCTGTCCAAATTTCGGCAAGTCCAATGAGTACATGAATCGGGCCACCTTCTCCAAGGGCTGCTGTACAAGATTGGCCAATTGCCTTAGAATATCCATATTGCGTAGGATCCAGTTTCGTTCCTCCGATTGCATATGCCGATTGAGAGCTCTACATTTTTGTATGGGTTCGGTGATGGTCTCACAACTGGCAATCCGTAAGACTTGACTTAGGGGAAGACTACAAGAGGGACCGCAAAACATGACGAAGAATGTTATGAATAAAAGTCAAACATGTAAAACAATGTTGAATTTTGTGACTTATCCGATATGAGTGTAAAACAAAATGTTCCAATTTAACAAGGGAAATCCCAAGATAATATATTTACAAACATGGACTACTTAGTCTACTTCGAAGATTATTAGATTGTTTGGCGCCTAACTAGTCCTTTATTTTTAATTGGCGTCCAACTACTCCTTTGATCGTGTCATGACTGCTCATACTATGTATGGACCAATAGGAACTGGCCTGTTGCATTTCCTTCAATACCGATCGACGTTTATAACGCGACACATACGATTTGCGCAATGTGCCGTCCTCATGGAGTCGCAATTGATCGGGATGTCGGCGAAGCCAAGTTGAGTCCTTTGTTTTATCAAATGGTTCATGATATAATACAGGTATGGGATCTGCAAAGTATCTGCGGGGCCTTGCGAGTTCCTCCTCCATATCCAGCTTAATGTTTACTCGACTCTTTTTTTGGGTTGGCTTAGTTATTTCATTATAGAAATTGGCCAATTGTTTGGCCTTAATTTTGATATGGGAATGTTGTATCTTTGCTTTAATAACAGCAGTACCTTTGATCGTAGCTCGAGTGTAGCGCATTTTTCCGGCCTTGATAAGACTTTGATGTTCGCGTAAAGACTCCAATTGTGCGCTTCCTTGAGCTCGTCGTCTACCATAAGCGTCTTTCAGCATGTAATCCGAGTTGTGCAGTTCTAAACTATTTTTAACAATTTGCAATTCATTTAGGTATTCAATTCCTTGTTTAAAGGCGCGTACACCAATTCTGCCCTTTGCATACGCTTCTTCCAACTTGTGACGATATGCTAACGTCAGTGGATCAGATATATCAATGAAATGTCCTTTTTTAGTGCTGTACTCCAATATTCTTTTGACTGTAGCTGGTTTTTGTTGCTCGTACTTTCTACCTATATCCACCATCTGTTGTTTGCTCTGAAATTGATCTGAAGACTTTAGTGCTTGCATAAAGTCAAGCAAAACGGGCACATCTTTGACATCCAATGTCTGACGTAGATCCCCCTCTAAGTTAAAGATCTGATAGTACCGATCACAGATATCACAACGTGAGAAGGGTACCGCACGACAGTTGTACAACTTTGGCCCCTCGAGATTTAGCAGTTGACTGAAATTCTTTAGTGTGAGATTGTACATTAACTGGCCTACCTCTAAGGGGGATTTGTTCACTGACTGAGCCACATCTTCGATAACACTCTTATTTCGTTGATACCATGAACTCCATGCATTCTGAGGCGATAACGGGCGTCGGATGCCATCGTTTGGCCAATAACTATCTCTGGAATTTCGTAAACGCCATGTCTTCATTTTTGATCGCATGCCAAAATATAAATTACCAATTTATCGAATACATCATATACAAATATAATCTGATAAATTCGGCAATGCTTACTCTACAAACTAAAATCGGTAGATAAATGTTATTGTGGTTAACAACCCTACAACCCAGGCATCATTAGGATGTTTAATTTTAAAATTTTGGTGTTTCTTTAAGATTATCAAAAGATCATTTAAATAATAATCATATTGAATATTTCTAATTTAATTTAAACTGGCAAATAATGTTTGCGTTTAAAGTAGTTATTGAAAATACTGCCTTAAATAAAGACATGTCGAACTGACTTAAAAATAAATCAGATTTTGAATAGCAAATAATTTGGGGAGCCTACGTAGTAGGTTAGGTAGAATACCCCACACCCTAATTTTAAATAGCACACGCAGCCTAGCAATAATATTTTTTATAACTTTTATGCAATGTTGTTTCTTTAATAACTTCGGTGTTTATTAACCAATTTCATTGAAAGATTCAGAATTGATGTATATAAGTATAAAGAGTAAATGTTCTGAATAGCGCGATTCTTATGAAATTTGTGGGGAGATAATTAGAGTACAATAGACTTCTTAGGTCGTGGTACAATATTCCCCCTTATACTAAATAAAAAAAGTTTTAGAGCTAAAAGTTAAGGTTTGAAATAAATTCAATATGTTGTATGGTATTTATATTAATACCTCCATTTTAATGGGTATAAAAAATACTACAAATTATTTGCAGAATTATTTAAGGGTAATCTATGTGAATACATATACATATATGGTATAACTATTGCTATTATTATAGTATTCTAGTATTATTTAGTACTATTATTTGTACCATCATTTCTGTTTTCTATATTCTTAGATATCTGAATGAAAACAAGTGAACGATAAGCAAAGAAAGGCAAAGAAACATGGAGACAAATGCGTGCTCAAACGATACTCGTAGACACAATGAAGATGGAGAGGAAGACGAAGAAGAAGCAGAAGAAACAGATAAAGAAGAAGCAGCGGCGAGAGCAGCAGAGAAGACAATTGAAATGCTTAGGCCAGAGGGGGCAGGGGAAGGGGCAGCGGCAGTTAAAGGGAGAGAGCGAGAGAGTCAATAACCGCTGCGCTGCCAGCAGCAATCGTCATCTCGCAGTCGACGTCGCTGTCGGCGTCGCTGTCGACGTCTCAGTTGGCGTCGCTGTTGGCGTCTCAGTCGGCATACACAACGTGTCTCTTTTGCGCTGTGTGATTTTTGATTTTGATTTTTGAGCCTAAACAAACACGCAACTTTTTTGTGTTTTCGTTTTTTTTATTTTCGTTTTTTTGACTTTCAAATGGTTTTCTGTTGCTGTTAGCCGCTTCGGAGAGCTGTCGATGGTTTGGGGTTCACTGACCTCAGACACTGGGCGATTGCTTTTTTGTGTTGGCCAAATATGCGCACAGTGGAATGCAGCGCAAGCGATGCGAGCAAAAACTAAATAGATAATAAAAGATCAGTCGGGCGGTAGGCTGCAGTCGGATGTAACCGAAAGTAGCAGGCACTGTCTTGTTTTAATAATCACTGCAAAGTAATTAAAGTTTTTCTCCACTCAAATTCTCAACTCACCACC
Source organism: Hypselothyrea guttata (assembly GCA_035045125.1). Lineage (NCBI taxonomy): Eukaryota > Metazoa > Arthropoda > Insecta > Diptera > Drosophilidae > Hypselothyrea > Hypselothyrea guttata. The sequence continues at coordinate 403,637 of JAWNNJ010001820.1, forward strand.
TTCTGCAAAGTCAAGTGAACTTTCTGCTGCATATCTTTGATGTTTCTTATCCTACCGAAAAGCAGTTCAAAGCAGCGAGGAAGATTGCCATAAGCTACCAAATTACACTGCGTATAGCTTTTTTTTGTGGTTTTTAGGGGAAATGAGGGAGGTATCAAAATTCTAAAACAAACCTACCCAACTTGCGCTATAGGAGAACCTACATACCAAAAATGGTGTCTCTATATCTTATAGTTTTCAAAATCTAATTGTTCTAATGGACTGGCAGACAGAAGTGACTATATTTTGTAGGAAACATTTCTCACTTGCACCAACTTAATAGACCCATTTGTACTTTTTTAGAGTACAGGGCCTAAAAATCACAACAACAAGTTTTAACAATCATCAGCTTTAGCTGTGTGCGAGAAGCAGAGCATCAAATATTTACTGAAATTGTCTCAAACAGACCATAAAACTAATAATTGCAAAATTGCATGTTCTCCCCATGTTATCATCAGCAAAAAAACAATCAATTTTAAACCCACACACTCACAGCTTTGAAGCGTAGATAAAAGTTGACATGAATCGCTTTGACAACTCACGTTGGGCCCATCCATCTGGCTCGTGTCTCCTCAGCTCCCCCTCTCTCTACACATGCCCCTCTCTCCGTTCTGCTGCCAACTCTTCTCAACTCTCTTCTGTATATATTTAGCTAATGATCATGTCTAAGTTTTCCCTGTTTTCTAGCTATTTAAGCTACTTATTGTTTACAGAAATGCCTACAGCTCGACTCGCCTGACTAAGCACAAAATTTCTTTTTAATTATAGCAACTGACCCAAATCTCAATGCTAAAAACTTCTACGTTTTTTTAGCCATATGCGGGAATTTGTGGCCAAAATGAAAGGTGCGTATAGGAAAAAAAACATATCTATAGTATATGATTTCATTCACCTTTTCACTGTTTATTTATTCTATTTTCAGACTTCCCATTTTTACTTTTTACTATAGCTTTGGCAAAGCTTTCAGCTAATCGATCTTTAACTTCTCTGATGTTTATTGGTTTTAATAAGTATTATAATTGGGTTAATTAATTAAATAATCTTCAGAAGAGTTTTAAATTTAATTAAAACAACTAGCTATTGAAATAAATTGTAATGAAATATGGATTTCGAATTAATCCATTTTGTTGTAATAAGCCAAAAAAAAATGCTGACAATACATTCTTAATTAATTAATTAATTAATTGTACTCAGAGAAGTTTTTTATTTAGTTTTCTATTTATTTATTTATTTGTATATTTATTTACTTATTCATGTATTTATTTATTTTTTGCATATTTATTTTTGTGGAAAGTTAGTTAGTGTACTAAAAAGCACAAAAAATATATATTTTAATTGTATTTAATTGTATTTGCCAATTAATTAATTTATTAATTTATGTATTTAAGTATACTAATAAATATTAAATATATTTTTTAATAGTAAACGGAGTGAATTATTTACTCTGTTTTTTATTTTTTTTATATATTTGTATATATATACGATAGGCTGAGTTTTTTATTTAATATATATATTTATTGATATTTATTTATTTTTTATTATATCCCACATTGTGAATAAATATTAATTATTTATTATTTATTTATTTATTATTATCTTATTTTGTTTATTCAAAACGTGGAATATAAATATAATATTAAATTAAACACTATTATGATATTGAAAGATTAAACCACTCGTTTTGATTGAAGAATTTTGTTACAAAAAAAAAATATATACCAATAATGAATATAAATATTTATTATAGATAAAATTTTAAAAATATCAAAATAATACTCCATTTTACGTTGACAAATTCTAATAATACGAAATAAACCAATTTGAAATGCGAGCATAAAAAGCTAGTTCGTTTAAAGTTTCCCTTCTGCTGTAAACAAATCTTGAAATCTTGTTTATATTCAAAACCTTTATACAAATAAATAATTCCATTTAACAAATGCTGCGTTCGTTCTCTAAAATTGCAATTATGGCCAAACAAATCTGGCTTTAATCTAACACAAATTAGCAGTTGGAGGCGCTTATCTAGGGGCTAAATGGAAACTAGCAATAAAATTTGCTAATTAGTTTGTCGACTTGACAATTGTCCAGAGGGAAAACCCCCATTTACATGGAATTGTTGATATTATTGTTTATTTTTTTGTTGTTTTGTATTTCGAGATTAGTAAATGCAAACGCTGAATTGTACCAAGTGTGTTTATAATATATATTCTGCTTAATTTGTAGACATATACTTACAATTCAGATAAGCGCAAAATTCGTTATATAATCCGTTACGGCAAATTGTTGTTGTGTGCACAATTATAATAATTTTATAAAATAGGTTTTCCTTTAACTCGTATGCATATAAAATGTTTTGGTTTTTTTTTTATAAGCAAATTGTTTAAAAAATTTATATTTTTCTTGAGGTTTATACGTACTTAAAAACTGTTTACAAACGTGTATAAGTATTTACAACGAAACAATGAACACAATTAATTTTTTTATATTTGTATAATTTTGCTTTTGTTTCTATGTTTTATTGCACTTTTTTGCACTTCCTTATGGTCGTTAATTTCGCTTTATATCAACTTTAATTTATGGAATTTGTTGAGTGAATGTAAATGTTTTACGATCTCCACAAAAGATATTCTTTATAAGATGTTCTTTTGCTTTTGCTATTGCACTATTGCCCACGCACTGCAAGTTTAAAGAAGTTGTTGGAATTATTGAATATATTAAATATTTATTTTTATTTTTAATTATTCATCATGTTTATTTGATTACTATTTCCTAATAAAACAGTTTTTATTGACTAGCAAATGATACAAATGTAGTTTAAAGCCTGATTTGTTTATCTAGTATTTATAGCAACTAAAAGATTGCTCACGATTAGCATAAATTAGATTTCCTCCAAATTAATTATAATAAATACTTTAAAATTACCAAAACACTAGAAATATTTTTAAAATTGTTTTTAGCAAATAAAAATGTTGCGAAAAAAATTGTTTGTATTTAAAAGATAATTATTTAAAAACTATAAACAAGCCAAAATTATTTTTAAATTTGTTCTTAGTAAATAAACAATTGTTGCTGATCATGGTAAATTTTTTATTATTGCGATATAAAATAGTTTTTATTTACTACTGAAATATTTTTAAAAATATATAAAACAATTGTTCATGATCAGAAAAATTTGGTTTCTTCAAATAATATCTAGAAATATTTTTAATATTTTATTAAGTATATAAACAATTTTTAAAAATCAGCAAATATTAGATTTTTTGCGAAATAAAATACTGTTTATTTAACAGCTGATTGTTTTGAATTTATTCAACTACAGTTGAGTGCCATAAATATTTTTAAAATTGTAAATAAACAATTGCAGCTGATTAGCATTATTTTTTATTTATATTTATGCCTTCTACGACCTGTTACATTTGCATAAACCTATTAAACCCTACAAAGTAAGCGAAGCAATCGCTGTAAATTGCACATTAAAGTCTAATGCATGCAACTTTATTTTTTTTTTAAATTAATAATCAATTTGTTATTAAGCACTTTAATTTTTTTAGAGGTTTTTGTGGATGTTAATTTGCATAATTCCAAATCCAGCGAAAAAACACTTTGCACTTTTTGCTGAGATTCAGTTTCTATTTCGTGTATGTTTATCATTTTCTGCTTGCCACACACTCACACACACACTCAAACACTCACACTCACACTCATGCACTCAAACACTCACTTGCAACACTCAGAGTCTGGTATTGCGACTCAAACACAGTGAAATTCCGCTGGACCGGATATAACAATTGAAAAGATCGCATTCGTTTTGTAAATCGAATAAATAATCAAACTCAGCACTGAACAAATGGAATTATTAGATATAAAACGTAATAGTAATAATAAAACTGCTAAAAGCTAAAAGGTTTTATTTCATTCGCTGGCACTGAGATAAAAGTATTCATACTCGAATACTCGTTTGAATCGCTTTGAATACTACAATAAACAATGCCAAACAAAGAGCAGGATGTGCGCATAAATAATCAGAATTATAATTATAATTATAAGCGCTTCACTTGTGTTTTTTATTACGTTTTGCTTAGTTAATTAATTGCGATTTTTATTATTTTTTATTTTATTTTGTTTGTTGCTCACATCAAGTTTAATTGTTTGATTTGACAAGTGTTTCTTGCAGTTGCAATTATTATTTATTATGTTGCTGCTTGTTGTTCTTATTGTTTTAATTATTATTATTTTTATTTTTTATAGTTTGTTGTAGTTGTGGCAGTGGCAGATTGTTTTTAATACAATATGAAAACACGACGCGCTGCTGCTGCTGCCTCTGCCTGCTGCCTGGAAAACGCTGCCAAACCGTAGAGTTTGAACGTTAATGTCGGACTGTTCGTTCGGAATGTCGCGACCAGACAACGAACCGAACGAACCGAATCGAACCAAGCGAACCAAGCGAACCAAACGAACCGAACGAACCATCGAACCGACCCTACGCTCTCGTTGGAACGCTGCCAGTCCGAATTATATCTTTGCCTGGAAGCGACTGGAAGCCGACGAGTCATTTAGCAGCAAGCACACACACATACCTATGCAATGTCTGTTTGTATGTACTGGCCGGTTCGCACAGCTGAGCGGAATTTACAACAACAATAACAAGCGTGAGATACAAATGTATCTAACAGATACGCCGCCGAGTCGTCGTAAGAGCCCAAAACCGGCAAAGACCAAACGGCTGCATTTGATGTGGGCGAAGAGCGCGAGCGGAACGAATCAACATAAGAGAGCGCGCATAATTAAGAGAGCATTGGCCGCTCAACAATTTGTGTGAAGTTTGCGCGAGCTCAAGTTTGAAGGCGAGCTTAAGTTCGAGTTCGATCTGAGTTCGAGTTGGATTTCGAGTTGCGGTTCGACGCTGTCATTTTCAGTCTCGAAAATGCCACGAACGCAGCAGATTCAACACTTCTGATTTTTTATCTAATTAACTTAAATAAATAGTCAAATTGGAACAAAAGAAAATTAATTGCAATTTTAATAAATATTCAAACCAAAACAGCATACTTTCTGTAAACATAAAGCAAACATATTTTATTCTCAAAACTTACAAAATTTTACATGTTATACTATTTTATTTATTTATTTATTTTTTTGGTATTTATTATTTTATATGCATTTTAAAAATATGCAAACGTGTTTCAAGCAATTTTGATACGATATGCAAATAGTTTTTGATAATATTTATAGTATATATTTTTTTTAAGAATAATTGCATAATAGATCTTTATATGCATTTTCTAATTATTTAAGCGCTTTTAAAGCAATTTTTCGCATGATTTAGAAAATATTTTTGTTGCTAAAATATTTATTGAGAATGTTATAATACATATCTCATATTTGTATTAAATTATAATTGATTGTATTTAATATAAGAAAATATACATATATTTGTATATATTATTTTATATGAGTTTTCAAATTATTCAAGCGCTTTAAAAGTAATTTTCCGCATGATTTATAAATTATTTATTTTACCTTTACCTATTAAAAATATTTGCATAATAATATTTTATTTTATATTGGCAAATTTTATATAGGCAAATTTATTAAATATTCTATTTTTGTCTCTTACTGTCTGATCATTTTTAATTAAAAGCCAAAACAGCTCTAAGGCAAATTTCGAGTCATCTTATTTCCATAGTTGCAGAGAACATACAAAATTCTTTTTTTTAGCGTATAGAAATATTAATCTACAGCTTCAGCATAATCTAAATATTGTGCACGATAACCCCGAGAGGTCAGAAACCGAAAGTACCAAAAAAAAGACCCGATGTAGAAGCAGAGGAATATAATACTGAGAATGGTGCCAGCAGCTCAGAGCAACGACTTTATCAATTTTTGAACTACAGCAACAGCCACAGAAAATACACAAAAAAAAAAAAAATAGAAAATAGAAAAAATTCAATCTATGGCGATAGCGTTGGAGCTTTGGGGGGTGGAGGCCACAGCAAAAAGAACAACAAACAAAATGTCAAAAGTAAACCAAAGAGAGCAAAGAGAGACTGCCAGAGAGAAAGAGAGTGAAAAGATAGAGAAGGGGAAGAGCAGAGGAGCAGGGGAGCAGCAAAGCCTAGTCAAAGTCTAGTCTAATTATAGCCCCAACAGTTGAAAGACTGAAGAGAAATATATTTATACCCTGTACCCATTGAAAAATTAAAAAATTGTTGGCATAGGTAGGTACATATCATGTGCAGATCAAGTTTATTTCAAATCTTGGATGCCACGCCTTCTTCACGCCCAAAAATCAATGAAACCCACATAACCTCGTATTTTTGAACACATAAAATAAAATAAAAAGCGTAATATTAAACATAGAATGTTGTTATTCGAAATATATATTCTCTTCTATTATATTTAACTATACTGAAAAGCACATTGAAATCGGTTATTAAATACAGAAGATATACGCTACGCAATATTGCATGCGTTGCAACGCACGCCTCTTTGTAGCGCAGCCATTGAAGCTGGAGCACGTAAAAAAGTTAGAAGAAGCAGCACTGCAGTTTTATAAAATTATATTTCAAATAAAGCGTACAGGGTATTCTACAGTCAGGCCCGTCCGACTGATCTGACCCGTCCAATTTTTTTTCTAATAATTGATTTTTCTAATATATACTATATAGCATAGAATATACTATATTTGTTAAATAAAATATTTTTGAAAAAATTAACAAAGAATCGTCTGTGTTTCTTATTAGATTTGGCAATCATGATCAGGCTGCCAGTGTTGGAAGCACTCTAATAAAATTTACGACACTGAAAATGTCTTTGGCGACTTTGGGTTGTTGCAAGCCCTGCTGCTGCTGCTGCCTCTGCTGCTGCTGCCCCCAAAAGTTGCAAGCCGGCTTCAAAATGTATCTGTGATATTGCAATGCCTCGACGAGCCGCTCAGCGCTGCTCTCAACTGCTGCAAGTATCTCAGAGGCACGTTGCACAGTGGCCAAAAATAGAACTTAGCGCAGCAAAAAAATGTAATTCTTAAACCAGTTTAGAAATCAATCTAAAATGTTAAGGTTTAAACTATTAAACTAATAATAAAACGGATTTTATTAAATTTGATTTTTACAAAAAAATTATATAAACCAAAATTTGTGAGAATATAAAATGTGGCAAATGTAGCAAAAATTATATTTCGATCCATCTCATTTTTTCCCAGATTTTCTTGTATTTTTAAATTAAATTTCAATTATTTTAATTTTAATTTTATTATTCTTAATTTTATTATTATTATTATTATTAAAATAAATAAAATAAAAATACATATTCTTGAATATATTCGCCGATTTACCAATGTATTTTCCGAATTCTATTTATTTATTTATTTTAATATTTCATATGGATTTAATTCGTCTAAGTTACTTCGTTATATATTTTATTTATAAATATATATTTTAAAATATTTGTTTAGATATTTCGTATTTGAATCAGGCTTTTTTGAAAAAGCTGTTCATATAAAATTATATTTTCTCAGTTAGAGAGATACCTTTAATTAAAATGAGCCTTAAAAAAATTTTAAAAATACTTAGATCATGAATATTTAAAAATAAAATACAAATGATAATCGGCAAAAGAAAAACGATTAAAATTCTGTCGAAAAAAGAAGTCAGAAATGTATTTTTGTCACGCTAATTGCGAGTTTTGACCATCGTGCGTTGGCTCTTGGCCGTCTTTAGTTCGTTTTGTTTTGTCTCTCTGTGTGTGTGTGTGTGTGTGATTGTTGTGTGTATGTGTGTGTGTTTTTTATGTTTCTTTTTGGTGTGGGAAAGAATGCAGTGAAGGGAATTTCCAAGACTTGGCAGCCACGGCCGTAATGTGTAATGTATAATGTATCTTTTTGGATACATTTTAAATAGTATGACCATACGCTCTTTGGCGCGTTGACAATGCTAGATACATGCACACATAGATACTCCAGTTGTCTATATATACATATACTAAATATAAATATATGTACATATGTATATCTGTAGCATGTATCTAACCATTTGCATTGCTCATGCCAATTAATCATAAGCTGCAATTGATTTCAACAGCAGCAGATACATTTGTATCTTTCTGCTACATTTGTATCTGTGGCATTTATCGTTGCGTAAATCAATATTTTTACTACGGCCACGTTGAATCGTTACTTTTACTGCCACGCTGCCTGCCACATGCAACCAAAATATATCTCTAGATATATATAAATACAAAACAAACATATCTATGCCTGTAGCTATAGCTCTAACTCTAACTGTATCTGTATCTGTAGCTGTATCTGTATCTGTGTTTGCCTTGCATCCATCTGTCTGCCCGCTTAGGTGTCTCTCGTTTGTGTTTTTTTTTATGTTTTTGTTTTGTTGTTTTTGTGTGTTTACCTTTCCCTTCATAAATGTTTCTGGTTGCACTTTTCATGCTGCATTTTTCAATTCGTTTGGCTTTTGGTTTAGGTCAGTTCAAAGTGCCAAACATCCACAGAATCTGTCGTCATAGCATCGCCTCCACTCCAGCTGAATCTGAATCTGAATCTCGGCAGACGGCAGAGCACTCAAGTACCTTAACCCACATTCGCACTGACATACAAAGTGCTTATTTACATATGTACATATGTGCGTCCATACATACGGACAAATGTGCATTTATTTCAACCTGAGCAGACTTTGCTTTAGACACAAAAGCTTCATATATGAACATACATTTTTCAAGTAATTTATTGCATTCATATTAAGTAGATAGTAAGAATGAAATATAATATATCACAAACAAATGTTTGTTATTAAATTAAATAATTAAATAGAATTTAATAAAATATTATATAGCTATTTGACATATACTGTCTGTTGAATTCTGTTGTATTTTTTAAAGCATTTATTGCATATATTTTAAGTAAATATTTGGAATTAAATATCATATATCACAAACAAATATTTTATAATACATTAAAAAATTAAATTGAATTTAATTTAATATTACATATACAGTCTGTTGAATAGTTATTTTTCAAAGATTTTTTGCATATGTTTTAAGCAAATATTTCGAATTAAATATAATATACAAATATTTGATATTAAATAAAATAATAAAATTGAATTTAATTAAATATTTAATAGCCATTTTACATATACATACATATATTCTGCCGAATAGGTATTTTTTAATGCATTTATTGCATATATTTTAAGTAAATAATAAAAATGAAATATATTTGATAAAAAATTATTTGATATGTAATTAAATAATTAAATTAAATTTTTAATAGCCATTGTACATACATATATTCAAAAATTTATCAATGAATTTATTGCACATATTTAAATTAATTATTTATATTTAAAATCAAAATATGTTATTCAAAATTAAATAATTTTAAATATAAATATCGAAAGAATCGTTTGTAATCCATTCATTGCAAAATATTTGACATATTAAAATTATATTAAATACAAATATTTACTAATAAATTAAAATTTTGTTTTCCATTTTATGTGAAGTTTATCAGTTTATCTCCTGCTAAAATTGCTTACATTATTGCATAATACATTTTTTGCAGATCTGTAACCCAAATATCTGGTATAACAGCACAAAGTTTGGAAATCTTACATATCGTATAGACAATATATACGATAACAAGTTCAACTAGCCCCGCCTAGATATTCGAGTCTGTCCGTCTAGTTTAAACGCCTTGATCTCTGCAACCATAAGAGCTACAAATATTAAATTTGGTATGTGGGTAGATCTATGCCATACGCAGTTAAACTCTTTTACGAATCTTGTAAGACACGCCCAACAAGCCCGCAATTCACTAAAAATCGCACAGTTTGTGTAATTGAGCATAGAGGTATTCCAAGGGTATTACAGTTAAAAGAGCTTATGTTGATGGTTATATATTTAAAAAAAAAAATAAAAAATAAAAAAACTTAGAAGCTATTAAAAAAGCAATTTGTATAGGTTTTAAAATTTTAATTGGAATAATTACTTCATTCTCAATTGCTTTCGATCCAGATAAAAGAAATAATTTGTTTACTTATTGTCAAAAAAAAGTTGGAGATACTTTTTACCTTTTATTCATGTGTTTACGATGAGTATAACAAACGCTACAAGTATATAAACTAGTAAATTTATGCTTTAGTCACAACAAAATAATAAAAATTATACTTAATTAATTAAATTTAAAAATTTAATTTTGTACCTTTTAGCATATATCGCATACACTCGACTGCAGCGTTCGCCTCAAGTTAATAGTTACTAAATGTGCCCACACTCAAAGTAGTAATTGCACTGACTAAACGAATGCTTTTTATGGACATGACACAAGTGCAGCATATAGATCATAGCATCTGGCAGACTTTAGCCATTATTCAGATGCATATATATAGTGTGTACATACACTGAGAGAAAAATCATGATTTTTCGTAGTTGAATGAAGAATTTCCGGGGTCAAAAGTGCAATGAGCAACATATAAGAATGAAATGCTTCACTTCTTGTAATCGTTCTTAAAATTCTTTGTTTTAATATCATTAACTTTAAAGATTAAAATAAATTGCAACTCGCACTTAATTTGATCTTTCTGTATACTTGATTTAAATTAAATCCTTTTATTTCACTACATAACAAAAAAAGATTGATTTAATCGTGTTATTAAAATTCCTATATGTATTTGCATTAACTTCAACGATTTAAATAAAATATGATTCGCATTTAATTTAATTTTTATTTGAACTTAATTAAATTTAAATCTTGCTCTTTGCCTGAATTAAACTGGATGCTAGGACAAAACAAGATTCATTTGAGAGTTTTATTTCGTAGATCAAATTATTGTTAATTTTTCTGAGTGTAGCTATAGACACTAAATACTGATATAAAGAATTGGGTCATTCCAACAGATTGCGGCGCAATGAAATATTTGTGCAGTGCACACGCATAATTTCAATTGGGCTGCATAAAAATGTATTTTTAACTAAGCAATTTTAGTGCGGAAAACTCAGACAATGTGAGGCATGGAATGGGAATGGACGGGGGAAGCGGAGGCAGTAGAGGGAAGTGAGTGGGTGGGGCAGGAGAGTGGTTGCGTCTGGGTGGTTTGGGTGGTTTGACTGGAAGGCAAACCACTTTAGAAAATCTCATGGTAGCTGCTCCTTTTTCTTGCACGCAGCGCAATAAATTGAAATGCAGCGCAAGTAGAATGGCAAAATGGCCAAAGAAAAGCAGAAAAATTAAAGCAACTGTGCGGGCGAGTCGGAGGCAACCGACTGCGGATTTAGATGCAATCAGAGAGAGAAAGAGTCTGAGAGTGAATTCATTCGTTGTAAGCCACTTGTCAGGCAAACAGGCGGCGAGTCCTCCAAATTGTCAGTTAGCTAGTTACCCCCAGCTGTGGCACCTCCCCCTACAGCCCCCTCCCCTTGTCTCTGTCCCTGCCCCTGACGTTGCACTCCTTCCTGTTGCACCAGCCACAATTTTAGCAGTTGTTGTCAAGTGGCTTTGGCTTTGGCTCTGGCTTTGGCTATAGCTCTTGCAACTTTTTCTTGCTGCCACTCGAAGCGTCCAGTTTTGGTGGCATGGGGCACGGAAACTACAAAACTGTGGCTCAATCTGGCCACTTAAGAGAGGCAGAGCAACGGAAGAGAGAGAGAGAGGGGAGGGGGAGGGGGAGCGGGAGGGAGAGAGAGCGAGAAACACGTACTGTGGGAGAGAAAATTGCCAACTGCAACTGGGAGGAGGTCACTTGTCCACTTGTAGCAGCTGTAAGCGTGCAACATTCTGTTGCCTCGCTTCTTCTTGCACTTCTTCTTTATCTTCTTCTGCTTCTCCGTCTTCTTCTTCTTCTACTACAACTTGTGGTTGCCTGTTTGCTTGTTTGGGTGGCATTTGAGGCAATTTCAGCTAATTTCATGTTGGTTAGCTTTCTGCAAAGAATTTGATCTCATCAATGCTGGAATTGTTGTTGCCGTGAGACAGAGACGAAGAATTAGAGAGTGAGCGAGATGCATTCTAAAGTAGATCCAAGTTTTTTCTACTCTCTATGCAATATAGCATACTTAAATACGCAATTGTACCAATAATAAGTACATATAGAAATAATAATAAAATATAAAAATATCTTTTCGAGATTGAGATATAGTATAAAATAATTGATATATTAATTTATTGGGGTAAAAAGAAAATTATATATAACAAAACTTAAAGATTGAAAATAGTTCTGAATATAATTAATTGAATTATAATTGAGTTGTTAACGAAAAGATACTTTAAATAAAGAAATTATGGTTTTCTTAAAATAAATATATTCCGGATAATACGATTATTGACGCAGTTCTGGCTAGAATCAAGTAGAAATGTTTTAGTTTCACTTTTGAAACTTATTAAATATTAAGCTAAGTAAAGCTAATGATGCTCAAATCACTCAACAAAACTTTTCAAAGAAAAAGCCAAGCTCTTGAAAGTAATACCCAATATAATATACATTTAGATAATTCTTAAACTGACTGAAAATAACAAAGCTATATCTCTCCTACTTTATTTTAAGTAAAATCGCAGTAATCAAATTACTAAATCGATTTGAGCTAATCTCGGTGACTAAATACGCATCAACCTTGAGACGAAAGCGCTAAACTTTTACTCAAAATAGAAAAAAGAAGAAAACTTAACCCACTTCGGGAAGTGTGTCAATTTGTTGACTGTTTTGTAGCTGCTGGCCAGCAATTGTAAAAATATATATACTATATATGCTTATATATATATGTATATATAACTGGAATCAATTGAAACTAGCAGCTTTTTGCTGATGTTGTCGCTTTGAACTGTTGCAACTGAGGTGCCACAACAACTGCTGGAACTAAGACCTATTTGCAGTCGAAGATACTTTTGTATCTTGGCGCTGGCAATCGATAAAAGTTGTCTCAGTGCGTTTCTATGGCAATGCAGCTAAAGATTTCAATTTGAATTGCAGTCGATGTGGAGCTTAAGACCCACATAACTACCTGTCAGACGGCTCAAAGTCGAGAGCCAGCATTCGCATATGTGTCATTGAGTGCTCAATGCATCTGACAGATGCTTTTCCAGTGCGAATAAAATAAAAAGCGAAAGAAAACTGCCGGAGGGTGTATGACTTTCCCTGCACAAACGCATCGATTACCATTTCCATTTGACAGCCATTTCTTTGTGGAATTTAAATTTGTTTCGCCTGCTCTCTTTTAAATCCGTCGGCTTATAATAGCTTATTAAAAATTACGACACCCAACAAAGAAAACGCTTAATTAAAGCGCCGACGAGAGACACGAATTTTCCCAGCCGCAGCTTGTACAAAATTTGAAAAGCTGAAAAACTACAGCACACAAGAGAAAGACCCCAAAAAAAGAAGAAGAGGAGAGTAGAAGAAGAAAAATGAAGCGAGGGTGGCCCGTGAATGACAGACGGAAGCCAGAGCTACGAGCTGAGGAAAGCCGCAAATTAGACGTTAGAGTTACGGCTACAGAGATACTGAGATACAAAGATACAGAGAGACTTGTACTCAGATATTTAGATACACGAAACTCAAAGGCGAAGACGGCGGACAGCGACAATTGCAGATAACGGCTCAGAGCATAAGAAACCAGTAAACACTGAGCAGATCAGTCGACTAGAACATTACAGACGGACGTAACCAACAGCAGGTGACGCTGTACATTGTTTTTCAAATAATACTCACACAGTCGAGTAAAAGGTCTGTTGCATATCTCCGATGTTTCTGATGAAGAATGCTTATAGTTTTCGAGATCAATCAGGTTGCTAAGCTTTTTTCGGGTTAGCGGAGAAATGGGGCAAGATATCAAGAATCTACAACAAACTAAATCTGCTTGTAACATAGGAGAACCTACATACCAAAAATGGTGTATCTAGCTCTCACAGATCTCAAGATCTTCATACGGATGGACAGACAGTCGGACATGGATATGTCGACTCAGCTCGTCATCTTGATGAAGCATTTACATATACATATAATATTATGTGGGGTCTGTTATACCTAATAGACCCATTTATACCTTTTAAAGGTGCAGGGTCACAAAACCAAGCAAAACAAAACAAAATCAAGAAAGACGAACGAAAAAACAATGTTAACGAAAATAGCATTTAAGGAGAAAGTGCGCATACCAAAGCCAAAGTTTTACAGTCTAACAATTACAACAACAACAGCAACAACAACATGATGTTGCTGCCGAGAAGGAAAAGAAAAAGAAATGTTGACTAGCCGAGGCAGTAAGTAGTAAAAGCCGAGGGAGGCATAGAAGACGCTGCCAGACCAGAGCAGGAACAAGTTTAAGATACAACCAACGAAATCCGCTTCGGGCTACACATATAAAGTGAATGTGGAACTGAACTCAACTGAACTGAACCTAACTGAACTGGGAACTGGTAACTGGGAACTGGGCACAGGGAACTTGCAATTGAACCGCAACTAAAACGAACCGAAACGAATCGCAACGAAATTGTATCTCAACGACGGATCAACTGATCAACCAATGCGAATCTGTAGCTGTATCTGACAGATACACCTAACGTCAAACTGGCTCAGAGTTTAATGACCAGTCGATCAGCTAAAAAGCTAACCCCCAAATCAAGTGTAATGTTGGACTTAAAATCTCAAGTCTGTGCAGTCTGATAAGCTTCATATGATGGCTCAACTGCTGACATCAAGGTCTCAAAGTAATACTTAAATCGAAGCTTATATATTGGCAGTCTAAATATCAAATAAATAAAGATCATAGCTATCATTAATAATCGATATTGACATTTATGAAGTTCAGTTTAAATATTTTAAAACCTCATTTCGTTAAGAATCTCTTGGACTTGGCATCTAGGTCTTAAAGTAATACTTAAATCGAAGCTTATTTATTGAAAGTCTAACTCAATAAATTATTGCAAAAATTAATATAGCCATAATTAATACACGATCTTGACATTACATATTTAAATTTTATAAGTTTATTTTAAATATTTTAAAACCAGCTTTCGATGAGAGCCTCTTCGACTCGTGATCAAGGTCTCAAAGTTATAATAAAGTT
This sequence comes from Hypselothyrea guttata, assembly GCA_035045125.1. Lineage (NCBI taxonomy): Eukaryota > Metazoa > Arthropoda > Insecta > Diptera > Drosophilidae > Hypselothyrea > Hypselothyrea guttata. Next base: position 418,742 of record JAWNNJ010001820.1, read on the forward strand.
CCCGATTTTTTTTATTCATTTCAATTAAGTCGATTAATCCATTCACAACTGAAATTAGTTTCATTAATAACTGATCCTATAGCCTATAGTTTTATTTTAAATATTGTTAAATATATTCTTTAAAATATCATTTAATTGGGTTGTAAGAACAAATAATTTTTGTACTTATTATATGTAAGACTTTATTTCAAATATTTCGATTTGCTGAAACCTGAAGCTTTATGTAAATGAAAAAATAATTTAATATTCTAAAGCTCAGGATTACTTCAGTCCGTTGCATGCGACTGTTCCGCTTGACATTCTGAAATGTCAATATGCTAAGGACAGAGAAGACGGTCTGTAATTAGTATAGTGTCTTAAGCTACAATTACATTGGGACTCTGCTAAGCTTACGTATCCGTTTCGGTTACCTGCGGAGAGAGAAAGAGCGTGTAATGTGAAAAAGATGATACTCGCACCTTCTCTTCACCTATGGAAAGACCTTGAAAAGCATGCCACGGCGAGGCAACTGCAACTGCAACTGCAACTGCAACTTTCACCAGCTGCAATGCAGTGCATTAATCTTTCACGCGTCACAGCAAAAGATATGTACGAAACGAAGCGAATTGGTTAAAAAACACAAATGAAAAAAAAACAGAAACTAGTAAGGATGGGGCAGATCAGCTTAGCGGAGAGATACAGTCGGACCTAGCCGACAGTAGAAGACGCTGTAATACATACATTTCTGAGCAAATTGTCTGTTGAATATCTTAGCTGTTTCTTAACCGATCGTAATGAAATTTGCAGCATCGATGGATAGTAATATAGACTACGTAATTGGCAAATAATAAGTCGGTCACTTCAAAATTGTGGCTGATAAGGTTTATTGGTTAGTGTGATAAGGGTGATAGGTTTAAAAAAAAAAATAGCTAAATCCAAATTGATTTGTTTACAGCATTTACTCGCACCAACTTAATAGACCTCTTTGAACATATTGAAAATACAGGGTCTAAAAAGAAACTACAAAAGCCGAATGAAAACGAAGCAAAATTTATACCAAAGACGAGTCACAGTTACAATCGCAACACCAACACCAATACCAATGGCAATCGCAATCGCAATCACAGTCACAGCTTCATAATTATCATTGTCGACACGAAATGCAACTGCAACTGGCAAGGCCTCTTCTTGCCACATGGAATTAATGCATTGTTTTTGCCCTGTCTAGAGTTGTCTATCAACTAAAAACAACAACTGCAACAGCAACAGCCAAAGCATCAACTCGACTCGACTCCAAGCTTAGTCTTCAGTCTTTCAGTCTTCAGTCTGCTTCTTCTATTCGTAGCAGGTTCTTCAAGAAAATGGCGTCAACACACTGCCCAATATGTCTTTATATGCGTTCTATAGACTGTTGCATCTTTGCAAATAATTCTGCGTACACTGCGCGAAAAGTATGTATAAAGATACAGATCTTCAAATTTTTTTTAAATTCCTTCTTTCTAAATTAGGTATTTCCATATCAACATTTTTTTCTGTGGCCCTTAATTTCGATACATCCTACTCTTAACTTAGTTGTTTTCTTTTCCTTACTATATCTCTTCAAACCGAATTCGTATAGTCAAAATTTCCAAACCTCTCGAGTTCATTAAATATTTTTCTTTAATTCCAGTGTTCCGATAACTCAGAATTCGTATTAAATTTTTAACTATACCTTGGAATTCCCATAATTCTAGTTTTCGTCCCATAACCTTACATAACTTAGTATATATATATATCTTTACTTTCAATTTCGCCTTATTTTATTTTCTCCTTAATTCTTGAAACATAAAATATTTTTTCTTGTACCCATATATTTAAATATGTGTATGATAAACCCGCATAAGTCTACACGTTTTCCCGAATTAAACAATTAAATTCAAGTACTAAAACTCTCTAAAACTTAGCACTCTTAATTCCAAGGTCTGCATTAATATCCTCTTGATGTTATACATTTTATAATGCTGAGTTTTCGTAACTCTATTTTTTATAGATATATATATTTTAGTAGATGTAGTATTTTGATTTAAGTAATATCCCTAATGATATATTTCTCCAGATATTGTGTAAATTTATAATTTAAAAAGCAAGATATCAGATTTTTCGGTTAGTTTAAAGCGCATATCTTAAATCTGGCTTGTTTATAATTGCAAATGATTGTATTATTTTGCTCAGTGTAGGTGTTAATGGTTACACATACGAATATAGTACCTCGATATGCACACAAACGTATAAACTATATGGTATACCCTGTGCAATTTGCCTTAGCTCACGTTTCTCGCTTTGTTTCGCAAGATGTTTCATGATGAAAAATAAAAAAATAAAGAGCAAGAAAAAATTTCCGCTGTCTGTTTTGCTTTTCTTGTTCCGTTTTCTGATGCTGTGCATCTTTAGCTTTAGCTTCAGCTTCAGCTTCAACTTCAGCTTTTTTTCTATGCGCCCTCAGACTCTGCTGTCTTCGGTCTGTCTACCTTTTAATAAAAGTTTCTTTCTAGTCACAGATTTTTCAGCTGTTTTCGCACTGCATATTGAAGAAGTTCTGCTAGGTTTCGGCCCAGTTCTGTGCTGCAATCGGGTGCTGGGACCCTATGGAAGGTAGGACCTTGGATAGGGCAGCTCCCTCTTCAGGTACAAGGTGAGCAACAGTTGCGACAACAAAATAAACTTGCTCATTTTTTATGTTTTTTTTATGTTAACCTGATGATGAAGCAGGGAATTGAGGGGGCAGGAGCTGGGGAGTGGGATTTCCCAGTGCTTAAGAACACAAAACGATTTATTTTATGATGTAGTCTCAACAGAGATTTATGTAAAAGCACGTGTTTTACAGTCTTTATAAATAGTTTTAATACATATTAATTTGCTTTGATGTTTTTGCAATGCAGACAGCAAGGAAAACCTTGCAGAAATTAAGCATCTTATGATGGGAGAATGCATAAAAAACCTCTTTATACATAAGTAACTTGTATTTTTACATTTTGTTGTCATTTTTTAGACTTATATTAAATGATTCATTTAATAGACAACTATAAAAATTAATTTTAAACAAAGTTGATAAGAATAAAGCATTACTTTTTTGAATATCCGGGTACTTCAATTTATGAAACTTTGGATTTTTACTCTAGGTCGGTTATTATTGGCATTGAATTTTAAAATGGTTATTAATAAAATCCAATTAATCCAAATAAGATATTTAATTCAATAAATTTTGTATTTTATTTACTGTACGTATTTATTCAATAATATTTTATTTATAATATTTTTTATATACGTATTTTATTTGTTTTCAGCATGAAAGCATCTGATGCTCTGGCATTGTATTCTAAAATTTTATTTCATACAGTTAAATTAATATATTAAATTATAATTATTATAAATTTAATTTATTGTTCGTTATTTTATTTATACTATTTAATTTACTTAATAATTGAATAATTTTATTTTATTCATTTTACTTTATTTGTATTATTTGTTTTATATTATTTATTTATTTTATTTTTTATTTTAATTAATTATTTATTAATTTATTATTTATTTTAAAGTAATTTATAAATGTTATTTATTATATTTTGTTTGTTTAATACTTCGTATTTTATCAATTACATTTATTATATTGTCATTATATTTCATATATTATTTACTATGTATTTATCATATATTATTTTATTGGTTTAATTGATTAGTTAGTTTTTTAATTTCAATAATAATAATATTATTTATTTTTATTGTATTTTATAAATTTTATTTATTTTATTTTTTAAATCTATTTCCAATATTTTATTTGATGTATTGTATTTATTTTCTAAATTTGTTAGTTTATTTATATAAATTTGCACAGTCTTTAATCTTTTGCAAGGCAACCAGGTTATTTATTGGTATGCAGTTCCCGGCTTACACACACACACACACACACAGAATGACTGATATTAACTGTGTGTGAGTGTGTGCTATGTATCTGTGTGAAAAAGAAACTGCATGCTAGCTCAAGTCTAAATCGAGTTTTTCCATTATTATTATTATTTTTATGTTTTTGCGGCTCTCAAGCTGATTTTTCCTGCTCAACTAATTTTGTCTGTCTATCTGTATGTTTGTATGTATGTATGTTTGTATATATTTAAGTATGTATGTATAAATATTTGTGCATTTCTGATTTTGTGTGTGATTTTTCATAGACATAATCATTATTTTTCCAGTGCTGTGCTTTCATTACTGGTTTTCCACAAACACAACAAAAACAAGCGACTTGGAAGCCACTTGGTCATGTTAACAGTTTCAGTTATTTGCTTGGCTTTAAAGCACTTGGTGCATTGATTTCTTTGACGCAGCAGCAGCAGCAACAACAACAAATGCAACAACAGCAGCAACAGCAACAACAACTCTCAAAGTAAACTAAATACCGCTGCTGCTGCACTGCATACACACACACACACACACACACGGACAGTGCATATATATGTATTTGTGTGGACTTGTCGAGTGCTCACTGGAATAATCAAAGAAACAACAGTATAAACAACAACAACAACAACAATGGCATTGCAAACATTTCCACCTTAGCCGCTCTCTCATCTCTTGCGCTCTCGCTCTGCTCGCTGCTCTCCTGAATTTACCTGAATATCGGCTGAGTGGATCCATCAAACATGTTGCGTTGCATACAAGTTGCACTTCATACATGTTGCAATGGCATACAAACTCTACTTCCATATTTATGCCTGCTTTTATTGCCTTGCATCGCTCACTCTCTCTCTCTCTCTCTTTCTCCTACTCTCTCTCCCACTCTCTTCATCACCCACTCTTGCTCGCTGCTCAGTTGATCAAGTGCTCAATTATTATGACTCTTATTGCTGGGTTTCCGAAATTCGCATACCAATGCTTCCAGTGAAACCAATTCCAATTCCATTTCCAATTCCAATTCCAATTCCAGTTTTCAATTGGAACAGAGCGCTGAAGAGCTCTGCCACAGGTTCAACACACCCGTAACGCTGCACTGTTATTACCAGTTTCTTACCAGCTCAGAGGCTGCAGACAAGAGAGCGCCGAAGAGAGCGGGCAGCTCAAGAGCAACGTTGGCTTCAACATTTAAGAGAGAGCGCAAGTGATCAAGTGAGCGTGTTTAGAGTATATGCGGGTGCTCATGAGCCAGGGCTGCAGACTAGGCATTTAAATCGATATTGAACATTGAAAACATAATCGATTTTAGTCGATATATTTGATATATATCAGATATGACAATAAAAATTGAGCTAAGAAAATTGTCTGCTAATATTTTAGAATCTTTTAGTTATTCACATTTAGTATTTGTGTTTAAAAGTTTTTAATAAATTAATAAAAATGAAAATATCGTTTTACTATTTGTCGGGAAAATAAGTCACATTTATTTAAAAAAAATATATAAAAAAAATAAAAAATAAATTAAAAAAAAAATTATTACAAAATCTGAACCATTCTTTCTAGTTTCTTTGCAAAGTCTGCAATATTGTTTCTTTAATAACTTTTGTGTTTTTTAACCAATTGAAATGAGCTATTCAGAATAGTGAAATATAACATTAGATAGTATATATTCTTAATAACAATCTTCTATGTTGAATATTAACGGCTTAAATCAGGGATCGCAAATAATAATTATGGGTTAAAAACAGGATATACAAAATTGGAGCCAAAAAAAAAAACATCGTCGACGAGTGCAAATAACACACATATCCTTTTTTTAACGGCGATTCAGGAAAAGGATAAAACTTTTATTTTGCAATTTTTATAATAAAAATAATTATTATTTTGCAATTTTTTTTATAAAAATTGACAAATAATAATTATTTTGCAATTTTTATTTTAAAACTTATAATAATTGCGATCCCTGCCTTAAATTGATTAAAGCGTGGCATCCAACAATAAAAATAAAATTGATTTGTGTATAGTATAAAAAACATAACTATATTGACTAAACTCATCGTTCTGTTAAATACACTTGACCAAAGTAATTAACCCAATTTTAACCCATGTCATTGATACAGGCTATAATTATTGGCTTACGGGTGAATAATATCGAAGTGCATCTGTTTCCGATTTTATATAATTAAACTAATTTTGAATAGTATAGGTTAAGCCAGATATATGGTAAGCTGATAAGAAATACATATTTTTGCATAATCGGTATTGTCGATATAAATCGATAAGCTACATGACAGATACAATAGTATTTTAAGAGGACTGCAAGAGAACGAGATGGATAATCAGTTCTCTGTAAATATGGCATATAGTACTATATCTCTTTCAATCAGCCGCAGTCAGGGCACAAAATGTCATCATAAATTGCTGTATGCTGAATTGCATATCATGCATCAAAAGGCAAAGAGCTTAGCACCCGCATCCGCACCCACCTGTAGCTGTAACCCATACACAGATACACACACACACAGATACAGATACACTCACACACACAGGTACAGATACATTTACAGCTAACAGAGCTGGCAACAGGTGACGCATGACATGAAGACTAATGGGAAGGTGCGTTTGCGAAAGGCCTCGAAACCCACTTCTGACTCGGTTTCAGCTTCTGCTTCTTATTTTAGCTTCTGCCTGCTGCTGAATAATTTGCCAAGCTGCAATGGGCGAAAATTAACATGGCAGCATGCTGCAGTCGAGTGTGCTCGGCTTGAAAAGGCTACATTTAATTCGAGATGATATACTAAATGGAAAAAACTTAAAAGAATGCTTGTAAATAAAGTTAAAAGTTTTCGATAGCTTCAATAAAAATTTTAATTAATTATTAACTTGCAAGTTGCTATATCACTCGGCAGGTATCGATATTTTACAGGGTTCGGTAATAAGCATATATTAAATATAATTTATTTAATTCAACTAAAATATTTATATAATAATATATAATTTAATATTACAAAATTAAGAATAGGTCAAAATAAATCTGCAAAATGTTCTTCAAAACAGTAAAGATGTGGGTACAGGGTATAAACATACAGTAATTATTACTTATTATCAAAATATAAAATATTATAGAAAGTAGACCTTTATTTCAAAGTAGACATTTAATTAAGGAGAATATATAAGATATTTGCATACGTATGTATATAATGAAAAAATTCTTAGAAATCATAAACTATATCCATACCTGATTACAACAGACGAAAGCTTAATGATACAACACTCAAAGCTGACATTAAAAATAAACCTCTAAGTATAGAGAAAAGAAAAAATATTTATGTACGTCTATAAATTAAAAAAAAAATTCTTAATAATTATAAACTAACACATATCTGATTACAACAAACGAAAGCTAAATGATATAGCACTCAAATCTGACATTCAAAATAGTTTAATAAGAATAAGGAATATATTAAAATATGAACATATTACTATATATTAAATTTCCAACAAACAAAATATAAAACATTTGTATACGATAGATTATAATCATAGTCTTATGCCTTACATATCGCTTGCAATTTACGATGCACATAAACCTAAACAACCCCTAAAAACTTGTAATGCTACCGGGTATGCAGATAAGCCATAGGAAAAATTGATTGTCAGTTAGTCAGCTGACTTGATCGCTTACGACTTCAACTATAGCTGTCATGCGGGCTTTTTGAGTTTCACATTTTGGTCTCATTGTGCCTTAACTGTCATTGTCATCGTCATCGTCATCGTCATCGTCATCGCGATGATTATCATTAGTGATTATCATTATGGCGAGCAGATGTCGTCATCAGCATAATGCAAATGTAATTAACATGTTAAAGAACTGACAAACGCCATAACTTTTGCCGCCTCTCGATCATAATTGCGCTTTTCACAAAATGTGTCAAGGTGTTTGTTAACCAAAAGACTGCAAACTGCATTCACATTTCCACAGGAGTACACACACAACAATTGCAGTTGCAGTTGCAGTTGCACTTGAGACCACAAATTATTTGCCATTTTTTATTTTTTATTTTTTTTGACAACTTTGCATATGAATATAATAAATAGTAATATAACAAAAGTTAAAATTTATGGCTTTAGCTGAAAGACATTCAGCTTGTGTGTATGCCTGTCAGTATCTTTTTTATGGCAACTCAATAGCTAAATTTTAAGCAAATTAAATAACAAAATATGCGAATGAGTCGTGAGCAACCGACAGTAGTCTAAGAAAAACACATGATAAACTTTCAATCCTCCCCAAATTACATTTTAATCTGATAAATCAGCAATAGAAAATTCTAATATTTGACTAATTAAGTTTTACCTTAAGAGCAAATTAAATATATAATAATTTTATATAATTAGATTTATAAAATAATTAATAATAAATTCAAATATCTCGTTAAATAAATGTACTATATGTATACATTTTGTATACTCCCCATATTCATTTTTTCCTTTTTATGCCTCATTTTAAATTTATTTTATTTTTGTTATTTTTTTATTTAAACCCAGAATGTCTTTTATTTTAAATTTACATTTAGTTTAATATTTTAGTTTCTCTTATGCTTGATTTTAATATGTTTGTTAATATTATCTGTTAACTGGCATTAGTCGACATTAAATAAATATAAAAATAATTTTTTCCAACTACGAATATTTTATTCAAGCATAACTCTCAAATATTTCAAATTGTACTTTCAGAAAACTTAAATATATTAACTCTTTACTTTTATAAGATATTATTTATTATTTTTATTTATTTTGTCCATTAAATTTTCCTTTTGCTAGACGTTGAGCCCGAATTTTCAACTTCAGTTATAAAGTCACGTCGCTTTACAATTGTAAAATAAATAAAATTTAAGTAAAATTATTCAATTATTTATTCTAACTACGAGTGAAATTTATATATTTTAAATAGTACTTTCAGAACAATAAACATATTAACTCTTTAAGTTTAAAAGATATTATTTATTGTTAAATTATTTATTCTAACTACGAGTAAAACTCAAATATTTCAAATAGTACTTTCAGAAAACTTAAATATATTAACTCTTTAGTTTTATAAGATATTAGTGTTTAAAAATCCTAAAGTAAATGGCAAATAAAATGTCCTAGGATATTTATTCTTATAAGCCAAGTGATATTCAGGTAGTTATTAAAAAGTTATAAAATGATAATTTTGTAAATATAAGTATTATACTTAAAATTCAAACAAATAATAAAAATTAAATTTTATAGCTGCTGAACAGTTGATAATGATATTAAAGGACCTTAAACATATTTAATTTGATGTTCTCTTGTGCATTTTGGTGATTCTTGCTAGGCATACACGTAACTGTCTTCTTTTCAGCGAACGTAAAATACTAGACAGCCAGTTGCCACATGAAGCTCCGTTGTAATACCCATTGTGCCACAAGGGGAGAAGCGAGGGGAGCAAGGGGAGCGAGAGGAGCAAGGAGAGTGCGAGATTTAGTTGACTTTTTGTTTGGTACGGAAATGGCAAAATGGCATGACAAAACGGGCGATGCATCGAGGCTACAGGAGCGGAGCTGCAATGCCAGATACAAGCGGACGTGAAGCTTTCTCCATCTCCCTCTCTGTCTGTCTATCTAGCTATCTCTTTCTCTTTTGCTTGCTATTGTTTAGCTACTGGCAAAGTGTACGCTGGCACGCCATGAGGAATTGCAAGGGAATGGCATCGAATGAAATGGAATCAGCTCAGGGACAGCACCTACATACTGTCTGAGGGATGAGCTGTTACCTTAGCAGGGCCAAGGGGTTGTGAAGGGGAGGGGCGGGAAGGGGCGAATTTGGAGGGTGCCACATTCGTGCAAATGTAATTTAAAATGGTCTTTGGTTTTGGCATTACGGAAGTCGTTTCTAACGTGTTTTCCAGCACGGATCTGGTAAGGTTTTTCTTGTTTCTTTTTGGCAACAACTACAAATCAATGACAATAATGTTGATTTATTGATGCCATGCAAATGATATTGCCCATGTTAACTAATTGAATTTATTTTAAATTTGTAAAACATGATAAAAATAAAAGAAAACGTAGTTTTTACCCTTTGGGCTGCTCCTCAATCGGGGCATTTAAAATAGGAATCTTTAGGTTGAAATACCTTTTCTTTTATAATTCCACCATAAGTTTTTTTTATAGAGCAAAGGTTTAAGAATTCTAATATTTTAAAACCATATAATTATATTTATTTTAAACTTAAAAAAAAGATATCAGACAAGGAACAAATATTTGACGCCCGAAAACACATTTCTCAGATACATATATAAACTCTTTGACAAACTCTTCACTTATTTTAAAAAGTTTTTGGCTGAAATAAAATGTTTCTTAAATTAAATTTTACTTTTGTAATTTGTGATATTTTACTCTGAAATCTTTAGCACCTAAAATATGGCTTATATTGTAATATCAAACCACTTAATCTGATTCACATTTCAGATGTAAATCGCGCTAATAAAAAATCACAACTTGCAATAATAAAATCAATAAAAACAAATTTTACATATCAATACAAAAATGTCTCAATATAAGCATTCAAATATATTGATTTTTTTCAGTTATCATTAAAATCAACTAAAAATTCAGTGCAAAAATGCCACTTTGAATTTGATTTAACTTCAGTTTATTTTACTTGTTGTTCAAATTCAGCTGGCAAGTAGGTTTACTGCTGTCACTTGTTCAATTCCTTGGCAGAGAGTCAAATATTTTGATGAAGAAGGAAGCTGGCAGAAGTTGTACGACTTACCTGAAAAGAAATAAAGCAGACGAGAATGAAAATAACTTGAGAAGTTTTAATTGTGCTGTACAACAACAACAACAAGTCGAAAGCGAAAACATATAATGTTGGTGTTAATTAAGTTATCTACTTTAAAGTGAACATATTAAAAGTTAAGAGAAATCCTTGTAGGCAATAACAGTTTTTAACTTTGTCAAGATTTATATTTTATAAAAGTTTGGTTTAACTTAATTAACTACAGAATAATTTGTTGCTGCCATTTTTAATTTATAATATTATTATTTTATATGTGTATATTATTTTTGTTGCCTACTTTTAGGCACTGTTGCTAAATCTCAAGTTCAATATTATTCTAATCTGTATTTATTACACTTGCATATATTTATTGTTTTTAATTATAATTGAATATAAAAAATTATTTTATAAACTAGTGAAAACATTATTCTAATACATTTATAATTTATTTTATATAGTATTTGTCGATAAATACAAGTTGACACAGAAGATTTTATTACATATGAAAATTCTGCATAACATTAAATTAATGAATAAAAATAAATTATTAAATAAAATTAAATTATTAAATAACATAAAAATAATAAATACAATAAAATTAGCGTACAGCTTTAAACAATAAATAAAATTAAATTTTTCCGTTTTGTCTATATTTTATTATTTTTTGTATTTTTAAACATTTTTGTATTTTAAACATTTAATTATTATTTTTATTTTATCTCAATAGGTTTTAGTAATTTTTCTTAAAGAAAACCTTTGTTTTACTTTTTGCAAATTCCCAGTAAATTAAGTTAAATGTTTCTATAGTTTGTTAGGTCAAGTTCAACAGGCACACTCTCATACACACACACACACACACACACACATACACTCCTACACTGAACACTAGAAATTGCAGAAAACTTTTAATTCGACTTAATAAACTTTTACAGTCCGAGCAAAAGTTGGCCATACTTAAAATGTTGTGAAAATGCAGACACACGCACACAAACAGCTCATCATATCAATTGGGAAAATAAATTTAAATAATTTTTAAGATCTATAAATTAGGGTATTACATTTGTAAATATATTTCCCGAAAAAACTTATGTAATTGTTAAAATTGTGCATAAAGACTTATGTAAGTAGGCAATTTATGATGGCAATGAATTTTTGGGCTGCATAAGAAATTGCAAATCAGAGGAATAACAAGAAGAGCGGTAGAAGAAAAGATGCAAAAAAGCAGATGCGAAGTAAAGGGGGAAAAATACGGAAAAGCAAGCAAAAAGAAAGGAGAGAAAGAAAAATGAAAGGGAATGACGAAATGCCAGAAAAATGAAATATAAGAGATAGACACTAAAAAACTAGAGAAAAGAAAAGAGAATAAGAAGAATGAAAGAAAAGAACAAAAGCAAAAAAGGAAGCAGAACAAAGATGAAAGGGCAAAGAATATAATAAATGAAAAAAAAGAAACAGACGGAAAATATGACAGAAGAATGAAAAAGGACAAGATGACAGAAGAATGAAGAAGGACAAGAGAGAGTAAAGAGTAGAGAAGTGTAGGGTGAAATTGTAAGATAATGAGGAAAAACGGAAGAGAAACGAAGTTTTAAACAGAGTGCAATGAGATAATTATTAATTATTATTCAAGTAAAGAACTTTTTGCCTCAACTTTCGCCCAATTTGTTTATAGAATATATCTCAACACCAAATTATGTATATTTAAATTTACAAAATATCTGTGGAAGTAAATGGTAAAATTATAACCATATTTTACGCTCTAAGTAAACCCTTGTACAGCGTCATGAAATTGTTGATAAAAATGTAAATACGTTGTAGCAGAAAAAAAAAATAAAGGGAAAAAACAACAACAACTTGGGACAAGGTCAGAGTGGAATCCCAAGGAGCTGAGTTGGCACCCCCTAACCCTAAAGGTAACTGAAATCATTAGATGTTATGAAAATAAGTATTGTGCTGACAGTTTTCACTCGTTATCCTATCAAATTAAGGACGTTGGAAAATATGCATAACCACGTAGGGAGCATGGACTGCATGGCATAATCAAAATATTTTCACTTTGACAAGCGTCAAATGCATAGAGCGAAAAGTGGGAACATTCTAACAAGTGCCACTAATACAACAATATGTGTAGAGAGGTGTATGTGTGTGTATATATGTGTGTTTGTGTGTGTGTGTGTAACAAAGCTGTAGCACCATAAAAAGTTTTGCTAACAATGAAAATGCATTGGAAAACTGCGTGCACTTCGTGCTGCTTTGCAAAATGACATAACTACGTGCATATGTATGTGTATACTTATGTACTTAGACATGCATGTATTACTCATACGTATGTGTGAGAGGGGAGGGGGAGAGGTGAGGGAGAGAGGGCAGCTCGAGCTGACACATTGTTGGCAGCCAACAGACCAGAGGAGCATACAGTACTTTTAAGCAGACAGCCAGACATACTTACAACTGGATGCCAATGCCATCTGCTACATGCACACATACATACGCATATTTGTGTATGTGTGTGTGTGTACAACCCTTTTAAAATCCAACCCAACCCAAGTCTATGGCAATACATGCTTTTTGGCAACGGACCCGATACGGCAATGCATGTACTTTCCATATAACAGCAGCGAAAGAAGCGAATTTCAAGAGATTTACATACAATTTCCATTGCATTAACCAAGAAATTCAGCCTCGCTTATAGCACACAAAGCCAAAATCTCGTTAACAATTTACTTATACCATAACAAGCCGAAAAAAAGCCGAAAAAAAGCCGAAAAAAATAAATAAAAACGAGTGTTAATGCACCTTTTGGGAGTCAACCTCGTATCGATAACAATGCAGGATTTTCAATGCAATTAGTTGTGTGGGGGAATTTAATATTTAAAAAAAAATAAAAATTACATTTTCATACTAAAAGAACTAATAACTACATATTTGCCTGCCCTAAAATGTATGCTAGACATTTTTTAACAGCAACCATCAAAAATAAATGTTATATTCACCCCTATTTTTAATAGCCTGCCCTAAAAAGTATGCTAGAAAACATTGATAGGGATCACCACATGGCAATTTAATATTGATAAATTATTTATTTTGGAATATTTAATATTATCATATTAAATATTAATTCATTTATAATTTTAAATATTTATTTTGTCATATTATGATTTTTGTCATATTTATGATTAATACTAAATTGACATTTATATACATAATTTTTTAAATAGTTATTTAAGTAATAACTTAAATGTCTACATTCCATATATAAAATAATATACCCTTCATTATCAATCAGTTACAGAGCATTCCGGTAACATTTTCAATCTGTGCAAACAGTTCAATTTATTTATTTTACCAGTCGATTTCTAACCCATCAAAAAATGTAATATACAAAAAAATATATACCAATTGGTTGGGTCAACACTTGACCAAAGTTTTGTTGACCTTGTTTATTTATAATTTGCCAGCGGTCATAAATAAAAACATGGGCCGAAATATTTGTGTATAATGTTTAGAAAACCAATCCCCTCAAAAAGAGGCAAAAGGAAATAAAGTACAACAAATATTCTTTATTTCTTTTGTGTTCATATTGTGGAAAATGTCATAAGAGCAGCAAATCCGTAAAATATTTTCTCTACTGTAATGCTACAAAGTATATACGAACTGTATAGAAAATAGTGCGGTTTTAAACTATATAGTTAGGTATATTTAGGCAAAGCTCAATAATTAATAAATTGTATGTGTATAAAATCTAACTCATAAAAATATGTAATTTATTATAATAATAAATTTTAACTATTCATCTAAGTTTCTTTACATGATCTGTTTATATTAAAATTATTCATCGATTTGAATTCTTTAAATTTATTTATAGATTTATTGAATAACTACTCACTGTTCTTCTAAGTTCCTGTTTATGTATACATCTATTTATCTATTTATGTCTATCTATTTATATTTATAAAGTTATTTGTCCTGACCGAGTGAATCATCATAATAGGCAGCTAGAGTTGAGCCAGAGAAAGTTGGGCCAGCTTGAGTTAGGCAGCGAGAGTTCGGCCAACGAGAGCCAACCAGCAAGTGCTAGGTAGAAACAGTTCGGCCAAAGAGAGTTAGCCCTGAGAGAGTTGGGCCAGTCAGAGTTAGGCCACCGACAGTTCAACCATCAAGAGTTCAGCCAATGAGAGCTAGGCAGTAAAAGCAGGTCTAGCGAGAGTTTGACCAGCAAGAGTTTGATAAGCGAGAGTTGGGTCAGCGAGAGTTGGGTCAGCGGAAGTTGGGCCAGCGAAAGTTGGACATATGAAGCGGAGCTGCCTTGCCTATTTATAAGTCTAGAAAGCCACAAGAAATCTGTATTAGCATCCAAATATCTCTCTATCATATGTATCAAATATATTTATCCAATAATTTATATATTTATTTATCTATCGACATATAATATTTATAAATTGAAGAATTTCATCTGCCTGTATATCTACCTAAACATGTATCTTCTCCTTGAACAATGCAGAAATAAATCTAGCTGCAAAACAAATCAGATAAATACTCTTAGATGCGGCAGATTGTGCTCAAACGCCACATTAGTTTTAATGCTTGTAGGTGGACTTGGACACACCTAGAGCGTATCCAAACAATCTGTCTGCCTTTCTTCCCGTCCGTCTGTTTTCCTGTCTTTCTGTCTGTCTGTCTGTCCATCTGCTTGCATTGCAGTATCTGTTACACGAAAATTGAAACAAATGCGCATTTTCAAAGTCATTTACAGGCAAATAGTCGCAAAGGTTCACTTTCCATTCCTTTGCTTTGGCTTGCCCTTTCGTTTGCTGCTTCTCATTGTCTTCTCCTTCAGCCCTATCTCCCTATTCCCCTATCCACCTGTTCCCTTCACCACCACCTCCCACACCATGCTTTTATCTCATGCGGCAAGTAAAAGCTTTGTATTTTTATTTTTCTTTCGTTTTTGCACTTGTCGTGCAGCGGATTTTCCGCACTGTTATTTTACCATTGGCTTTTCCCTACCCAATGCATTTTCCACCCCCTACCCCCCTCCCCACATCCATCGCAGTGGCGACAATTGCCGCTTTAGCTTTCTGCCTTTTGCACTGAGCTTCAACTATGCTCGTGACATTTATTTTGCGGCTTTTTAAGTGAGTTTTCCCAAGCGCAACTTTTCTTTCTTTCTTTCTGCCAGCTTCAAGTGCTGCTCGCAACTTGTTTTCTTCATCGCCTCCCCCCTGCTCTTAGCCTTTTTGGCCATTACAGCGTCTTCTAGCCCAGACTGTTGCCACTTTAAACTATTGTCATAAGCGATGAGACACCTTTCGCCTGTATTCGGTTGAGTTTTTCGGGCTCTACAATTGCCATGGAGCCATGGAGCCATGGAGTTATTGGGGCCTGGGCGGTTCAATGCACGCGCCGTTCGCCTTTAATCGAAAGTGAACGCCGCTCAGGTGAAGGGGCACTTTGACGAACTCATTTTTTTTTTTTTTTTGGGAAAGTAAAAATTCATAACAAAGGATGAATTGGCAAAAACAAAACAAAACACAGCTACACACAAAAACAATAACAAAACAAATTGCTACATGCATAATAAATGGCTTGCAATTGTTACCCCGTAGCTGGAGCAATTTCTACTGTTCAAGTTTATATAACACTTAAGTGCAACACGATCTGGCGATCGGTTTAACAATTTTGCAAAATCAACAAATCGCTTTATCGCTGTTGCCAAAACGTTGCCAATTTGGCGGGATTTAGAATTCTATTCAGGCTTTTTTTCATAAATGTATTGGGAAATACATATTTATATCTCTAATAATGTATATTGATTCAATAAAGTTTTAGTTTGCATTTTATACTATATTTATATTTTTTTTAAATATATATCTTCTTTTTTTTTGTATTTTGTTGTCAATCTTACAGGTTTTTAAATTTCAATTTTTGAATATATTTACTTATTTTAATTAAAGTGTTGAGCGTTGGCTAGCTTTAGGTCAGATTAGTTGACAATTACAAATAAAACAAGGAACACCCAAGTTTTCTTTTGCCAATATATTTCGATAGCACATCGGCTATCATCTTCAGGGCGAATTGTTTTACACGTCTGCTCCTTTCGGCGTGGAGTAATGATCATTAGCCAACGCTCAACACATACAATGGAAAGGTCGCAGAGAAGTAATAATATTTTAATTAAATTTATTTATTTCATTATTTTAATTTATAAATTTTTTTGTGTTATTTTTAATATATATTTTATAATATCCAGTCGCTCTGGCTTTAAAAACATTGTATGTTTAAATTTAATTCTGTTTTTACAAAAATAAATAAATAAATAATTTTATAATATTTTTGTTGTTTATCTAAATTTTCATTATTTTTGTATGGTATTTATTTTATTTATTTATTTTATTTTATTTTATTTATATTTTATAATATATTTATTTATTTTTATATATTGTGTTTTATATATATATATTTATTTATTTGTTTATAATTTGTTATCAATTAAGCGATTTTCAGAATTTTATTTTAATTTATTTATTACATTTATTTAAAAATATTGCATTATAAGTTTTTATTTTGCATACCGATTTTATTCTTATATATTTTTGCATTTTTTTTGTTCGCTTTTTATTTACTTACATCATAAATTATTCAAAATTTGTTGTATTTTAAAGCTGGCTATCTCTTTCAGCACCGTCCTGCACACACGTGCAATAATCCGCTCAATTTCACACACACACACAGCAGCATAGTTGAGAGAGCTCGAGAGCGCTGTTGTTGTTGTTGTACGAACTGCAAATGTTTGAGATCGAGAGAGCAGCTGATCACTTTGTTTGTTGTTGTTGCTGCTCTCATTGCCATAAGTTCAAGAGAAAGAGAGCCACAGAAGCGCTGCTGCACAGAGCGCGAGAGTGGGACAAAGCGAGTCTGCCTTGCCTAGCTCACATGTGCTGTCCTTTACTTATCTTCCAGGCTTAGTCAGTGAGAGCGCAACAGAGCAGCGCACAGTGGATCCGTCAGAGGCCAAAAATCAAAAAATTGATGTCGTAGGATTTAAACAAAATGTAAACAAATTGTCTCTTAAAAGTCCAAGCTTCTCAATGGCATACCGAATTTATCTGAAAATCTAACGGTACTTTAAAAAAATAGCATTGCAAACATAAACAAGTGTTCAATTTTGCAACGCAACTGCGCTCAGAACGTTTTTCTCTTATCAAGTCGCTCTTTAAAGAGATCACACGTTGGCTACAGTGCTCCGAATTTTATTTTTTAAAATGCATTTTGAAATTGAAGGACTTTACTTCAAATCGAGTTATGAATAATTAACTTTCCTGTTTAAGTTTTTTCATAAAACTAATTTTGTCGAATAACCCTTTTTTGTGTATTTTTTGAATGTCTATTTTATATTTAGTTAAAGTTTTAGTTATGTTGCTAGTAAAAGCGGAAAATGGTTTGTATGTCATTGTGTTTGTCTGACTTTTAACTTGTTAAATGTTATAAAATTAGCTGCAGAAATTTGCAGATGTGTGCTTACTAGTCAATATACTAACGCAGTCAAAGCTGACTCTTTGCCAATTGTAGTGTTGTGCTGTTGCTTTGTCTTCGTCTTTCGTGGTTTGTGTTTTTGCAAAAATATTTGTTTATAAATTAAGATTTCAATTTGTTTTTAATAATACTACCAAAAAAAATAATAAAATATAAAAATATTCGGCAGTTTCCCTTTTAATTGATCAACACATGCAAGCAACGCATTCGCGATTTGTTTACGCTCAGCCCGGCATGACCCTTTGCAGGCGGTGAAAAGTTTTTTTCACCTGGCAAGCGTTCTAATTAATATTTTGAGATGAAATTTTAAAGTTTAGCTTTTGTAAACCATATTTACTTCCAAACAAAATCCCAACTTCGTACGACCATTATTTCGAGTTTGCGCGTTATAGGGTTCTATGGGAGCTATAGGATATAGTCAGCCGATGTTGCCAATTTTTTTATAATATATTTAGATTATTTTTTTAGATTTTTGGTGAAAATTTCATAACGATATCTCTACCAGAAGTATTTATGGCCGCGGCTCCATACAAGCGGATCCACTGTGCAGCGGCAGACAGTGCTGCCCACTCAGCCAATTTGCCGTCAGTTCTGGATTTTTCTTCACAAGTTATAAAACTCTGCATGCATTTGCCTGTTTTCCATTTTGACAATTTTAACGAAAAATACAATTGCAGGTATAGTCAGCTATTTTTGGCTATTTTTAATGACCAGCTATAAATGGCTATAATTGACAGCACTGGCAGGCTGCTTCGTTTGCATAAGCTTATGCTTTTGGTTTGAATGCAGCTTTCAGCAGTTTGCTTGCGGCTGTTATTGTCAGTGTTGCCTGGCTCGTATTATGCGCACTTTAAACAATCGGAAATGCTGCAGTCGGACGCAACCGACAGTGAATATTTATATGCTTGCCAATTGCCTAATTTGTTTATTTATTTATGCTAAGTATTCCCATTGCTACCCAATAAATAATTGAAATAAGTAAGCTCAAATAAATAAATTTACAAATTATTTAAAGTGAAATTTGGAAAATTATTGTTTTATATTTAGTTTTAAGTTTTAAGGTGCACCCGAATTCTTGCTTAAAATAACGTTGCACTTTTAATTTTTACACAAATGTAATAGACCTCTTTGTATTATTCTGAAGTACAGGCTCTTTAAATTATATGCAATTTATGTTGATTATTTAATTGCTTTAGCTTTCTTTTGATTCATATTATTTGTAAAAAGTTTTTATACTACACTGATTGCAACCAAATACAGTTTTGACAACGTCTGCTGCTGCAGCTGGCATGTAGGAGCAACGGTTGCTGCGGTCGCAAATGTTGTTGCCATTGGCAGCAGCGTTGCAACAACGTGGCAACAACGAAACAATAAAAACAACAGCAGCAGCGACACGGCAAGTGGCAAGTGCCTGTCACAATAACAAAACTGTCAACAACAAACGACAACAAACAGCAAACAACAAGCTCAAACAGGCAAATATACTGCAAAAAATACTCTATAAAACCTCGGAATATATGTATTGAATTATTCTGTTAATAAATATAAATTTAAAATATTTGAATTAATAATCTCAGACCCCATTCTTGTAAAATCACAAGCATTGCCAAATATAATGCTTGTTTAAATTATTCTGTTAATTAATAGATATTTAAAATATTTGAATTAATAACCTTAAACCCAATCTTAGTAAGATCACCAGCATTGACAAAAATAAAACTTGTTAAAAGGAGAAAAAGGTTTGAAGCTCGGATGACAAAACTAGGCTTAGAGTCTTGCAGATAAGTTTCTTGATATACTATCTGTAGAACTATGTGTAGTACTATCTGTAGTACTATATTTATACTAACTGTTTTACTATCTGTAGTACTATCTGACCAGCTGAATTTCTATTAATTTGTCCCTAAGCTCATGGCCATCAAAGCCCAGACTCACTTATTAAATTTAAAGCTTCAAATTAATTAAAATGAAAACACAATTTAATTTACATCAATATTTGCTGCCCCAAACCATCCAAATTAGTTAAGCAGTTGTATTAAATCCATAAAATATTTTGCCCAACAATTTGCCAGTTATATGTCAAAATGTCTGTCGCCCACATTGTTAATAACAATGCAGCTTCAGTTTAGGCCAGGCCAAGTAGTCGTGTTCATGCCAAAATAAACTGTCAATTTTCAATTATAAGCGTATCATGTTTGCCGCTGTCACATGAAAATTCCTGTGAAAATACAAAGTTCAACAGGCCGTATGATTATTATATATATACTATATGCTATATATACTGTGTATGTTTGTGGCATGCCTCTTTTGTGTGCCACAATCAGTTTCATGGCAGGACTTAACTGGATATTTGTCACACTCGAAGCTTTATCACATGATAGCTTGGGTTAGAGTGGGTTGCTTTGATGGGGTCAGGAGTGATAGGGGGGCGACAGGTCAAAGGGTGTGCAGTATTGTTCTTCATAAAAGTGGAATGGCATTGTCTTCAGCTTGGCACTTCATAAGGCAGGCTCATCAATGTCATGGTCAATATACAAACCATTTTATATGGATAATAATGAAGAGCAAGCAGCGCATAAAGTACAGTAAACAACGCGAGGGTAGCTCTAGTAATAGCAGCCACTGCACTTATAGAAACAGAAGTAATAATATATATGAATAATATATTTAGTACAAACCACTTTAAAGGGCATAACAATATTAAAAAAATATTAATTTATAAATTTAATATCTCAAATAGTCATTTTAAATTTTAAAAAACTTAAAAGAAAAATATTAAAAATTTAAATTATTTCGATACTTCATAAGATGTTTTAAAAGATATAATTTATAACAAAAAATTTAAAAATTATATATTCACTAACTTTTTCTATTCAATATATTTATATATAAATTTGTTTTAATTTATTGTACTGTTCAAAGCCGTGCTTTTACCCAATTTTAATAGGAATAAAAATAATTATAAATTTATTAAACGCAGTATTATCAGCATACATACATATATAGAATTCTCAAAAACGCCTGAATTGGCAACGCTGTCCCCGCATCTCACTGCAGATAACTGTAATTCTGATCTGTACTCATTAGACACACACACATTCTCACACGCAATGTAACGGTACTTGAGCTTTTGATTAGAGAGGGTCGCAGTCAGCAGCACTCAATGTGTATGTATGCGAGCGCTATGTTTGTACAGTTTGATTGATCTCAGTAGAAGCTCATTGGTTGGGGTGAGGTTTCTGTGGCGCTCTCTTTTTGGTAAAGCTTGATCGGGGGAGTGAGAACGCAGACTCCTATATATACTGCTGCGTGCAGATCTGATTGTCATTGCAGTGACTGGTGTGCTGTGATGCAGACGTGTGGTGCAGAGGTCTAGTGGGTGCGTGTGTTTACTATTTAGTTCAACTACAACTGCAACAACAATGGTTGCATTCACCAGGTTACCGCTCCATGGATCGCTCACCCAATAACCGATGAAAGCAACCCTAATGCATCATAAAATTGCAAATTAGGGTTGCTTTCATCGGTTATCGGGTGAGCGATCCATGGAGCGGTAACCTGGTGAATGCAACCAATGAGTCATCTGCCAGAAGGGCAGATTACGTTGCATACAGCTAAGTCGGATGTGTAGGTGCTAAGGCTAACGCTTAAGCTCTTCTTCTGTGCGTATGCATGTTGTGTGCTTTGCGAAAAGAAAAACGCCTCAGACAGCACCGGTCGACCGGTGCTGGCATGTGCTGCAGTTGCATAGTTTGATCGCTCTCAGCTTAGTAAAAGCACATTGGTTCGGGTGAGTTTCTGCTGGTCAAACTCTCGCTGGCAGAACTCTCGCTGGACCAACTCTCGCTGCCGAACTCTTGCTGGCCGAACTTTTGATGGCCGAACTCTCCCTGGCCGAAATCTCGTTATCCGAACTCTCGATGGCCGAACTTTCGCCACCCTAACTCTCGTTGGCCCAACTCTCGCTGAAGAAACTTTCGCCAGCCTAGCTTTTCCATTATTTTCTGAAGTATTTGTCATTTAGTTCTTAGCAAATTTTTAAAATGTCACTTTCTATTTTTGGGAAATGCTTGAACTAATCGTTTAGCATTTCCCTGTGCAATTATTGCTTTCTTTGCGGCTTCCTCTGGCTGCTCTGATTGTGGCCTTTCGGTTTTGTTGGTTTTCTCGCATTTAAATCCAAAAACTCATTCAGCCAGAGCCAGAGCGAGTGAGACTGTAACCCAGCAAATCCGTTGGACCATTGTCCATTCATTGTTCGTTTTTCGTTTTTTCGATGTCATCTTCATTGTTATCCTTGTCATGTTTTATGCCCATGTTTACAAGCCTCATTTTGATCCTACTCGATTTCATTTTTTCATTTATGAGTTGTCATAAAGTGCTACCCTTGCGGCCATCTTCAACTTATTGAAATATCATCATCAATTGAGTGCAATATTTGCCGTTATTCTGGTTAAGACCCGACTTGACTGTTTGCTCAACTGTGGTGTTGATTTATAGGCATGGACGAGTTTTGTGCAATTACTTTCTATTTCGTTAACTAAAATAAAATTCTGAGGCACACTTGACAATGTTTACCATTTTTAGACAATTTTTTTATTAGATATAACATATTTACCTATGTGTTTAATACATTTATTATACTTTTTAGATTGATTCAATTATTTTTATTATTATTATTAATAAGCATTATTGACAATCTATGAATCAAATTTAATTTAAATCATTTAAAAATACAATCTAAAAAGTATAATAAATGTATTAAACACATAAGTAAATATGTTATATTTGAAGAAAAAAAAATTGTCTAGAAAAATAAAGCTTACGAGCTTTTATACAATTTTTCATTAAATAATACATTTATTATACTTTCAAGATTATATTATTGAATTATTTAAGTTAAATGTGATTCATAAATTGGCAATATTGCTTACGAGCTTTTATACAATTTTTTATTAAATAATTATTATTAAATTGCGTCAAAAATATAATATTGCTTTTATTATGCAAATTATTATTAGGTAAACATATTTTTCTATGAAGTTTAATGAATTTGAATCAGTTTTAAGCGTTAATAATTTTCTGAAAAATTATCAAATATGCTTACAATTTTTTAGGAATTTTTTCAAATAGATAAATATTTTTTAAAATATGCACTTAATTATATTTATTTTACAATTTAATTTTAAACAAGCATAAAAGCAAATATTAATTTAATTTCTCATAATTTTTCTGCTTTCAATTTAAAAATTCATGTCAAATAGTTTTATTCAAAACAGTTGCAAATTGTTTTGATTTCTGCTGGAAAAAAATACCAAAAAATTATATTTGATGTGTTTTTATTGCGCTTCTTAACTCGCACCTTGGAACAAAACTTCTTGTCAAAGTAATTGTCATGATTTCTTGAAGCAAAACTCGTACTCTTGCTCCAGAGCTTGTAAATGGCTAATTTTATGCCACCAACTGCCCTAAAAAAAGAAAGGGAAACAGAGGCAAAAACTTGAACTTGTTCGCCATGGCATAACATTTTGCGTTCATTTTTCTTTGACAGCATCAAGTGAATTTGTCGTTGTTGCTACGATATTGTACCATGGGATAAATTTATGCAAATATGTTACAGTGCCTGGGCCAACAAGCAACAACAAGCAACGGCGATGGAAAAACTGGAAAACTTTTGCTCTACACTCTCTTGTCAGTTAGAATGTCATCTTGGCGCCAAAGTTTTTCGCTGACAGTTGAAGCAGGCTGAAACTTCTTGGGCCAAGTCTGGAGTTCTGGGTTCTGGGCCTTCTGCCTGACAGCCAATGATTACAAAGCAGCTGGAAAAGTTTCAAATTAAAGACAGGCATACTCCGTCTTGGGGTTCATGTTTTGATTCTGGGGGGCAATTTGTGGTGCAACTGTGGCTAGATCAGGTAGAATTGCCTCACAGTTACCCAATTTGACTTGGACCTACAGTTACTGCCGTTAATATGCCGACTGTATTTAGCCAAGTCAAATATTTTAACAGCTTAAACAGATTTCAACTCTAAGCTGCGGTTACGATTTGAGGGAAATGTAAAGATAAGCACAATGTTATCAAGTCGTCAAGAGTTTTAGAAACCATTATTTAAGCTAATAAATCATACAGGTGAAAAGTTATTAAAGCTATTTAAATTTGAATTCCTAAATAGTTTACAATTAGATAGTTGAGATATTATTTCATTTAAGTATACAGATATATTTTATAATTTTTATTTATGGCTGAAACTCCTTCAGAAATCGTTAAAAAAAGATCTCTATCTAATAGAACATAAACAGAAAAAATAGAGCAGATTATCTTTATTTTGAATATTTCCTATAAATTGTTTTAAAGGTGTTAGAAAATCGTACTCTATTGAAATTTTGCATCTACTTGAGTGATATATATCTGGTATATTTCAGATAAGTATGCTAAAGGAAATCGGCATAAATGACGAACATGAAAATGAATTGTAAACCCTACTTTCACTTCTTTTCACTAGGACTACAACTCCCACTAGCTTTTTGGAACTTTCCCCTGAGGAATTCAAGGAGATTCTTTGTCATCTTCGGTCTGTCAAACTAATTGACTTTTCGAATCACTTGTGACACAACATTTATAAACATAGACATGTACCATACATACCGACAGACACTTACATATATACTTCATCTAATGGCAACTTTATATTGTTATCTTTAGAGCAAAACTTGCTTTATTCTCTGTGTCGAAAAGTTGTTTAAGCGTTAAGCTGCTGTCGAATGCTTGATTATTTTACTTGTCTCCCAAAATGCTGTAAATTAAATCAACTTAAGACGAAGCACACGGACATAGAGACACAGAGAGACAGAGAAAGGCAGAGAGAGAGGGAGAGAAAGATTCACACAGAGACACGTAAGCGTATCACGTTACATATAGCATTTGCCACAGAGCTAGGAGAAACTCTCAAGTTGAGCAACAAGCAGCAGGGAGAGACAAGCAGAGGGCGCACTATGGAAAAAACTGCCAGATTTTGTGGCATTAATTAATATCTTGAGATCGAAGCAGGCGTGGTACCGCCCTTTTTAAAGATAATAATATACTAAATATAATAATAATTTTTAATTTTAATGCCACATAAATAAAAACACTGTAACTTCCAAAGTTTCAAACACATAAGTATAAAATTATGCACATGCTTAGCTTAAAATAATATAAATGTATGTTGAAAATTACAACAAAATAGGTTGATAAACATAAAACTTATTAAATAAGCAAATTTCTAAGCAGCTTCTGTTAAACGATAACAGCGGCTGGCTTCACAGCTGCTAACTAAACAGTGATGCGTAATGTTAAGTTTTGTCGTATGTAACATAATAGTTCAATGTTATTTGTGGAATTCTCGTTAAAAGAAACTTATTTTGTTCACTATTAAAAATGGATTTTTGTCAGAAAATCTAGTATTTTTACCCATAGTGGGGCGCAGAGTAAGTTGTCTATTCCTTTGAGGGCGGAGCAATGAGGTTAAGGCTGTACAGCTACGTTTAACAAACTTTAAGGCAACCGCAACACGACTTGCAACATATGTGTGTGAGGGAGTTCGAAAAGAGAGAAAGAGAGAGAGAGAGAGAGTGAGAGAGAGTGAGAGAGAGTGAGAGAGGGGGAGAGAAACATGAGACACAACTATGAACTGCACTTTTCCATGGCAGCGGCAAAAACTTTTCGCCATGTGCTATATGAAAAGTTTCGCCTTGCAACATTTTGCTTTGCGCATTTCAATTGCAACAACGCCTTCCACAAGTACAAGCAATTAAATTTGCTACCAACTCTGCCCCTCTCTCCATCTCACTCTATTTCTCTCCCTCTCGCTCTCTCTCTCTCTCTTTGTTTGGCTCTCTCTTTCGGGATGCTTGCAATTATCACAGCACATAATTTGGCGTCTATTTCCTTTGCTTTACTCAAGGTTGCCAGGGGCAGATTTATTTTTGAAAAGCTTTTAGTCTAACATCAACTGCAAAAGAAGAAATTCCACAACACTGTCTGGCGCATTAACCAACACTGTCACTGGCAGCATGTCAACTATTTTATTATAAAAATTCCACTTACAACTTTGGCTTTGCCTGCAGCAAATTGCATTTCAATCAAAGCGAGCTTTAGCATATACCCTGTAAAATCTAAACTAGAGTGTTGCTTAGACTTTAGTGTATTACCTAAATACCTGCCAAAGTAAACACTCTATATAAATTAAAACTGGGAGCGGGTGTCTCGACGCATTGTCGCAATATGACGCATGACGCATACGCCGCGTTGGCCCAACGAAATTCTCAAATATTTTGAGAAATGGGCGAGGCATGCAACAAAGTATGACTTCATTATGAGCTCATGCTGCAAACTGCAGCAAACATGGCACAAACAACTGCCAACATAAGCCAAACATTAATAATAAACAACTTACAAGCCATAAACCAATGGGATGCCAGAAAAAAAGCACACAAAAAAGCACACAAAAAAAAAACTGATAAAAGAGACCAACCTACCACCAAATAAATTACCAAATAAAGCCAAAAAAAAAGCTGAAAACAAAGGCAAACAAAAAACAACAAGACAAAATAAGCTTGGCCAAAAAGCAAAGTCGAAATTTCAAGCAATGCTTGTATGTATTTCTACTATATATAAATATATATGTATATGTATATAAATGTGTATGTATGCATGCACAGTGAGTGTCAAAATTATTGCAACAAACGCCTGAAAATGGTAACCAAAATGGCAAATGCATTTCAACCAGAAATTCACACTGAACGTGGACAATGGCCATGATGGCGACAAGCGACTGTGGCACAACCGGACGGACAAATGATGCATGCCACATTCTACGCACTTTACCAACACACATACACACACACACACACACAAGGCTAGCATAGCTTGCAAAAAGCCTGGTACTAACAAGCCAATTTTTACAAGCCAGAAAACGCTTTCACCCAAAAATCTACGAAACTTTTCAACTAAATATAGGATTAGTGAATAAAAAAAAATTATTTTAAATTGAAATTGAAAATGTGTTAAGCACAGTAAACATTTTTAGATAAATTGCTAAGTAAAATTGTAAAAAAAATCAAAGGAAGTTAAAAAAAATATTATTATATAAATATTTTTATTAGAAAATGGTTTAACAGGAAAATTACAAAATGTTTGCAATAAATAAATAATACATAAAAAAGGTTCAGTATAAATAAAAAAATATATATATGTAATTTAAAATAAACAAATTTTTAAATAAATTGCTAAGAAAAAATTAAAAAAAAATCAATCAAAGGAAGTTTAAAAAATATTATTATAAAAATATTATTATTAGAAAACGCTTTGAACAGGAAATCTATATATGAGCAAAATCTAAATATAGTATATTGCTAAGTACAAATTTTAATCAAGTATACAATTTAAAAATGTATATAATTAATTTAATTTGAATTAAAATACTTATGCTTTAATAAAAATATTTAAAAAAAATATAATTTTATATTATAAAACCATTTTTTTATTTTTTTAAATCTAGCAATTTTAAATTTAAATTCTGCACAAAATTCGCATTATATATTTTATTCAAATGCATACTTTACAGTAATTTTCTTAACCTATTAAGAAAAAAATTAACATTTCTGGCATTAAATCTCTAGAAATATTTAGAGAAATTGCGCTTTTCAGAACACAATCTAAATGACCAAAGAGCAAATGGCTAGCAAAAGGGGCAGGGCATATTAAAAGCAAGAGTAAAACGAAGTGGCAAAACCAGCATACAGAGATCAAAATATTATTTGGCAAAAAGCCTGGCTGACAAAAACTAAGCAGCAACAACAAGAAGATACCAAAAATGTATATAAAAAAAAAATTAAATAAAAAAATAATAAAAAATGAATAATAAACCATTTAAAATTGTATCCCAAGAAAAAATCTGGCGAAATGCGGAGAACGGCGAAAAGGAATTGTTTATGAAACACAAAGAGTGAGAGAAGGGAGGCAAAGAGAGAAAGAGAGAACAAAAGAGCGATTCTGTTGGCCTGTAAAAATCTTTGCGAAAATGATGTAGAATAATCTGCATACACAGCTGGATATGGTCAAGTTGGCGCAGTGCATTTCAGATGCCGCCAACTGTGATGATGACTTCAAAAACTGCTATACATATATAAATAAACATATATAGACAAGGTGAAGCCAAGTGTTCCAGAAGAGTCAAAACTATCGATAGCATTAACACTAATCTAGTATTAACAGCAGGTGTTTGTTTTTAAAGCTATGCTGATGATTTGTAACTTTAAGTTATGAAATAAAGCAATACATTTATGTGAATAATATCATCAAGTTAATATGATTAATGTCATAATAATAATAATCTCATAATAATAAATTAATGATAATCATAGAGATAGTACCATTAATAATATTATCTACTTAATGTAAATAATATTTAATTATTTTTCATAAAATTAAATTAATTTTAATCCCAGATATAAACATGACTTAACAATGCCACCTTGGGATTTTGTATAAACTCATAACATTAGGCTAAAAGCTACAAAATGGCTACTAAAAAGGATATGTTATTTAAAAAGGGTTTTTTGTTGAATAGTGCAATAGTGTAAATAAATTGAATAGCGTAAATAAATTGATAAATTACTATTTTTTTATTTTAATTAAATTAGTTTTGTAAAATATTTTATTTACGATTATTATTTGTTTTAATAAATCTCTATAACTAACTTTATAATATTATAGTATGTCTTGTGCTTAAAATTAGTTGGTTACAAGAATGAGCAATTACACCATGCCCCAAAAAAGGGCTGCAACCATTCCGATTGACCCTGCAGTACCCTCTAGGAGTTGTACTCTTTACTGATGTATATAGGAAAGTGCTCATTACGAGCTGGACAAACTACGTGCGGACTATGAAATATATTGTCGGACATAATGTGAAGGCAAAGCCAAATAGCCTTGGGCTCAGCGCCTGCTAAGGGACACAAGGGGGTGGGGAGAGCAACGAGGGCAGGGGGAGGGGAAGGGGTGGTGAGAACAAATATCATAAAACGGGCACTCACCTCGATAAAGTTTGCTGCGTTTGCTGCCAGCAACAACAATTGGTTGCTGCTGCTGCTGTTGTTGCTGTTGCTGTTGCTGCTGCTGTTGCTGTTGCTGCTGGGCATCCAGTTGCAGCAGCAGTTGCGGCGTTGCTGCTGCTGCTGCTGCTGCCTGCACAATATTTCCATTGACAGTCGACGGTGTCAGATGTTGCTGCTGTTCCTGCTGCAGATGTTGTTGCTGCTGATGATGAGCATGCGAATGCTGATGATGATGATGTGGCTGCTGTTGCTGATGATGCTGCTGCTGCTGCTGCTGCTGATGATGATGATGTTGTTGGTGTTGGTGTTGGTGTTGGTGTTGCTGCTGCAGCTGCTGAAATGTCTGACCATTGGCAGGCGCTCCATGGGCTGGGCAATAGCTGCGATATTCGCCATTGATGTCCATATAAATTGGCGCCTCCACAAGTGGCCAAGAGGCGCCATTGCCAGCCAGGCTGGTTGCTGCTGCCACAGCAGCTGTTGTTGCTGGCGCTGCCGCCGCTGCTGCAGCGGCTGCTGCTGCTGCTGCTGTTGGCGTCAATGTAATCAATTGCAGGGGTAACAGTTGAGCACCGTTAGTCGACTGCAGATGTATGTGTGGAATGCCGCCATGTTGGCTGCAATGCTGTTGCTGCTTGGGCGACAACTGTTGCTGCTGTGGCTGCTGTTGTTGCTGCTGTTGTTGTTGCTGCTGCTGCTGCTGCGTGGGCAGCGCATGTTGCTGATAGTAAATTGTGGTATGTTCATAGGCAGCATACAAAGTGCTTGTGGCATGGCTGCGATTCAGCGCTGCTGCTGCTGCTGCTGCTGCTGTTGTCATGTTGCTGCTGTTGCTGTTGCTGTTGCTGGCAACAGTTTGCTGCAGTTTGGTCTTTAGTGCTGCGGGCTGAAAAGGCGGCGCCAAGGGTGTCAAATTTGATTTGTATGCCTTAATCAATGCACTGTTGCTGCTGTTGCTGCTGCTGCTGCTGTTGCTGCTGATGTTGCTACTGCAT
The DNA here is from genome assembly GCA_035045125.1 of Hypselothyrea guttata. Classification (NCBI taxonomy): domain Eukaryota; kingdom Metazoa; phylum Arthropoda; class Insecta; order Diptera; family Drosophilidae; genus Hypselothyrea; species Hypselothyrea guttata. The sequence goes on from JAWNNJ010001820.1 coordinate 449,071, forward strand.
GTTGCTGCCGTGCCGCTGGCAATTTGTTTTGCTTCTGACTTCTTGTTGTTGGCATTTTGTACTTTACGTGTGGCTTTAAGGCGCTCGCGGGCATTGTGATTGTTGTTGTTGTTGTTATCGACAGCAGCAGCAGGCACAGCATTGTTATCGGACTTATCGATTAGCTGATAGCTTTCATCGAGGAAAGCAACCAAATCTTGACAGGACAGTTGCAATTCTGTTTTTGTTGCTGCTGCTGCTGCAGCTGTTGTTGTTGTAGCTGCTGCTGTTGTGGTTGTTGTTGTTGTGTCTGTTGTTGTTGCTGCTTCGTCATCGTCATCGCTTTCGATAACATGCTCTATGATGCGCAAGTTATCGTAATCTATAATACGCGCATAGCCCATCTCTAAGGCCAAGCCCGTCAGCCTGGCCACATCGTCGTCCATGTTATCGATGCCATCGATATTATCGATAATACTTACAACGTGCTCCAACTCGCTGTCTGCCTGCACAACAGCTGTTGCTTCAATTGCAGCTGTTGTACTGGCACTATCGTTTTTGTTATCGTTTTCGTTAATGTTATCGTTATCGTTGTCATTATTGCTATCAGTTCGTATACCAGTTTCCGACTCGCTTTCTACATCTTCTTCCTCCTCAATTTTGGCAAGTTTATGCTGCTCGGCTACTTCCTCCTCTTCCTCTTCCGCTTGCTCTTCCTCAACAAGTTCATCCTCAGTCTGTGTGCTGTTATCGATAAATAGCGCCGCTTGCGTTGGCGTTGTCTCGCAGCTATCGAAGTAATCGCAGCCGTCACAGACTAAATCCAATTGCGTCTCCGTGGAACGTGTTTCCAAATGGGTGCTAACTGTAGCTGCAGCCATTGTTATCGATAATCGATAATCGTTAATTTTATAAGAATCAATTCAAATTGAATTTAAATCTTGCCGTTTAAATGTTGAAATTTTTTCTTTAATCCTCAACATGATTTTTAACAAGGTTTTTTTTGTTGTTTTGTACTTGTAGAACTTTTAGTCAAGCATGAATTAATAATTAAATATAAAACTTTAAATTGATTTATTTTTTTTTTGCTGTTTTTAATTATTTACGCCTTACGAGTTTTGTTACCTGCAAGCAAAACGAAGCAAACGGAAAAAGAGTTATTTTCTTAGCTGCCAAACTTTTCTATTATTTATAAATACAATTTGATTTTGGCTCGCCCAATAAGGTCGAAAGTTAAGGTTTCAACAAATATTGTGTTTATGTTTTTGTTGGTAAAATATTGATTTTAATTAAAAGTATAAAATCAGAATTGCAATTGGGCGTGGTTGCTCTTTTCTAGAAACTTTTACGGTCTGGCAAGTCTGTGTTTATTTGCTCAACAAATGAAAACTTTTTTTTCTGTTTAGATTTCACATATTGGCATTTGGAAAATTGAAAAATGATGTTCATAAAAAAAGCAAACAGAGAGGACCACAAATAGAATTAAAATAAAAATTGTGAAAACTCAGCTCACAAAAATAAATGTTATGAAAATGGTGATTGAAAAATGCATGAGTTGGCAATTTAAAATAAATAAATAAGCTTTCATCACCTTTCCCAATTGTTTTATTATGTACGATAAAGTTTTAAGTTTGAGGTTGAACAAATTATAGCAACTAAATTAGTTGCAGTAAAATAATATTTTAAGTTTAAAAATAAATATAAATAGCAAATGTGAGAAATACAAATAAAAAAAATTAATAAAATATTAAAATAATTATATTAAATATTTTATAACTATTTATTAAACAAAATGTAGTAAGTAAATCTATGTTTATTGCAGAAACTTAAACTTCAATGTAAAAATTTTGTATTGTAATTTTAATATATTAATTTTAATTTTTCTTTGTCACTGCATTTAGTTCACGTTAAATAAATAAATATTTATATAAATCTCTATAAAAAAAATTTACTTATACTTTTCAGATTTATTTTATTATTTATTTAATGTATATAAATAAAAATCAATCGATTTATACATTATACAGATATTAACTCTGTCCAAATATCTCTGTATTTATCCTTTTACAATTGTTAACTTTATTTGTTTATTCCATAATCCCTTTTTCTTTATATAGATATATTTTTCATTCACATTTCCTATATGCTCTCATTATTTTCAGCAAACCCCCAACGACAACTTTCTGCGAAATACAATTAAAAATGCTGCCATTAAAGTTATTTTTATATGAATTTCCTTGGAAACGACAGCAAGACGATATTAAATATGATACTTTAAGCTGCAGCTAAGTCTTGTATGATACCAAAAGCTCATAAAGTTACTTAAATATTTTTTGATGAAAAATTATTTGTTAGGAACGCTGCCTGTCAAAAATCGCTGTAATATGCTTTTTGCCAGATATTTATGCTACTTTTACTGGCTGCAATATTAGTTAAACTGTTATAGAAGACAAATATTAGTATTAAAATTGTTGTATGTTTAAGTTGGGTCCGCTCAAAGCCAGCTGAAACTTTTAGTTCCGTGGCAAAGGACAGTGGTCGAATAGGTTAATTTTATTGCCTAAATTCAACATTTTCATGCAGAATAATACTTATATCTTATCAAATAATATTATTTTACGTAACTTATTTTTATGTCAATTCAAAACATTGCACTATGGGGCATTTGGAAAGTTTTTTTGGCATTAACTAATAACTCGAGAACGAAGCAAAAATTTTTAATTTGGTTTTTTGATTTGGGTTTATGGGGTCAAAAATAATTTATTTTAAAGAAGTGGGCGTGGTACCGCCCTTTTTAAGGGGTAAGGATACCAATATCCTGCACTTGCGAATCCTTTTTCAACAAAATTGCAAAATATATTGGTAGGTATAAAGCATACAAAAAATTTGTGTATTTCAAATTTTTAGTGCCACGCCTCCTTCCGCCTTCAAATCCTGTATAAATAAAAAAAACGCTATAACTCCCACACTTTTAAACACGTAAGCTTATTATTTTCCACATACATAGTTTAGAGCCATATAAATATTTGGTGAAAAATTCAACAAGATCGGTTGGTAAATAAAAGAGTTAGTAAAAAAACAATTTTTTGAGTGTGCGCTGCCATACAATAACATACGTCACAAGTCCCATAGGGCCGTATTGCCAATCGAGAGGTTGCTTCCTAAAAAATGAAATTTCGTGAGAAATCGCAGTTTCCGCATTTTGAGACTGGATGCTATGGATTAGGAATTAATAACGCTACAACATGTATATAGTCACATATCTGCCATATCTGGCCAATTTTTTGTAGCTCTATTCAAAGTTAAACTTTCCTAAAAAAATATATACGTAAACATCACTTGGTAAATTTACATATTATACGCTATACATGCACAAATTAAGTAACAAATTGGTATCAACATGTAGAAAACACCTCAATAATGAACATCCATTTGAAAAACCAATGGTAAATGACGTTTATTTCAAGAATTACGAACTTAAACTTGTACTACAAAACCAGAGCAAATGTAAACAAGTGACGACTGCTTGCAACAGCTGACTTTAACAGCTGTTATTTTAACAGTGGGCTGTTAAGTTAACATTTGCGGTATATTTCATAACAGTGTGACCAAATCTTAATACGATAACAGTAAAACATTGGTAATTTGCATACCTTCAAAAAATACATTAATGCCAAAAAAACTTTCCAAATGCCCCATAGTGCATTGTTAAACGCCCATACGAATTGAAACATATTTTTTATTGCATACCCAAAGGCGTACATATGATAATATACTCTATTAGTTAGCGTTCAAATAATAATAAGGCTATGTTTTTGCACCGATTTCAACAATACATACCATTTTGAAAAGAAAATTGTCGAAATTACCCATACAAATTAATTATAAGGGCATCAACAATTTAGTATACCCTGTACTCAATGTTCACTTTTATATATTTTTTTAAGAAAATTCCTAATAAAAATGCATTCTTGGGGCGTGGTTCGTAGTTCACTTGAAATTTGTCCTACTTATTTTATTTGCAAGAATAAAATAATATTTATTTTATTTTAATTGTAATATTAGAAATATTTAAAAATAACATTAAATAATTTAATAATAATTATTATTATCATTTTATTTTATGCAAAAAACTCGGTTATTTTGACTAGTGTGCACAGCGAGAAACTGAGTCTCTTACTCTGGAAGTGGAAATGGAAGGGAGAAACGAGTGGAAAAAGAGAGAAAGGGAGCGTGACTACTCACCAACAGTTAACGCCACAATTTCGCACACGCAAATTAAATGCTTATGCCATGAGGCATGCAACAAGTTGTGCTACAATTTCATAAACGCCAGCGGCAACACAGACTACTACACTCATAGTTTCTTGTTTGGTTTGGGCAAAGAATTTCCTACTCAATTTCAATGTAAGTTCGCTTTTTTAACTGGCGGGCATTATTTGCATTATGGGAAGCAAATTGGCTTAAGCTCTTTGATGTTTTCATTGGTGTTTTTTTTATTCGGGCGGCTCACCCCTGCGTATGATTAATCTGTGTATTAATTTGTTTTATTAAGCATACGCCCACGTGACCCACATCAAGTCAAATGCCGTGCACATTTGAGTAATGCACGATAACATTTGAGTAATGCACTTGTGAGTAATGACAGACTTGTACAATCTAAGTGGAACCTACGCATTCTATGTTAGGTAAAGCGTAAGCAGAGGATAACTGAAAAAGTTTTACCGTTAGCCAAACTGCTTGGAAAACCAACGCAATTGTTGTGGTTCGAAGTGCTCAAGCAATCCCAAAATATCTGCGGAAACTTTTACATTTGCCTTAACTGATTGTGTGTGGGAGGAGCACAAGAACAATATTATCACAAGGTATTCAAAATGTTTTTTCTTCTTTGTAAATACTATGTATAAGATGCAGAGTAATACAATTTTGAATAAGATATATTTGTATCAATATGTGTGTAAAAATAACTCAACAAAAATAAAAGCAGATTGGCTTTAAAAAAATAGAATATAAAAATAAAGAAGTAGAAGAAAAGGAATAAAAAATAGTAAATTTTAAAGTGATCTATAGAAGTATTTTTAGCTGAAAATATCTTTAAAATTACTAAAAATAAAATTAAACAAATTTCATGATATATATTCAGAATTTATGAGTGAGAGTTAGGCCTTCAAATGTTCGGGCAACGAGAGTTCGGCCAGCGAGAGTTCGGGTAGTAAATGATCAGAAAGCGAGAGTTGGGCCAGCAAGAGTTCGGCCAGAGAGAGTTGTGTCAGCGAGAGTTTTACATTAATTAACTCCCACGAAGGTTGACAGATGGCGCCACCATGTAGAGCCCCATAGATTTATTTATATATTATATTTATTTAGTGAATCAAAAAATTAAAATAGGTATTTACATTTAAAATATTTGAAGAATAAATAATAAAATAAAAATAATAATAATTTTTATTCCGCTAACCTTCATATAAAATTTGAGTCTAGAGGAGTTTTTTCAACGAAATGCTGTAAAAAGTTAAAGCAGTCTAACTGAAACAAGTCTCAATAAAAAATTTAAGTAATCAAAAACAGAAAAGTCCATAAAATGCGCATTTTTGCTGGACTGCATAGCATACTTTTCAGCGTCGTTTTCAACGTTCTCTTCACTGTTTTGTAAAGTTTTTTTATAATAGTATTTTTATATTATTGAAAAAATGATTGCATATTTACTAAATCTTAAACTACAAAACTTGAAAACTTTTTGCCAACTTTTACGATGCGCTTTTTTTAATTCGTTGTCAACTTTAACTAACAAATGAAATGCAAATACCTGACACAAGCGCGTAAAATGGGAATAGAGACGGAAAAATAAATAAATATATATAAAAAAGAGTGCATATATATGTATATATATTTGTATGTATGTATGTTAGCAGACAAATGCAAATGATAGGGGACCAGAGAGATACGTAAGCCTAGCAGGTATATGGTATATGGCAGGCGCTTAGCCTACTTTCCCATCAACAAACTGTATTCAGTGAAGTCGCAGACAGGCAAAAAGGCCGAAAGGCGCTTAAGGATTTAAGCCAAATACAACAGCAAAAGTTGAAGGAAGAATTTATGCGTGTGTGTATGTGTGGGTGAGAGTGTGAAAGAAAATGGAAAGCAACAAAGTGTGAGTAATTAGGATGTGAGTGCGTAAAACTTGCCACCCACAAAACACGGCAGGATAATTACGTAAGTAAAGCTAAAAACAACAAAACCAACAAAAAAGAAACGAAACAAAAGCAGACAGACAAAGTATATCCACAAGAAATGGCTTCAATTAATTGACTTAAGCAACAACAACTACAACCACAACAGACGGCAACTAAAGGCAACACTAAATGCAAAGTTGACACCCAGACGACAACAAAAAAGTAGTAAAAAGTTTCGCCTAACGCTTTTTTAAAGCATACTTTTAGGCTGTGGCAAAGTACGCTTTAAAGCCAAGGCTTTCGCGGCCATAAATACTTCTAGTGGAGATATCGTTATGAAATTTTCACCAAAAATCTAGAAAAATAATCTAACTATCTTACAAAAAAATTGGCAACATCGGCTGACTATATCCTATAGCTCCCATAGAAACCTCTAACGCAATGCAACATTTGCCAAGGTAAAGTTCTGCTCTCGCTTTGTTGAAAAGGCAGCATGACAGGAGCTGGCTGCTCAAAGTGCCTCTTTGCCTAAAAAAATACTTCTATTATTATTATTAATGAAATTTTCGCCAAAAATGCAGAAAAATAATCTGAATACGAAATAAATAAAATTGGCTGCATTATATGCGAATTCACGGAAATATTAACAAATTTAGCAAAATAAAATTTCAACCACATGTGTGATTCAAAAACTTGCAACCACCTGTGGAGTCAAAAAACAGCGCAAAACCACTTGTTGGTTTAAAGACCAGCTTAAAAGTATGCTGCATTTACGTTGACTTGATTTATCGCTTGCCACATGCTCCGCCAATATTTAGCTGTTGCACGTCTGACATAGAGCTGTTCACTTGGCAGGTACGGCTAATAATGTTTTGTATATATTAGCCAGTATTTATTATCGAAAAAAATTTGCCAGTTTAATATTAATTTTTAATAATAACTCTAGCAATTTTTCCAATTAAAAATTTATATTTATATGCATTTATTAATTTAATTGCTTTTTATACTTTGCTGTTATTTATTGAATCTTCTTTTATGAGACTAACCATAAGTTTACATTTTCTTTGTGGATATTCTAAAGGTGGATAAAATTTAATTCAAAAAATTTATTTATTTATATTAAATTTTATTAATATTTATTGGAATTTATTATTTATTTATATATTAACTTATTCATTTAACCTTTATAAATAATAAATGAAATTATATTAAATAATTCTTGCAATGCTTCTTATAAAAAGCCATTTATTCATTTATTTTATTATTCATTTCATATTATTAGTTAACAGAAGCAATTACAAAATTCAAAGATTTAAATCAATAATATTTAATTTAATATTAATTTAATAATATTTTAATATATTGTATGTAACTTTTCTAAGTATTAGAAAATTTATTTATTTGTATATTTATTTTCATAGTTAAGAGTTTAAATTTGGCACATAAAAAATTAAATTACAATACAAGATATGCTCTGGCAAAATTAAATGAAATAGGAAATCAAAATAAATAATAGTGGTATTATAATATTAAATCTTAGCAATCACATATTCAAATTTGTTTTTCATCAATTTAAATAGTCATTCTGTTTGTTTGCATTATGCATTCATGTCGACATGGCATCATTTTATAGGTTCCATATACGTTTCTAATGCAATTAAGTGCAACAAGACATTAAAGTTTGCTTGGACAGCAATCAAGTTACACTTCAGCTGCAACAAATGCTTTGTAATTTCACATGGACAGTGGCGTAGGCAGCACAGTCTTTTGAAGGGGTTTCTATAGAAATGCAAGATAGATTTTTGGCACAATTTGTACGGCAAATTTGTAAAAAAAAAAATTTAGAAAATATGAATACAAAAAATATAGGTTTGATTTAAGAAATTAAGCTGTTTAAGCCATTTAATATAAATTTTGTATTTATTTGAACGTTATTTAAGAGTAAGCTTAACATACCTATTTATCTGTTATCGCTATTAACAATTGTAAACACAATTTGAGTAATATCTAAATAAAATTTAAATCAAATTTGACCAGAGTTAACGGAAAGATGCAACAATAAGTGATAAAAGAGTTAGTCCATGATACTAGTTACACTAAGTTAGACATATTAAATGAGAATGAAAGAATCAAATATTCTATAGAGACGATTATAGTCAGTACAGAGTATATAAAAAGGTTATAGTATATTTTTAAGTTATAGTATATTTAATTGTCTAATATTGTATAATATAATTTTATCAGATTAAATAAAAATACATTAAAAAAAAAAAAAAAAAAAAAAAATCAGATTAAATCTTCTTTTCTCTATTTATTAACTGATATATAGGATTTTTTATAACCTGTATATTATTGAACAAAATAAATTTGTAAAACTGCATTTCTTTATAGTGTATGATAGAAATATAGAACATATTGAATATTTACTGATTAATAAGATTATTTATAACCTGTATATTATTGTATAAAATATAATAGTATAAAATTAAAGCTATAATAGAGTATATTATAATATAACAATAAATAATATATAGAATAATTAATGATTTATAAGATTTTTTATAACCTCATTCCAATTTAGTAAATCAGGATAATCAGAAGGTTTTTCATTTGAATATTTTCTTTTTATTTTCTTTGTCTTAAGCAGTAATCGGATCCCCCTTAGGGACGCCCTTGCCCGGCGGTTTGTTGTCTTGACCAAATGACACTGATGCTGACATCTGCACACAAGTCATGCGTCCCAGATCCAGGAGCAGTTCGCATTTCGCATTTCGCATTTTGCAAAAACTGTGCCATTGTGCATACCATAGTACATGTAATTTGTCACTTGCATGCTCTTTATACCGTTACGTGTGTGTGCGTGGGAAGTTGCAACGGAAGGGGGCAAGGCGAAAGGGCAGCAACTGCCAGCCTGAATTGAGGTCCTCTCTTGTAAGCTGTGAGCATAACTGTCACAATGCAGAACTTGTCGTTTATCACACACACACACACACACACACACACCCACACACACACACATCCGTTCAGCATACCTTCAAATAAATGTCAAAATGTCTCTCTGGCCATTGGGCAATGGGCAAAAGCACAAAAGAAGCGCTTAACTGATGCTCAGCACAAACACATTAATTGTAGCTCCCAGCTAGTTAATAACAAGAGCACAAAGTGTAAAGTTTAACTCAAATGTGTGCAGAGAAAATACAATTTAAGCAAACTCCGATTTAAAACTTAAATTAAACTAAAAACAGAAAAAACAGAGAAAGCTTTTGAATTAATTCAGAATAAAACAAAACAATTTATATGATTAAAAAATAAAACTTGGCTGCCAAAGCAACTTTTCCAAAAATAAATACAAAATAAAAACTTCTTTCATAATAAAAACTAAATTAAATTTCCAAAAATCAACACAAATTAAAAATATTTTATTTTTCGAACATTTTTATAGTCCAATGATATTTTCACATTTTCAAAAAGTCGGTGTTGATAGTTGTTATATAAAATAAAAATTTAAATATGAAAACAAGACTTTTTTAACTAGCGTAAAATTAGCTAGGTCTACAAATGCAATTAAATTTAATATTATGGTCTGATAAAAATAAATATAAATAGTTATAAGTCTGATATATTGAATATTAATATTTTGTTTATTTAATATATTATATACTATATTTAATATATTATTTCATAGAACCAATTTATATTATATTTTCATTAAATTTTTTACTTTGATATAATATTTCTTATAATTTCTTTTTGTTGAGAGAAATTGGTTAAAAATGTTGTTGCTTAATTTTTTTAAATTTTACCACGAATTTTATTACGTTCTATATTGAAAAAGCTTGTTTATATTTTTAGTATTTAGTTTCTTTTATGATTCAATAGAAAATATAGTTTAATAAAACATATGGCTTAACAGGAAATATGGGCTTATTACATATATATATTACATATAGTCAAATAAACTCAGCTGTGTTTCCCGCAATGCATTAAACATATAAGCTATTTATAAGTAATTTCTCAGTAAGTTCTCAGTACGGTTTTAATTCCAAGTAATTATTGACTTATTCGACTTTTCATATTTTCCTTTACAGCTGCAAGGTGTTATAATAATGTTCCATATCTTTTATAAGCCATAGACTTCCAATTAAATATTTAGCAGCAACAGGCTTTCACAATAAAATCTGAATTATAAACACTTTTGCTTACCCTTCCACCTACACCTACTTTGTACCCTTTCTTCTGTTGCTCTCTGTCTCTCTCTCTCTCTTTTGCTCTATTTTCCACTGTTGCTGTATCTGTTTTGCTCTCTGTCTGGTCATATTTCCCTATCTCTTTCGCCCTTTTTGCTTTCACTCTGTCGCCTTTATCTATTGCGTTTCTGTTTTTGTTGTTTGTCTACCTAACCTTTGATGCCATTAATGCTCGTTGTCTATTTTTAGACGCATATCTAAAACGGAAATTAAACGTAATTCAACCTACTACCCACTAATACAAATATACACCCACACCCACACACACTTACATACACACATACACATATTGGGGCCTCGATGTCTCCGATTCTCTTCCCACAGCACGCGCAATGCCAAAAGTCAATGTGAACTGTTCGCAGAAGTAAAAGGCATTGCATACTTAAATGGGCTGCCCCCGAGGTATACACTGCAATTAAAATTGGTGTCAAATGTCACCCATATGTGGGTGTCTTTATAAAAATGTTGCATGTAATATCGAGCTCTTATTAAATTATTTATAGAAAGCGGTTAAATTTTTTTAAAACGAAAATGAATTGAAAACTATTGCAAATGTAAGTGGAATCTAAAGAAAACTGTAGAAGTATTTAAATTATCTAATTTATATAGTATATTTTAAGATAACTACTAATATCTAAAGGTAATTTTCTAATTTTAAGGTATAATTTATATGATTTATATTTTTTTAAGTATTTATTATTGACAAAAGTAAAATAATTCCATAGCAATATAATGTATTTAAATTAATTGATTTTTCAATTTTAAAGTACAAATAACATGATTTATGTATTTTAATATATAATATTAAAGTAAGAATGATAAAAGTAAAATAAACTTATTACATTTTATAGGAGTGTATAAAATTTATTTAATTTAATTAATGTCAAAAAAAAACTTTGAATATAATAAGGTAATTTTATATTATTAAAGCGCAATAAACATGATTTTTTATCATTTATTTTTAACGTAAGAACTGTGACAAAATTAATTAAAAATATAAAAATAAACTAGAAATTGTAGAAGTGTATAATTTAGTTATTTATTATTATTTTTATTTAGTTAAAGTATTTTTTAAGACAACTTTAGGTATCTTTAGCTTACATTTTATTATCAAAGGTAATTAGCATGGGTTTTAATTTTTTTTGACTGATTAACTTGGTAGAACTAACTTGGTATAAAATTAATTTAAATAAAACTATTAAATTAAATAACAAAAGTAAAGCAAATTAATAAAAATTTTTAGGAGTGAATCATTTATTCAATAATTTAATTTATGTATTTTGGAAGACTTAATTCAGGGTAATTATCATGGTTTTCAATTTATAATTATTGCTTACATATATTAAAGTTTGTCCTGACTAACTAATTTATTAACTTGATATAAAATTAATTGAAATCTAGTAGGAATATCAACGACAAAAGAAGTTTATTGTGCTTTTTTTGCTGAGTGTAAACTATAAAGTTCTGTTTCAACTCTTTTAATGTAAATAATATTTTTGTATTTTTGTTTAGAGAGTTTTTTGCCTGCCTTCAATTGCCAATATGTTGCTAAGTAATAAACTCAGCTGCTTTTGCCTCGGCTTTTGCTTTTTGCAGATGTTTGTGTAGTGAGGGGGTTTAATTAAACATCCGATTTGCCATATGTTTCCCTAGCTTGCAGATTCCTGTTGTCCTCGAGAGTCTATTTATAGCCGGGGCCCCGTGCTGATTATCAAGCCACGTCCATTGATGTAAATAACGAATGGCAACGTTGACTTTTTATCGTTGATTCTGTTGTTTTTTTATTATTATTTTTGTTGGGATTAGTGAAAAGAGAGATAGGAGCGGCTAGAATAGTACGCATTTAACTAACATTTCATCAGCTGAAAATAACTGTTACTAAGCAGTGTAACCATTGATATTTATTCGTCATTGATTGACAGACTAATTGCATAAGTTTTCTCATTTTTCTGTCATCAACAGTTCCTTGGGAAATGTGTTGAAACCTTTTTCGATAGCAGTTTCATTGTGTATCGACAATTGCCAAAAAAACACAGTTAGGTTTTTCAAATATTTACTAATTTGAAATATTCAGTCACCATTGACAACAAGTAATAGTTTAATTATTAGTAGAACATTCACGACAAATTCAAGATGCCCAATTTTAATGGAGCTATCGTAATGCATGCGCTGCAGTTGATCAAAACTCCGGCTACGCTTCGGGAGATTGTGATTATGATAGCCAAGAATACGGATCTAACACAGGATGAACTGATGAAGCCTGTGAAGCAAACCCTGGACATGGGATATCGTCTGGGCTATCTACAGAAGCTAAATGGTAAACTAACAATATATCTATAGTAAAAATTTCGAAACAAGCATAAATTTTACATATCCAACATATAGGCAGATACTTTTTAGTATCCTTGACTTTCGAGACACTTTTGGATGATATCAAGTCACAGGATCAATATGCGCAGACATACGAACCGAGTGAGAAATCGGATCCGAAGAACAAGCCTATTAATAAACGCATGAAGCTGATCGAGAAGAGTTATCGCAAACATTCTGAGACCAATTTGGCAGATGTATCCACCACGACATTGATTCCACAGAATAAAATAACAGCCACGAAGCAGGAGATTAAGATACCAGCCAAGTCGAAGCGACAGGGACTAAAAAACAAACAGTAGACTTTCTTTTTTCGTAGATCCAAACACACGTCATGAATAATTCCATGGATCAACAAAATATCCTCAGTAGGTTTTAATTTGAATAGGCCAACAACGACGAATTATACGGACTGAGTAGAATTATATTCCGATAAGCGGGGGGAACTTAAAATTTTAGGTTGGCATTATTCTGTGTTTATAACAAATAATTTAAAAATAAAGCAAAAAAAATATGTGCTGAATTCATTCGATTTCTGTATAATTTACTTATATAACTAGGCGTTACCAAAAACAGTTTTATTTTATTTCTCTGATGATTGAAAATCGTTATGTTAAAGCATAAAACGGAAGTCATATTTATGCTGCATACCGCAAGGGGCAAGATTTTTATACTTGACTAGAATTTGCTTAAAAATGCGATTCAATGAAAATCAGATATTTTACGCCAATTTCATTACCAATTCTTAGACTCAGCATCGAAAATATAATAAAAATATTACTTATTATAATTTGTTTATTTGATATAGTTATTAATATATTTTTTATTCTATATATTTTTGTATTTGTCTATATAGGTGTTATCTTACCAATTTAATATTTATTTACTTATTATTTTATTTTTTTATATACCATTTTATCATTTATTTATTATTTTGTTTTTTATTTATTTACTTCTATTATTATTTTATTTATCATTAATTTATTTATATATTATTTCATGTATTTTATTATTTTTCTATACCATATTAATTCACTTAATAATTTATGCTTTATCAATATATTTATTTATTTTCAATTAATTTATATTGTTAATATTTTATTTAATTTTTGACCATGTTTAAACATTTAATTTATTTTTTTTAATGATCGTGAATGTGAACTATTTCAAGGGGGGAGCATAATAAAGCATAGGGAAGACAAAATGAAGCTGTACTAACTGGTTGGTCTAAGCCCAGTTGAAGTGTTTAAGGCAGCCCAAAGAGACTTTCCAATGTGAAGCTTTAAGCTCTCGTTGTCTCTGGGCTAAAAGCAAATTATAATGTGCTCTGGGTGCGTGGAGCAAGTGAATAGACTCTGAGTACATATTTTGAGAAATGAGTACTCATTTGTGCAAGTTGACAAATGTCTTAATTAGCGAAGTGCCATACAAAAGAGAGCGGGGGTGGGGAAAGGGGAAGGGGGAGGAGAGTAGCATGACATTGTCGCGTCTCTTCCTTTTCAATTTGAAAACCAAATGAAGCGTCGCCTGCTCTTCCAAGTGCCAATTTGCAGTGTGCATTGACCATATGGTTGGAACACGCACACAGACGCCCACAATCAAATCTGTGTGTGCGAGTGTATGTGTGTGTGTGTGTCCGTCCAGCATTGTGACCTTTGCGATGACGTCGTTAGAGACAACGATGGCGGCAGAGAATTGCGAGAGAATGAGAGAGAGAATATGCAATGTAAACAGTCGCTAAACACCGGGCAGCAGGCAAAAAAAGAGACCGAGAGAGAGAGCGAGCGCGCAGGCAGAGTTGGCAGTAAAATAAGCTAAAAGTAGCCAAAAAATATATTTAAATATTTAATGAAATACAAGCTAAATTAAAATACGTATTTATTATTATGTACATAATATCACAATAAAACAACATCTAAAATATATTCAAATATACAAATTTTTTCAGAAATATTAGCTAAATTTAAATATATGAAAACTCAACAAATGATTCTTAATTTTATGTTTTTATATAACATAAATAAATTTATTGTTCCGTACTTTTAGTAAATATATTTATTATTTGATAAAATTTATTTAAATCTATTCTCTGCAAATAATAAGAATTGCAACAATTTTTGTCTCTGTGAAATTTAAAATAATATTGCGTTCTCCATTATTTTTATTTTATATTTATAATTTTATATTTCTCTTTCGTTCCAAAACTATATTATTGATAATTCAGTTTAATTTAATTGAGTTACTGAGCTTAAAAACGTCAAATGTTTTTATTAAAAAATCTATGCCTATTCGGCATCAGAATAAAGTTTACGATTCCATTAAAAAAAACAAGTTTTAATATTTGTATATCGCAAAAACTTCGAAGCTTAAAATATATTTTGTTTAAATGAACCTAGAACAAGTTGAATAAAATAAAACAATTCTAGATTTATAGCATTATTTTATATATTTGAAAAATGGATACAATTTTGTTGTATATTTTGAAATGTGCTAAATCTAGCCTATAATACTCCAAGCTGGCAACACTGGCGCGCAGGCAAAGCCAGCGTGAGCGCCTGAGTGTGTTGAGTAGCGCGGTGTGGTGGGTAGCGAGCGTATGTTGAATTTCAACACGAGAGTGCAACAAATGTTTGCTGGAGGTGCTTAGCGCTGAGGCTGCCCACTGTGCGAGTGATGGTGAGGGGTTGGGGGTTCGGAAGGGGGCTGCAAGTGTGACTAGGGTGACTTTAGGGTGGCCATAGGGCGTGTGGGCGGCTGCAGAATACAACAACAAAATCATAAGCGAGAAAAAAGTGAGGTTATGTCGCCTCAACGTTCCGCTTTCGGCACGTTGCCATAAATACTTGTACGTGTGTGCGTTTGTGCATGTGTGTGTGTGGCGAGCGTGCCTCATACACACACACTCATACACATGCAGCTGCACGAATGCGTGTGTGCAAATTTCACAAAATAAAAAAACATTATCTTTGTTATTTTAGAGGATTTGCAGGATGCGCAGGCAACACACATGCATACAAAGTAATGAAAGCAAAGCATTTACATACATACCCATACATACATACAAACACATACATACTCGCGTCCTGCATGCACCGATTATTAAAGTTTTTACCATTTAATGCATGTATTTCATTTAATATACAACTGAATGTATATAGATAAATTATAACAAAATAAATTGATTAAAGTTAAACAGGGTAGTTAAAAAATAAATCGTGCAAATTGTCTTTTACATATCTTCGATGTTTCTTATCCGATCGTAAATCAGTTCACAACATCCATAGAGAAAATACATACCAAATTACAAAGTGTATCTATTGTGTGTTTTTGGGGTGAGCGAAGAAATGGGCAGAAGTATCAAAAAAACTAAAACGAACTTGATCTACCTATGCAGCAGGACAACCTAAATGCAAAAAATGTGTCTCTAGCTATAGACGAACAGACTAACTGACATGGCTATACAGATTAAGCTAGTCGTCCTGATCAAGAATATATATACTATGTAGGGTCATGCCTCCTTATGGGTGTTACACACATTTCTCCTTGGGCACTAACATAAAAAAACCTTTTGAACTTTTTAGCCGTACAGGGTCTAATTAAAATAACTGGGGCCAAAAATAAAAGGAAATCAAATGAAATGCAATTTAATATGCCTAGTTTTTACAGTTTTTACTAAAAGAATTAAGTAAAACCCATAAAAATGCAATTAGACCAAAGTGAAAGGTTAGATGTCTTAATAAATGAAAGTTTTCAACTGCATATTGCTAAATAAAAATTAAAATAATTATATAAATACAAATTGTTATAAGAAATGTTGTTTTAAGTTTATTTGAATCCAAATCTATATAATAAAAAAAAACACTTCCAATTTAAATGTTAAGGCAAGAAAATGCTGTACCCGTAAACTGGATAAAATCAGGGTATTATAATTTTGCCAAATGTATGCAACACGCAGAAAGTAGCGTGCGAGACCCCCAAAATTTTTAATATAAAACTACATTTATTGTTCAAGCTAATCTCCTTTCAGAGCAATTTTTTTGATGCAACTATCCTCCAAATTTAGCTTATTCGTCAAATAATAGTGAAGAACCATATTAATCTTTAAAGATGTTATTATTGTGTTTGACATGGTCTATCTCATGATCATGGATATCTCTCAGAATTTGATGAAAACCCTAGACTATTTCGCTCGAGGCATGCTCGAAGAAAGAGGTTAATTAATTTTCAAGATTTATTAAATTTTTATTTGATCAAAATTTTTAAATATGTATATACAATATAAACATAATTATTTAATCTTCTTGAAATACAATAATGGACAATAAAAATTAATAATTTAATAATAATTTTTACATTGTTAATTTAAGGTTTTACACAAGCAATAGTGCATAAGACTCTAGAACATTTGTGTCGAATACATCCGACTGCAGCGCTTGTGCGCCTAAGCATATGTCAAGTTGTGCACGCTTCACTCTCGATTTCCCTATAAATAGACACAGTTTATAAGCCTGCAAAAATCCCATATGGCGAGCTTTGTACTTCATATACCATATAGACTGATTTTTTTTTTTGAGAATATGAATGTTGCAACAACTGCCAAGCTGCCACATGTTGCAACCAATGCGGAATAGATCGATCAACCGACTGAACAGCCAATAAAATGCGTCTACTTTCGGCCAAGAAAAAGAGAGAAAAAGATAAACACAAAACAGCCTAAATGCAATTAAAAACAAATCAAAATGCAAAACGAAAGCGCGTGAAAAAGCTTTTGATACCGTTGTCTGTGTGTGTGTGTGTGTGTGTGAGAGAGAGAAAGAGTGTGCGTGTGTGTGTGTGTGTTGCACTTTGCTTTTATTTTTGTGAGTGTAAAGCGAGCAATGCCAAAAGACAGCAAAACGTAAGCGTGTAACGACAGCGTAATTGACGTAGACGTTAAAGTCAACGTTAACGTTAACGTTAAGACTTGCGTCGCTGCTGACGCTGACGCTGACGCAGGCAGTGTTGCCAGTTTTCATCGAGAAAAAAAACACTTAAATAAAGCTGAAATATTTTTCAAAATAAGCCAAAAAATAGCTACGTTCTTTTATAATTTTCACAACATTTACTACTGTTAGATCAGTTTTCGCTTGTATTATAAAATAATCCTTAAATAATTTAGCTTGAGCTGTACTTTAGAGATTTTATTTCACAGATTTTTTTTGGACAGAGTAAGGGCGAAAATTAAAAAAAAAACAGAAGAAAGAAACTTATATTGTTTTGTAGTGTAGGATATTCTACGGTCGGGTGTGTCCGGCTGATAGGCTACGTCCTTACTGGCTGTCAAGTTCATCAATTGCATAAGATTATCAATATCTTTACTATCCAATTAACATTTTAAATTAAAAAGAATAAAACTAAACTATCGAAGCCAATAAAATAATTTATAAATTAAATAATTATATAAATCAAATTATAACTTTATCCATTTTCACTAAAATTATAATGTGCTTTAAGTTACTGATGTTCTAATCAAATATTTATCAAAATAATAATGGCAGATCTAGAATTATTTCTTATTGTACCCTGTACACACGAAATGGGTAAAAGAGGGAATAACTTATGCAAGCATGTCAGGCTCCATAATACTACATACTATTTATCTATCCTGACAAGCCTATTGAAATCAGTTAATAATTACTGAATTTATTGGAGAAACAGTATTGCAGGCTTTTTTAAAGCACGGCACAGACAAAAAAGTAAGAAGAATGCTTCTTCTGCTACGCTTCGAATGATTTTTGTATACCCTGTACCCATCAAAAATGTGTTAAAACCGGTTAATAACTTTGGGAAAATTTATGTACTAATAAAGATAATTTTCAAAATATTTTTTACAGGGTGCTCTTCAGTCGGTCACATCCAACTGTTCCGCTGCGCTCATTATGCTTTTTGCATACATTTTGCGACATTAAAAACAAAGCCCAGAAAGCCTAATTATTAAATAAATTCAGAATTCGCACTTTTTAGCAAATGTTCTGCGAAAAGCGCTAGATAAGACGCGAAAAAAGCGCATTTGGCAGCACTGATGGCGACTGAGAGCAAGAGACCGAAAAAGACGCGCATGGTGAGTAAAGAAATTGTTACTGCGCTGCCCGCAGCAAAGCTCAGCAGCAGCGGCAGCGGCAGCGGCGGCGGCAGCAGCGACGCCGGCATTAGTTGCTGTTGTTGTTGTTGTTGTTGCGTCAACTGGTTGAGTTGCTTTTGCTGCCGACTGCGCTGCCGACTGCGCTGCGCTGCGCTGCACTTGTTAGGCAGTCAGTGAGCCAGTTGTTGTTGCTTTTGTTGCTGTTGTTGTTGCCACGTTTTGCTGCCGATTTGCTTTGTGTGCCACAAGCTATTTGCCAATACACACACACACACACTCGCATATGTTCGCCTGTATGTATGTGTGTGTGTGTGTGTAAGTTAACATATTGTTGGCATTTTTTGACATTTCGCTGCAGAAAATTAAAAATTGAACGCAGCAGCAAGGGGCGGACGGGGCAAGGCAAGCCAAAACTGGCCAGAGAAAATGTGAAAATTAATGCATTTAATTAGCTGCAACTTACCAGCTGCTAGAAATTGTTTTTGTATTTTTTTGTTGTTTTGCTTTTGTTTTTTTTTTTCTTTTATTTTGCTTTCTTTCGACACAACAAACACACACACAGGCACACAAACACACGCACAAATTCAGAAATTCAGTTGAATTTTACTTGTTGGCATTTGCGCGCTAACTTTAAAACAAACGGCAACAATACGGCGAAACGGTTAACGGGCAACGGGTAACGGGCAACGGGCAACGGTAACGGGCAACGGTAACGGTTAATGCTTAACAAACAAACGCGACCGACAACGAACCAAACGCGGCAAACGTTTGATTTTGATTGACGCTGCGCCACGATGGAAAACTGCAAATGAGCCAAACACAACACACACGAAGCCAACTCACACGGACGCACGCACACAGACGCGCACGCAGAGCGGCGAGCGCACGAAGTGCAAAAACGCGCGTGGGAGAGAGAGCCGAAGCGAGCGCACGAACTGCATGCAAATTTCGTTGGGCCGCTGGTGGGTGGCAAAGCCCCGCTTCACCACAGTGCTGCCAAATGCGCTTTTTACCGTCAGATCTGGCTTGTTTATTTGCTTTATGCCGTAGAATTAAATTAAAATAGAAATTATGAATGAATAAAAATATCGACAACGAAAAGTTAAATTTAAATTAAAGATAAAATGATTAAAATAAAATTCGCTTAAAAAAAATTTATATATGAATGTATAATAAAATAAAATATAAAGAAATATATTATATAATAGATCTGGATTTTTATTTGATTTTGTTGTATACCGTGAAATTAAAAAAAAAATGGAAATTAAAAATGGAAAAATGGATAAATATGTAGACAAGGACATGCTAAATTTAAATTAGGAATACAATAATTTAAATAAAATCTGATTAATTATGTAGTTGCATAAAGAGAAATAAATAGTATAATAAAATTAATAAAAATCTAAAAATAATTTGAATTAAAAATAAATTGCATTAAACAAAATGCATAAAGAAAATGTTGTTAGTTTTATTAGCAGTTCAATAATTTAGCTTTCATAAAAACAGTTAAATAATTATATTGTAATGGAATTGAGTAATTCAAAAACCAGTAAGGATGTTGCGGATCGGTCGGACGTATCGGAATGCAGAACATTCTACCAATCTGGAAGTTCTGTGATATGTACGGTTTGTTGTGTCTGATTAAGAACTACAGTAGAATCCGGTTATAGCGACATTCAAGGGACCGACGATTTTACGTCGTTATATCCGGCAGACGCACTATCCGAAAGGAGCAAAAAAAAATTTTTTTTTATATTATGGATGCCATGTTCGTAATAGGTTTTAAAATAAAACAAATTAATTTTTTAATCAAAACAAAAAATTTAATACAGTAGAATCCGGTTATAGCGACTTTCAAGGGACCGACGTCGTTATATCCGGAAGACAAAATCCATGATTTTGTTTCTTTTTCGTATTGAAAAAACACAAAATCCATGATTTTTTTTGCTTCTTTTAGCATTGTTAAAGAAATCCAATTTTCCTCTTTAAAGTTTTTTTTTTTTCGGCACGTCGCAATATCCGGTTGAATTGAAATGAAAAATTGAATTGAAATTGAAAAATCTCGTCGTTATAAGCGGTTTGTCGCTAAAAGCGGAGTCGTTATAAGCGGAGGCCGTTTCATATAAGTTTGTATGGGGACCAACCAAACCATCGAGTTTTCGTCGCAATAACCGGACGGACGCTATAAGCGGCGTCGTTATAACCGGATTCTACTGTACTATAATAATTTAAGCCAAAATCTCTAGTTTTATTTCAAAAATTAATTAACTTGTATACAATAAATTGATATCTTCATCGAAAATCGAATATATGTATAAATAAAAATAATAAAAAAAAAATACATAAAATTTAAAAAACGACCTCTTTTATTTTTTTATTTTTTGCAACAATTTTTAAAAACAACTTTTTTCTAAAAAAAAAAGTTGACAACACTGTTTTGCTCTCCCACTCTCTCAAGCCAGTTAGAGAGTTAGAGAGCATTTCTGCGAGCTTGAGTGAGAGTGTGAGTGTGAGTGGAATTGTGAGTGTGTGTGGCGAGCGCATGTTGGTATTGGTGTTAGTGAGAGTGGGCCAAACATATTGTACTAAATTCGCCTGCCTGCAACCTGTATGGAGAGCTTTTCTGCTCTCTTACCAATAAAAATCAAATAAAAACGCCGATTTTTTTTGTGTTTTTGTGGAAAATGGAATTTTAACTTAATGAAATATTTTATACTTTGGCCAATAAATCAGTTTATAATTATTTAAGTATTGCCACCAGTTGCATTGACCTGAATTCAGCTTTTGTTTACGTTTTGGCAACTTGCAAAAGTTGCGCTGCTAATGGAGAGCTTTCAATTGGTGTGTGTCTCAGCTGAAACCGTTATAAACGCAAAAAAGCTCCGCTCTATTGAAAGCTTTTCAACGGGTACGCGGCTTGCGCAGCTTTAGCCACCAATCGATATCGTTTTGAATCACCTTGATTTTATTTTCCTCCTCAGTCTTTTTGAATTCATCGCGATCTTTGAGCCAAACACGTCCATACTCCATGCCAATAAGCATGGCCATCGAAGAAGGGAAATCCTAACAAGAAAATGTATCGATTACGTTAGATATCGGATATAATGGAAGTACCGATCGCTTAAAGCTGATAATAACCGATAACCGATATACAGGCCTTACCTCCTTTTCAATGGTGGAAACCAGTTTGCTTTTCTGTGCTCTTAAACCAGCTTCGGTTGTTAAATTGTCCTTCGGCTTGCATATTATGGCCCGCGACCATTCTTTGCCCATTCCAATTACCATACTTAATAATTTTGGTAATATTTAATTTTATAAACGAAAAATTTTCTTCATTCCAAGTTTTAATTTCGATATAATTATAAACATACAAAATTAGAACCTAAACTATTTGATGACATTATTAGCATGGCTAGTACACAGTTTAAAACAAATTATATATTGATTATATATTCATTTCTGAATAAAAAAAAAATTATTTAGAATTCCTTTATTTATAAGCATTTTTTATTTCTTTAATTAATTATATATCATATTAATTATTAACATTTATTAATTATGGCTAGTACACAGTTTAAAACATATTATATATTAATTAAATATTCATTTATGAATAAAAAAAAATTATTGAGAATTCCTTTATTTATAAGCATTTTTTATTTCTTTAATTAATTATATATCATATTAATTATTAACATTTATTAAATAAGTATAAGATTGGTACTATAACAATATTTATTTATATTCTAAATTTATATACTAAATACTAACGATTACTAACCTAGAACTTCGACTCGATTAAATATATAATTTTAGTATTTTCTTTTCAAATATCCTTTATGTGTATTATTTATTTCATTATGTTATATTTATTTAATGAATGTTATAGCATTATTTCTGTATTGTAAGACAAAAATTTGCTAAATTGTTCCTTTTTTAGAATTTCTTGAAAATCTCCCCTAATATTAATATTTAGAAACATCTAAAATTATATTATGTAAATTTTAAAAGCTAGTTAGTTACAGTTCTATCGGATTTTATATAATCATAGTAATATCTACTCTCTTCAGCTATATTAAAAATTTAGTTTCGATCGGCCTGTAGACAGAAAAGTTATTCCAGAAACAATCATATGAGTAAGGACTTGAAATAAATTTAAGTTTGTATATAAAGTTAAGGTGGAACTTTGAAGAAACTGCACATTATATTATTACCTGTCTATATATCTAGTATATGTACATATATCTGATGTGTCTTGTAAGGTCCGAGGCGACCTTTGTGTAAAAAAGAAAACGAAAATGAAAAGCAACTTAAACAATCCGCCCCAAAGAGACGCAGACGGAGACAAACACAGAAATGTTTCAAGGCATTTCCGTCAGGCCATAAGCAAAACAACAAAATAACAACAAAACAACAATGCGAACCGAAAGACAAAGAAGTACAACAAACTTTAAGTCAACACACAGCAAAAAAAAAAAAACAAAAAAAAACAGAGTACAAATAAAAAAATAAAAAAAAAACAAAAGAAAATAATACAAAATTAAGTAGAGGCAGCAAACGAAGAAGAAAAAGATGAGGAGGGGTTGGGAGGGGAGGGGGAGCGGGAAGGCGGCATGCATTGCCGTAGAAACAGGCGCAAACCCAGGCAAACCCCAAGCCTCCCAGGCCCCCACCCTAGGGAGTACAACAACAAGAAGAAGAAGAAGCAGCACAAGTAAAACAAAACCATAGCAGGCGAGTGGGAGTCGGGAGGGGGCGTGTGGGCGTGTGGGAGTGGCAACGGTACTGCTGCCAAACGTAAATCAAACAAAAATAAACAAAAATAAAACAAAGCAAAACAAATAAAATAAACAAAACTACGCAGAAGTAGCAGAGTAGGACAGACGTCAACAACAACAATGGCAAACAAGGAGCAGCAACAACAATGACAGCGAATCAG
The DNA here is from genome assembly GCA_035045125.1 of Hypselothyrea guttata. Lineage (NCBI taxonomy): Eukaryota > Metazoa > Arthropoda > Insecta > Diptera > Drosophilidae > Hypselothyrea > Hypselothyrea guttata. The sequence goes on from JAWNNJ010001820.1 coordinate 472,900, forward strand.
GGGAGCAGGGGGAAGTGGGAAGAGGGAGAGAAGGGAAGCCAAAGCAAACCTCCCACACACAAACAACACAAAATGAAAATGCTACAAAACAAATGTTAATCATCAGGCTCATAATCATCATCATGCTGATTATGACGATCATCATGATGATGTTGATGATGATGATGATGAGGGAACAAACGAAGCATATTCCGTTTGCTAAAACAAACATTTGCCAATGTTCTCAACAAACTTTTTGGGCGGCAGAACAACAAAACCTAATAGCAAATGCACCCAATCCATTGCCCAGCTGCTACACTGAGAGAAATGCGTTCAACACAATTAGTACTTTATTTTAGTGATCAGATTGTTCGAGTTATCTATATTAAAATTGTGCTTTAGGGCATTATTATCTAAGTCAGTTATCGATAGATTGTTGTGGATTGTGTGAATTTCATTTAAGATAAATTAATTATAAAATATAATTATAAAACTGCTTTAGGTAAAAATTTTCCTTGAGGCAGATTACTTAAAAGTAGTGTGCATAATTAAAGATCTGCTGTAATATTTAATCAATAAATATCACGAAATAATAATTATTTTTAATCAAAATAATTCACTAAATATTGAAATATATATATCTTCAAACTTCTTTATTTCTATTAAAATTAAAATTTGTATTCTATTCTATTCTATACTATATTCTATTTCAATTAGAATTGAAACTACAAAGTAAATTCTAAAATATTTTAGCAATATTTTCTTATTGCCGATATTTACAGCAATTACACTAAACAAAAATATTTTGAATATACGCTAATATTTTCTAATAAGCGTTATATAGGTATATAAATATTTTTTTTACCTATGTATATCTAATGCAATTGTTACTTTAAAACATCTTTGTTTATACTTTTATTTGTTTATATAATTTTTATATCTTATAATTTATGTTGATTATTGAATTATTTGTTATAGCTGTTAACAAAGCTAAACTGTTTAAATATTAAAAATAAATAAACTTTAACTTGCAATTGATTAACATAATTTCAATCAAATTTATCTATTTAAATAGCCTTTGGTAAAAGTCGTTGTTAATATTAACAGCAAACCAAAAAAAAAATTAAACAAATAATAAAAAAAAAATACAATTCAAATAAAATTCAATAAATTATATACATTTAAATGAACAACAATTATTTTATTGCCAGAATAAATCAAATTAAATAAATCAAAGTAAAACTTATAAAAATTTCTACTCATATCATAATTTATATTATTTGCATTTTGATATTAAAACGAGTTACCATAAACATAATATAATAATAATAAATATATTAGTTTCTTATTTATAAAATTTAATTTAATTTATAAATTTTGAATTTTTGTCAGTGTAAACTGTCTGGTTATAGGGGCACAATACAGGATTTCAGTTTGAGTTGCAGGCCAAACACACAAAAACAGTTACGATTGCACACAAACATACGCAACCACACACATATACATATTGCATATTGCATGTGTGTGTGTGTGTGTGTGTGCGTGGTCTACAAACAAAGCTGCGCTCTGAGTAACTTTCCGGCTGCCCCTGCCCTCCCTCCCCACGCTCTAGTCGTCGCTTCTCTTACGCTGGTCATACCCACCTCCACCTCACTACCACTCTCGCTCCCACTCCCCACTCCACTGCTCGTCAGCTGCTGGGCTGTCAGCACTTGCCGTCTGCCTCTAGCACGCACTGCAGCTGCTGCAGTGTGAGCGAGCACACGCTGCCACCCACTCTCCCACTCTCCCGCTCTCTCACTCTCTCTCTCTCTCTCAGTTGCTACTCAGTGCAACGGTATGCGTAAATAAGCATTTTACTAGTCCTTGTTGTTGCCATTGTTTTTAGTTCTATTTGTTTATTGTTGCTGCTGCTGCCGGCGTCGTCGTCGGCGTCGACTGCGATGTCAACGTTAACAGCGTCGCCTGTTGTTGTTTTTGCTGCTTTGTTGCTCATTAGTCGCAGTCGCAGTCGCTTTTGCTCCTTGTCTTTCTCTCGCTCTTGCGACATCTGTATGTGTGTGTGTGTGTGTTTGCATTTGTTTGTTTTAAAATTTTATTGTATTTCATTCAACAACAACAACAACAACAGCAAGAGCGAGAGGGAGAGCGTAACAGCAGCTGCTGCTGTTGTCCTCGCTTGCTGCTAAGCTTTCTCTCTCTCCACCTCTCCTTTCTCCCTACCTCTATCTGTGTGTCAGTGTTGGCATGGCCTTTTTCATTTTGTTTTGTTTAACACAAAAACAACAATTTGTTGGCTTGGAGCTTATTTATACACACATACATGCACACATACAACTATACCTCCCCCCCCCTCCCCACCCACACCACCTATCCCTGAGTATATCAAATAGACGCCAACTTATTCATCTAATCAGGCTTCAATTTGCACCAAAAATACTTAAAAATTCTTTCATTTCTAAAAATTTTTCCTTTGTTTTTTCAAGTGTAGATCTTTTAAAACTTAAGAAATAATTATTTAAGTCATATTATATAATATTATATATTATTATATTATTTTATTGCTTACGCCTTTAAGCATATCAAGACATCAACATTCTATGTCCTATAGTTAAATTATAAATATTTAAAATATACAGTGCAGGGTATTTCATAGTCGGGTGCGGCCGACTGATCAGCTGCGACTATACTGTTTTTTTTAAGTGTAGAAAGGAATGGTAAAGCTATGTAGCAAAACTGACCTCAATTTCAATTTAAAGATTAAAAAAAATGAAATTAATTAAATAAGCAGTAAAATAGATAATAATAAAAGATAAAGATAAAGTTGGTAATTTTAATAAATATTAAATAAGTATATTATTTACTATATCAGAATATATAAAATATTTTTTTTTATGTTTTTAAATTTTACAAATGTAAAGAAACGTATAATTCGATAATTCGATTTTAATGGAAACCTTTTTTTTTTTTATTAAAAATCTCCCATTGCTAGACGTCGAGCCCGAATTTCTCACATTTAGTTAATATATTAAATATATATGTCTAATATTATACTAAATATATTTAAATAATTAAATATAGTCCTGTGATCTTAAGCTAATATTATTTCGTTTTAATATTATTATTGCAGTACTATCGAGCATTTTCGACTACATTTAGCTTGGTTATATATTTAACTTTTAACTTTAATTATTTTTGTGTTGTACTATAATGTTTCAAATACTTTCGTTTTGTTTGTTATTATTTATATTGATTTTTCTACTAATTATATATATATTATATTTTTATTTCAATTGATTATTTAAATTACTTGTATTTATTTTGTATTAGTTAGTTTTATACCCCGTATCCATAAAATGGGCAAAGAAGAGTTATTACTTGATAATACATATTTTGTATTTTAGCATAATGAGTTATTAAAATTAAATATTTAATTTGTTATTTATGCTATCTTTATAGTTTATTTATTTATTTAGTTTTTTAGTACATATTTCGTTTTTAATTTTTCTATTTTTTATGTTGTTTATATTTAAAATATTTCAAATTATTTAAATAAAATATTTTTCTCATATAATCTGTTTTATAGTAATATTTTTTGTAATTTTTTTGTTAAATATTTGCAGCTGTTTTAATTTTTGAATTTGTATACCATGTAACCAAGTTTTGCAACTGGTTTAATATGTTTTTTAACTGTTTATTCCACTTTTAATTTTAGTCATTTTGCTCTTCTCTCACCCTTGTCAGTATCTTTCTTTCTTCGCAATGAAGAAGAGCTGAAAAGCAAAACAAGGAATCGAAGGTAAACTAAAAGCGGAAGTCAACAATACTTTTCTTGTTTGCGCTTACTTATTTGCCTTGCCAATGTTGGCGCTCTCCCTCTCTCTCTCTCTCTGTCTCGCTCTCTCTGTCTCCCTCTCTGTCTATTGAAAAGTGCGAGCTGCGGAAAACCTTGCGCCCAGCTGTATGCAACATTTTTAAGCATTTGTACAATGTACGTGTATTTGTTTATGTGTGTGTGTTTGTATGTTTGTATTTGCACATCATCAATGCGCCGAGGCAACTGTACTTACACACACACACACACACACACACACACATACAGCATGTGCAACGTAATTATGTTAAAATGTATTTCGAGTTGATTTTGTTGTTTTTGTTGCTATTATTTTTATTGCATTGTATATTTAGCTAGAACACAAGTTGCATTATTATTCTTGTTGTTTTTCTTTGTTTATTTGCTTTATACTACTGTGAACTGTTCTGTCTTTCCGTCTGTCCGACCGCCTGTCTGTCTGTCCGTCCGTCCTGCCGTCCATGTTGACATTGTTTTGACGAAAATACGCTTGTCGCATTTATTTACTAACCAATTTGTTGTTGCTTTTCACTACCCTTACCAAGGTTGTTTTGATTGTGTTGTTGGGGATGTCCGATGAATTGGAAAATATTCATCCCATAATTCCCGACATTGACCTGCTATTTTTAAACACTTATCAAGCGGGGTTTTTCTACATTTAGTCTTATAGAAATACAAACTATAGAAACATCGACTAGAGAAATATAGATTAAATAAATGTAGCATATAGAAATCATAATAAGAATAAGAATTAACCAGCATTACGCATAATCTTTATCAATTTATTTATTTTATTGAATATTTATTTTATTTATTTCATATTTATTGTATATAATTTATAATTTTATTTCCACATTATACTTAACTATTTATTTACTTAATTAAATTTTTATTTGATTTATTTTATATTGATCGATAATAATAAAAAGATATCTCGAAATTTAATAAATAAAGACAGAATTCGATTCCAAATTATTTCACTAATATATCGAATTTTATATTAATTTAAATGCTTGTATACTATTTCCAAAATATTTATTATTTAACAAAAGGAATACAAATTTTGTTAAATCATTAAAGTAAATTATTGAAGAATAATTTGAGCTAAAATTATTTACATGAATATGTAGTGTAAGTTATATGATTCATTAGAATTAAATTAAATTAATTAATCGTTAATAATTATATTTTTTGTCAGCATTGTTTATTATATTTTTCATTAATTTATTTAATTGAATTGTTTACATTAATTTATTATTTAGTCTGCCAACAGGTTACGATTGTTAACCTTCAAAATACAAATAAAATATATTTTTACTTACAGTTTTCGCCCTTTACTGGTTTAGTAAAAAGATTATCTGGAGATAAATGAAATTAAAACAAATTTAATAACCCTGTATTTTCCATTTTTTTAATGCGTAAAGGGTATAAATATTACATTAACAAATATTGGATGTTGATAATTTCATAGGTATGGATATTTTTATCTCAAATTATAATAAATAATTAATATAATATGCTTTGTACCCCGTACCCAGGAAATGGGCTTAATTTTGACTTTAAATAAATTTTAATTTAAATTTTCGTTTGGTAACTTAATTTTCCTTATCGACTGCACATGCTATAAATAAATAAATAATATCGATTCGAATGCCATATGCATATATACAAATTCTTACGTAGATTATGAATATACTTAATAACTCCGTTAATGAAGGGTATTCCAGCGTCGTGTTTTGTGTGATTTCCCTTCTCACTTGTTTTGTTTACGGGAAAGCATCGACGAGTTGTCAACTCCCCTTGCAATTTTACATTCGTTTTTAGCTTCGCTCCGTTTTATTTTGTATTTTTTTTGTTTTTTGGAGAGTTTTTTCTGTGCATTCAGCGAAAATGTGTTGTTTTGTGATTTTTCTTTTGGAAATTGTGTGTTGTTTTGCTTTCATTACCGTTGTAAATGCGCAAAAGTACAGCTGTTAACAATAACAATGACATATAAACACTTCAAAACCCAAGAATTGCCAACGCAGCTCGATGCCAGAAAACAAAATTCAATTAATTAAGCATTTTTTGCATTTTATGCAGTTCCAACCAAAAATAAAAAATCCCAAGTGGGTGGCTCGAAATGTCGCAAAAAAATGGAAGAGTATGTTCTGAAACATTCTTGGATTTTTCTTTTTTCTTTTAGATTTTATTTACATTCAACCTTAACCAGTATTTGCTGTATTTTCATATCTCAGGGTTGTCGCTCTACTGCCTTGAATTTCCAACTGGAAGTTGTGCAATTATCATCAGAAAACCGAAATCTTCTTGGCGGTTTTACCAGAGAATTGGCAAGTTGTACTTGTAACTTATTAAGAAATTAATTTGGAGAAATGCTAAGTAGAATTCTGATTATTTACAATCAAATATGCTCGTGGCTTATAAGGAAATTAAATCGGAGAAAAGTTAAGCAGAATTCTGATTATTTTTAATCAAATGTGGTTGTGACCTATGAAGAAATTAAATCGGAGAAATGCTAAGTAGAACTCAGATTATTTACAAATTAAATATGTTCGTGGCTTATAAAGAAATTAAATCAAAGCTATACGAATTTTGATTATATACAAATAAATATGCTAGTAATTTTGGTCATATGCAAAACAATGATTTGAAGTTATATATTTTCGGGATATGCATATTCATAGAGTACTTTTATGGATTGAACTAGGATAGAATTTTGTTGTTCTTTTTCAAAATCGACATCTAATAAGTTATGTCCTCATAAGCTTATAAGTTTTTAGGTTATTTGCTAAGAATTATAAAATTTAGGAGGGAAAATAATTAAAAACTCGGATAGATGAAATGGATTGACGCCTTGTTTTGTTGTTCTCTTTATCTGTCTCTCTTTATCTCTCAGACGTTATAGATCTTGAAAAAAAAAAATATTCTTGATCTATAAAGCCATGTTCGTCTGTCCGTCTGTAGAAACAACTAGATCTCCCACACTTTAAGAGCCAGACTTACCAAATTTGGTATTAAGCTGTTCCTATGCTGTAAGCGATTTATGTTTGTGTAAAATTTATGACATCTCCCCCACTTTCCCGGAAAATCGTAAAAAACCACAACAGCCACAATTTTAAAGCTATAGGCTTGTAATATGGCTTTGTAATTAGCCTTTGACATGTTTTAACAACGCTGTCAAATGCTTTGCAAATGTATGGGAAACAGCGAAGATATGCAGAAGAGAACTTGTTGGATTAGGCATGAAGAGGGTTAGGGTGTTCCACTGTCGGTTGCGTGCGACTGTGCGGATTTTTTATATATTTTTATCTGGCTCACCTTCCCTTTCACATAGATTGGCAGCAACAGCAACAAATAATTAAGTTCATTGCTTCTATTTGCGTATACGCCTGCCTTCAACATGTTGTTGTTGTTGTTGTTGTTGCAGTTGTTGTTCGACTTGTTGTTGTTGTTGTTGATTTTGCATATTTTTGTAGCTCAGCAACAACAGCGACCAGCGGCCAAAAGTAAACAACAATAACAAACCAAACAACAGCAGCAACAACAGAAAAAGAAGAAGAAGAAGAAGCTGACTTCGGGCTCCAGTGCTGCCAAGTTTTTTTGGGAGAAAAAATAGTTTATATTGCAAAAAAAACATAAAAAAAAACAAATCAAAAATTTGCAAAAAATAATTGTAAAAAAAAATAAATAAATTAGGTAAGAGGTAAAAAATAAAACAGAATGAAATTGCAAAAAAATACAAAAATCAGTTAAGTTAATCTTAAGCATGTGCTTTACAATAAAGATGTTTTGGACAAATATCGATCAAAATAATGACAATAAGCCCATAATTGTTTCTTATTATACATGGGTTAAACATTAAACATGGGTTTTATTTCCATCCGATTTTATTTTGTTTAGCATAAACATGATTTAAACTCAACACTTTTTTATAAAAAAAAAAATTAAAACAAGGTTTATAATAAATGCATGCTTAATATTTTTTTCAATCAAAGAAAAAGCTTACAAAAAGCTGAATTATTTTTTAAAATACCCTTAAATGTCAGCTAGCCGCTGTTTTACAAATTTTCAAGCAAATGATCTAAAAAAAAACATTCAACAAAATTTAAGAAAGAACTAAGAAAAAGCTTTATTATTAAACAAAAAAAAACCTAATATTCCCGCTTTCTGCAGTTTCAGAAATTTTGTAACTCTTTAAAAACAGTCAGATCTGGCGATAAAAAAGCGAATTTGGCAACAGTGTCAGGCTCATCTTCATTAGCTCTGTCTCCATCTCTGTCTCTATCTCCATCTCTCTCTCTCTCTACGTCTGTCTGTCTGTCTATCTGTCTGCCTGCCTTTGTGTCTCTCTTTGCCTGCTCGCTCTCTCTCTCTCTCTTTCTCTCGCTCCGCCAGCTTCTTCTTCTTCTCCTTCAACTTTCTTGCATTGTCTCTGCCAGGGGCTGACGACAACGCCAACGCGCGCAAAAAAAAAAACAAAAACTTTGTTTACTCGGAATGCCTTTGTTTTTGTTGCCCTGCGTGCGTCGACGTCGACGTCGCTGCCGGCGTCGCTGTCGCTGCCGCTGATGTTTACACAATTCCATAGCCGAAGTCCAACAATACAAAACACAAAAACAAAAAACACGCAGCGCAAAAAGCTCAAGCGACGGCGACGGCAGCGTCGGCATAATGACCTTCAGTTGCGCTGACGTCGACGTCGACGCTGCTCCTACGCTGCTTGCATCTGTGTGTGTGTGTGTGACTTCGGCTTGGCTGTATTGCTCGGGTCAGGTCTTCGTACGACGACTTAATTTCTCTGCTGCTCCTGCCCCCACCCCCTCTCTTTCTGCCCACAACCCACGCACAAACATTGTAAACAAGCAGCGACTGCGCTGCCCGCTGCTCTGCCCGCTGCCTGACGCTTCCTAGTTGCAAATGCTCTCTCTCGCTCTCTCTCTTTTCCCTCCCTCTCTCTCTCTCTCTAATTCCGTATTCTCTTCGTATTTGCGCTCCTGTGCAAACAAGTGTTTGTTTGCTGCGTCGCCTCGCTGCGTCGGCAGCGGCAGCGACAGCGGCAGAGGGCAGCGGAACAGTTCGCTTCACACCCATCAAACATTATGATTTAGCCCACTGACCCCTCCCCTCACCACGCCCCCCTTCCCACACCCCTTCCACTTGTCCGACATCGTTAAACTTTTCTTATTTGATTACACGCCAGAAGAGCTGCGACTCTATCGAATTTGCACTAATTAGCATTTCATACTGAGCGCACAGTGGGCGCAATGCATGCAATTGCCGCTCAAAATAGCAATGCGACGATGACTTGCATTTCGCAAGCGGATAATGAATTTAATTCGCTGTGTAACTGAATAGTTTATATATTGAAGTTTTATTTGTGTTGGTGTTGTGATTAAAAGAAATATATTTAGGTTAACTTTTACGACAATTAGACAAAATATGTATAAATTATATTATATAAATAAATAAAATATAAATATTCTATTGTCTTTGGTATAATATAAATCATATTTAATATCAATAGTCAAAATTAAATATACAAAAAAAATATAACTACAATAATAATTTAATAAATTAAAATAATCTATAACATTTAATATAAGTTATATATCAATTACATTTAAAACAATTATAGTAAATTAAACAAGTCTATGGCATAGCATTTTATACAATCAGTTAGAGTTTTAAATAATTTGCCAAAATGTAATATAAATTTTGTAAAAACAAAATACAATTATATAGTAGATAATTCGAAATTTTATCAATTAAACTACAGTAGAATCCGGTTATAACGATGCCGCTTATAGCGTCCGACCGGTTATTGCGTCGAAAACTTGATGGCTTGGTTGGTCCCCATACAAACTTATATAAAAAGGGCCTCCGCTTAGAACGTCTCCGCTTTTAGCGTCAAACCGTTTATACCGACGAGATTTTTCACAATTCAACCAGATATTGCGACGTGCCAAACAAAAAAAAAACTTAAAAGAGGAAAATTTGAGTTCTTTAACAATGCTAAAAGAAGCAAACAAAATCATGGATTTTGTGTTTTTTCAATACGAAAAAGAAACAAAATCAAGGATTTTGTCTTCCGGATATAGCGACGTAAAATCGTCGGTCCCTTGAAAGTCGCTATAACCGGATTCTACTGTATTAAATTTTTTGTTTTGATTAAAAAATTAAATCCATAAAATAAAAAAAAAATTTTTTTTGCTCCTTTCGGATAGTGCGTCTTCCGGATATAGCGACGTAAAATCGTCGGTCCCTTGAATGTCGTTATAACCGGATTCTATTGTAGTTCATAGGATTTAATATAATTTCAATACAACTTGTATAAATGTATTCATTGAATACAAACAATTGAAAGAGCTTTACTAATATTGAGAGCATTTTCGGAGTCTGAGGCCATCGCTAAAATATTATATAATCCATTAAAAATAAAAATAAATAAAAATATTTTGCTTTTAGCGAACAGTATTTAAAATAAATTAAATTCAGATCATTTACGGCGTATGTAAGCCCACTGTCTGGGCGACTGATAAGCCAACGGCTGTTAAATAATCCATAATAAATAAAAAATCAATAAAAAAATATTGCTTTAAGTAATTAATATAAATTAAACTGAAAGAGTTTAATTTTTATGAAGAGCATTTTCGGCGTATCTTAGACCACTGTGCGTATGACTGATAATCTATCGCTTACTATAGCTATTAAATAATTCTTAAAAAATGTAAATAATTAACATAAATCCAAATGGAAGAAGTTTGCTAATATTGAGAGCAAATAAGCCTCTTTGAAGACCACTGTGCGTATGATTGATCCGCTTTGCAAATTATTAAATTATAATTATAAATTATTAAATAATTCCTTTAAAATATAAACAATTAGTATAAATTCATATGGAATAGTTTAGCTAATATTGAGAGCATTTAGGCGTATTTTCGACCACTGTGCTACCGAAATAGTAACAGTTATTTAAATGGCAAGCAATAAGAATGCGAACACAAATAGAACTTGCCAGAGAGCCAAGCGCTTGGTTAGCCGCACGTGAGAGGTTGATCACGAGAGGGGGAGGCGAAGAAGAGGTGGAGGAGAAGGCAGAGGAAGCAAAGGAAGAAGCAGAAGTTGTGATTATTGCTACGCCTCCCACGCACAGTGTGAAAACGCAATGCACTTTGGCAGCGACTGCAAAACAAAAGAAGCAACAACAACAACAACAGCAACCACAACAACAACAACAACTGCTGTGACAGCAACTGAGGCAAATAAGAACGAATTACACACACACACACATAGAGGGAGAAACACACCGACACACACGCATACAGCTGCATTTTGTTTGCATAGCAGAAAAGAGAACAACAATAACAACTGCAGAAGACGATGACGGCGACGCTCAAGGCGAACTACATGCATGTGTGTGTGCGTGTGTGTATGTGAGAGAGAGTGTGTTTGTGTGAGAGAGTGTGTTTGTGTGAGAGAGTGTGCATACTGTGCAGCGCACTGTGGGTTAAACTAGCGCTTTTTTACTTTTTGTATGCATTTTTAAAAGACTTTAAAACTGCCTTTCTTTGAAGCAAACACTGCAGCATAACATTAAGCTGTTATGCTATAGACAACAAAACTGTTAAGCGGACTGCTGTTAGAGCACAGCAGTTGTTACTGTTAACGATAACATATGGCTACGGTTATATTTTTAAAATTGTACATACAGTAGAATCCGGTTCTAACGACTGTCCGCTTATAGCGTCCGTCCGGTTATTACGACGAAAACTCGATGGCTTTGTTGGTCCCCATACAAACTTATATGTAAGGGCCTCCGCATTCAGAATTCAGTCTCCACTTTTAGCGTCAAACCGCTTATATCAGATTCTGAGATATTTCTCACAATCCCCCGCAAACCGCGAATAGTTGCTGTAGCCACAGTGCCGAATCTATTAATTTGTAATTTGATATTAACTAGCTTATTACAGTAGCGATCAACATTGTGAATTTCGTTTCAATCCAATACTAAACAGAAGACAAGCCACAGACAATTTGCCGCACTAGGCAGAGGTGTTTGTGTGTTTTTCAATACGCAAAAAAAACAAAATGCATGCGATCTGATTGTCTTCGCGTGTATATATACTGACGTAAAGGATCTTGCGGCCCCTTGAAAGTCCGACTATAGCCACCGTCCCACTGATCTGCCCCGTACCTGTATTTAAATTTTTTGTTTTGCATTTTTAAAAAACTTTAAATTTGTATTTATTTTAAGAACCTACTGTAGCATAACATTAAGCTGTTATGCCATAAAAAAAAAAAATGTTTAGTTTGCTCCTGTTCAGGCATAGTGCAGTCGTTCCGGATATAACGACGTAAAATCGTCGGTCCCTTGAATGTCGCTATTACCGGAATCTACTGTATATTAATTCTTATCATATAGTCTATGCATTTCAAATAAGTTATTTATTTGTATATAATTTTTATACTGATTTAATTTGCATTGTACATTTTGCTGTTAATCCCACCAGCTGTTATCGATAATAACATTTATTTCAAATGTATAAAATTTTGTGTAAGAACGCTATGTTTTGCCCCATAGTGCAGCGCAGCAGAACACGGAAATACCAAACTTTTAAATGTTAAATACACACAACTTAACAGTGCACGCCTGTGTTAAGTAAGTAGCTGTTAAACACAGCAGCTGTTATCTATAATTATGTAAATATATTTAAAATTTTCAAGTGAATGAATTATTGCGAAAGAAAGCAATAAATTGTCCCATAGTACAGCGCAGCAATAGACGGAAATACCAAACATTTAATTGTTAAATTTAATGCGAAAAAGTTAACATTCTGTGCCACTGTTAAGTTAGTGGCTGTTAAACCCAGCAACTGTTACCGATAAACAAAACTATTGCTAATTTTTAAATGTATGAAATTTTGTGCAAGAACGCAGAGTTGTGCCCCATAGTGCAGCGCAGCAGAAGACGGAAATACCAAAGCAACGATGACGAACGTAAAAACTACGCACCAAGCGACAGCAACAACAACAGCAACAACAACAACAACAACGAGCATGCCTCATAAACAATAAAACACGGCACGCAAAACAAACAAACAAGGCTGTGAGTGTGTGCATTTGTATGTGTGTGTGTGTGTGTGTGTGAGAGAGAGAGCGTGCAAAGGCAATTGGAATGAGAGGAGAGCGCAGCACCTGCCTGCCTGCCTCACTCCCACTGCCGCCTTCACCACACTCAACACACCACACGGCGCTCGCTCTCTCCACCCCCAACGCTATTCACCTATTCTCACCATAGCCCATCATTCAGCTAACGAGCAAACAAAACTAAAGAAAAACAAATACATAACTAAGCAAACGGCAGATTGAGGCGAAATTCTATTCAACCTTTCTCTAAATTTTACTACGCCGTAGTAGAAACTCTGTTTTTTTTCTCTCTCTCTCTCTCTTTCTTCCTCTCCTCTCTTCACTTTTTGTTTTGTTTTATTTGCCTTCAGTTGTTGTTGTTGGTGTTTTCGTTTTTGTTGTTTTGCCTCAACTTCTGCTCTCGCTGGTTCGTTCAACCGCCCTGCCCCGAGACAGCCCCGCCCTCCGCCCGCCACCCCCTGCCCCTTGGACTGCATGCAAACCTGAACCGCTCCTGTCTACTTGTTTGTTTAATTTTTTGCCATTTCTGCTTCACATTTTATTTGTTTGTTTGACTCGCTGCGCATGTGTTGGTGCCGAGAAGCAACTAGCGTTTGGGCGAGGGCTGCTCCAACAGTTGCCACGGAGCGAACGTGTAGCGGAAGTCGTATAAAGCGAGAGCTCGGCCAGTGCGATTTTGACCAACGAAAGTTCGACCAACGAGAGTTTGGCCAACAAGAGTTCGGCCAAACAGAGTTCAGCCTGCAAGCGTCGTTGACCGAACTCTCAACCAACGAGAGTTTGACCAACGAGAGTTTGACCAACGAGAGTTTGACCAACGAGAGTTCGACCAACGAGAGTTACGCCAGCAACAGTTCGGACAGCGAGAGTTTAGCTAGCGAGAGTTAAGCTAGCCATTAATTATCTTCATCGGGCGGGTTGGCAGAACCCCTAGTTATATAATACATTTTTATTTTATTAATTATTAACAATTAACTTTATTAATTCTATTGATACTTGATGTTTTTGGCATAGCTGCTTATCAAAGTTATTATTTTTAGCGATAATTGTTTTTAATATTGTTTATTAATTAAATATTTTTGTTTTTTTTTTTATTTTAAATAATTTACTAAATTTTTATTTTATTCTTTATTTTAATTTTTTTTTTAGATATTTTATATAGCAATTCTAGCTATTTCTGGCAACAGTGAACTGCATATATTCCGCCGGAACTTGTTAAGCTGCCCTCTATTAAGCTTCTCATAAATCTGTTTACGATGTTTGGATTATTTTTAATATTGTTCATTGATTATATTATTATATTTTGTTTATATATGTTTATATATTTATAATATATATATTTTTTGTTTTTAATAATTTTATATTTTATGTTAATTTTCAACTATTTTTCAGATGTTTTATATTGCAATTCTGGCCATTTCTAGCAATTAATTATTTTCAATCTTGTTCATATTAATATTAATATATTTTTGTTATTTGATTAAATTATAAATATTGTTCATTATTATTATTATACCTATAAGATCTATTGTACCCCCTGCTGAACTTAACTTAATATTATATTAATATTGTTAATATTGTTCATTGATTATATTAATATATTTTGATTATACAAATATATATTTATGATAATATATATTTTTTTAATAATTATTATTTAATTTTTTATGTTAATTTTAAACTATATATGTATTTAGATATTTTATATTGAGAAATTCCAGCTATTTCGACATATTTTTGTATCTCGTTGCAAGTTGTTGGAACTGACCTCGCTTTTGTGTTTTGGCGCGTACTCGGATCGTACGCTGTTGTTGTTGTTGTTGCAGTTGTTGCCGTTGCTGTTGTTGTTGCTGCTGGCGCTGTTGTTGTTATTTTTTTTAAGCATGACAAAGCACCGTACAATTTCACAACAGCAACTTCATTATGATGTTCGGCTTGTTTTTCCACGAAACAACTGTTTACCGAACGTGGCGGCTGCGTCGCTGTCGCTGCCAACGCCAGCAGCGCTGCCGCAAGTGAGTAAGCATGTGTGTGTGTGTGTGTGTGTGTGTGTGTGTGTGCGTTGTGCTCATTTCATTCAACGAGAAATTTCATTTCAATACGCAGCCCAGCCAGCAGCGAACGCGCCGCAGTCGCTGTCTCTGTCGCAGTCGCCGTCGCTGTTGACGTCGCAGTTGTCGTAGTTGTGGGTTCGTTACAAATCGATTTCAATAAGTTTGTCAGTGTTTGTCGGGAAAAGGCGACGCGCAGACGTTCGAGAGCGGTTCTCAGTGCGATTCGATTCGATAACTGTCGATTCGATATACGATTCAGATATTTTGGGCGCGCGCCTGAAGAAAGCAGCGGTTAGCGGTTAAACGGTTAAGCGGTTAAACGGTTAACGGTTAAATATCACGCGCGTCTCGCTGCGAGCGTGTGCGTGTGTGCGTGTGTGTGTATCTGTGTGACAGCCTTGCCTTGTCTGTGTGCGTGTTTGCTAAACAAATAGGCGCAAGGAGAAACGGCTTTAATACACTGTGCGAAAGCAAACAAAATAATAAAACAAAAAAAAAAAATAATCATAAAAAAAAAAATACACAAAAAATCAGCAAAACAAGCCACAAAACAACTGTAAAATGTGCAGAATTCCATGCGTTCAATAAACAAAAGAAAAGTACGTCAAGCAAAAACAACTAAATAAATAGCAAACTATATGAATATATATAATTTATTTATATACATATATTTAGGCATTATCAACGCCCCTTCCCTTCCCCCTTCCATTCCCTCTCTCTCTCGCACTCTGTAGTTTGTTTGCGTTTTTTTGTTTTGCCTTTTTTACGCGCCTTGAAATGTATTTTTAAGTTTTTGATCTGATTTTTTGTGCGATGTTTACTTTTTTGCGTTGTTGAAAGTTGTGTCTTTTATGCTCGAAAACAAACGAAACGGTTAACAGATTTTAGCACATTTTAGTGCACAATTTAAATACCAAAATAAGACCACAGTCGAGCATGCCTTGTGAATTCTTTGTTCAATAACTTTGTTGTTTTTTAAGCAATTGCATTGCAATTTTCAGATTACTTTTAAAATATTTCATATTTACACTGTGCCAAATTGCATATGCCTAGGCATTAAGCAAGCGTAGAAACCTAATAAAAATTTAAGGAAGTTTAACCAAAAAAGTCTAATAAAAATCATGAATAATACAAATGTAAATCTATAAATTAAATACATATAGAAAAAACTGTAAATCTGTTTTAGTTTTGAAATAAAATATAAAATATTTAAAACTTTAAATAAAAATATATTCTATAAAAATAATAAAATAAATAATAAAAATCTGTTCTTTCTAAATGGGAAAAGAAATATTAAATATTAAAAAAATTGAATAAAAAACTGTTAAATATCTAATATTCAAAAACTAAATAAAAACTATAAATGTATAAAATTTTCAAGCTATTGTTATGCAACTCTGATGCATCTTATTCTTAATAAATACAGAAAATCTTAATTAAAATAAATCTTAATTAAAATATTCCAACAATAAATAGCTAAATATTAGAATTAAATAAAAATTCACATTGTGTTGTTAGAATTTAATGAATCACTGAATAAAACAACAAATGACTAATGCCAACACGTTACAGTTAAAACAACGGAAATATAGACAATACAACAATAATAATAATAATAAGTTCTATAAAAAGTGCGCGTACAAAAAAAAAACCCTAGAGAAATTAGCATTTTAATCAGGAAATTTCTTGAGAAATGATACAAAACAAACAGACAAAAACAAAAAACAAACGCCAGCAAATGCAAATTTATTTTAGTGGAAAATCCAAAAGCAATAAACGTTTAAAAACCAGGGCTACCTACGCTACAAAAATTGTTGAAGATTCGAAAGGAGAATTAATAGTTTTGGTTCAAAAGTCGCTTTTGATTTTGGTTTCGTTTCAAGTTTGACGGATTATTTTAATTAGTTTAAAAAAATATATACAGTAGAATCCGGTTATAACGACGCCGCTTATAGCGTCAGTCCGGTTATTGCGACGAAAACTCGATGGTTTGGTTGGTCCCCATACAAACTTATATGAAACGGCCTCCGCTTATAACGACTCCGCTTTTAGCGACAAACCGCTTATAACGACGAGATTTTTCAATTTCAATTCAATTTTTCATTTCAATTCAACCGGATATTGCGACGTGCCGAACAAAAAAAAAACTTTAAGAGGAAAATTTGATTTCTTTAACAATGCTAAAAGAAGCAAACAAAATCATGGATTTTGTGTTTTTTCAATACGAAAAAGAAACAAAATCATGGATTTGTCTTCCGGATATAACGACATCGGTCCCTTGAAAGTCGCTATAACCGGATTCTACTGTATTACATTTTTTGTTTTGATTAAAAAATTAATTTGTTTTATTTTAAAACCTATTACGAACATGGCATCCATAATATAAAAAAAAATTTTTTTTTGTCCTTTCGGATAGTGCGTCTGCCGGATATAACGACGTAAAATCGTCGGTCCCTGAATGTCGCTATAACCGGATTCTACTGTATATTGAATTGGATTTCAATTTGTTTTTAAAAAAAATTTTAATCAATAAAATATGTACTTGAAAAGTCCAATATATTTTTATTAAATAAATGCATCAACTTTGTAAATATCTATAGAATCTTGTTTTAAATTGCCTAAGAATTTATTTAGTTTATTCATTTAGCTTTGGTTTCGAGTAAATAAAATTCGCAAAATGCCGTTTTCGAACTAGGTTCTGTTCAAACCAGGGACCACAAATAATAATTATAAGTTTAAAAAAATAAAAAGCCAAAAATAAATTCGCAAAGAGTTTGAAACGGGAATCCGGAAGTGAACTAAACTTTTATTTCTAACATTTATCTTTAAAATTAATATTTAAAATTTTAAATTTAATCTAAATTATACAAATTTAAACTAAAATTTATTTATTAATTAAAATAATAATTATTTTTTTAATTGTTTTAGTATATTATTTTCAATTAATATAATACGAGTTTACTTTAGATTCCTTTGATTTAAATAAATAAATAACTTTTACTTTACAATTTATATTTAATTTAATTTTATTTATTACCGTCCCTGGTTCAAACACATTTTGCAACACTGATAAAAACAAGCGACAGCAAAAAAACAACAAATGACGCAAAGAAAAAATTCCCCGTAAAAATCGCTCAAAACTGTGCTACTTTTAAGCAACAAAAACAAATGCATAAAAAACATACAAACAAAGCAAAATAAAAGTAATTAAATATAAATAAAAATGCAAATAAACTGAATACAATTTATAGGCAGATAATTATTACAGTGTAGAAAATGAAATATAGAAAGAAATAAAATCACAAAAACCAACTACAAATTGTGCGCAGCGACAAATGCGTAAAATAAAAACAAGTTCTAAAAATAAGAACAACAACAAAAGCAACAACAACAACAGCAACAAAATGTCGCATCTAAAAACTAACGCAAACAATTAAACATAAACTGTAAGCAAAAGCAACAACAACAGCGACGAAAAGAAACAGCAACAACAACAACAACAAAAAGGGCAAACAAAACACAAATATCAACATAAAAATCACGCTCAGCGCGCGCTCTTTGCACGGCGCGCTCTTTGCCATGAGCTCTCTCTTTGGCAAGCGCTCTCTTTGCTGCGTGTGTGTGTGTTTACCGTTATGATTCATCCAGCTGTTTGCGCAGCAGCATTTGCTTGCTGCGCACAAAATTCACGCTAAACAAAGCAAAACTTCAGCTAAAAAATGTGCATTAAATGTGTGCCAAAGCTAAAAAATAAAAAAAAACAAATACATACACACATAGAAACATACAAACATACATACATACATAAAAACTGTCGCTCGCCGCTTGACCAGGAAGCAAAATCAGGCGACAAAGATTGATGTCAAAGCGAGATGCCGACTGTGCATGTGTGCGTGTGTGTGTCTCTCGCTCACTCTCTCTCTCTCTCCCTCTCTCTCTGTGTGTATGTGAGAGAGAGCGATAGTTTAGTGCGCCGCGCAGTTTGTGCGAATGAAAGCGCACGTGTCCCTGGCTGCGTGTGCGTGTGCGCATTGCCTTTGCGTGTGTGTGAGTGCGCGAAATAGCTTCCGTCTATTGTGAATGGCTAAGGCCTCTGTTATCGCGCTCTTCTTCTTCCTCTCTGTTGTTGTTGCTGTTATTGTAACTGTTGTTGCTGTTGTTGTTGTTGTTGTTGTTGTTGTATGACTTGTGACATTTTCGCATTGAGAATTTTCTTTTCTTTTGCGCCTGTTGCAAATTGTTGCGACATTTTGCACAAATGTCGTACGACCAATGTACAGTGGGCATTCTGGCCAGCCAAATAAACGCCTCGTCATTCAGTGGAGACGCAGTTTAACACCCCCCTCCACTGCCACTCTCCCCTTTACACTCTCCACAACAAGTGCAAATACAATTCTTGCTGTGTATGTGTGTTTGATAATTGTACAGTGGGCACACGCCTTATTAAAATGCATAAAAATTAAACAGCAGCAAATCTACAAAATATTGTGAAATTCTTGGAAACTGCCAGAAAAAATTTAACAAGTGTAAAACAATTTAAAAAATAAAATAATATTAAATGTTTTTAACATATGCAAAGCAAAACAAATGAAAAAATCATAGTTTTTAATGCTCGGAAATTTTCAGAATATATAATCACAATAAATCAAAATCTACAAAGCACGCAAAATACAGAAATAATAAAAATAATGGAAAAACCAAAAAAATTAATTCAAATATTTGGGAATTTCATAACAATTTTTAGAATAAACGAAAATAATTTTTTAGTATTTAAAAAAATAGTAAAATTGATAATAATTTTATTTGAAAATTATGATAAAATAAAAATAATTTATTAGTAATTTAAAAAATAATAATTGATAATTATTAATAAGTTTTACCAATTAAACTCTTGAAAATGTGCAGCAAATTCAATCGAAATAAAACAAAATATGTAAATAATTTAAAATATAGCAAAATTAAAAAAAAATCAAATGAAACAAAAAATTATAAACTATAACATTTACAAAATTGTTGAACCTTAGCAGCAGAAAAATAAGAGAAAGTTTATAAATAATTGTATTAAACATTTGTAAAATGTGTAAAATAATAAATCTACCAATTTAGTGTTATTTTATTGTTTATATTTGTTTCGCTAGATCTAAATAAAAGAATATTAAAATAATTTTTAGCCATTTATTTTAATCAAACTTTCTTGCACAACAAATTTTTGTTTATAATTATAGTATAAAAAAATAAAAACCATTAAAAATCTCTAAAAATAATGTATTTAAAAATATATAAAAATAATGTCTTTAAAAAATCTCTAAAAATAATTTTTTTTTGTAATTCGGCATGTATATTATTTTACTCATTTTATTGGTTTAATTTTCCGATTCTGGTTTTAAAATTTTTCAAGTACATATTTCATTGCTATTCAAGAATGAATAAGGAATTTCAATCAAGTATTTTTTGTTGAATGTTCACTGTGCAAATGTCAATACCCAGCTGATGAAATTGCAAACGTAATTAGCTTAGACTCTGATAATCAATTAATTGTCATTACGTATTAAAATGTGTCATTTTATAGCGTCAGGAAAAATACTGCATGCTAGGAAAAACACAAATACAAATAAGCGAAATACAATTCATTCTGAGATTGATATTAAAAAATTCCTTGATAAAACTGAGATTACGGTAACCTCAACTATAACTTTCGTATAGAGAGTGGGAAATACCTGCTGACTTAGCATTTTGTTTGTTGTACTCTAAAAAAACTACAACAAATTTGACTTTTATGCTTTCTTATCGCACAAACAGTGTTTGATTAAGTTTATTTCACAATTTCGGAGCATATTACAAGAATGTTTTAATAGAAGCAACTGGAACATATCTTTATGCTGCGGTATTAAAACTATTAACTTAAGATATCAGTCATGGGTTTAAGGTATGAAAGTTTCGCTTTGTATTCGTCAGACAAAGTTTTAGAGGCTGCCAAGCCAAATCAAACATTGGATTTTGGCCAATTAACAAGTTGCAAATTCGCTAGATAAAGATTGAAGAGGGGTTTTTTTTTTAGCATTTACCATAAAAAAGTGTGAAAATATCTCCTTGAATTTTTGACAAAGTTTCGACAAATGTAAAAGTGCTACCTTATCGCTACCTGTTTCTATATATTTATATTTATATATAGTCCCGACCAACTTAATGAACAAGCTTGTTATTCAAATAAATAAAATGGGAATTTTTTTTAAACTCTTATATATATTTATATTTATATTTTAGTTTTTTTTTTTAAGTCCTCATGCTTTGTGATATGGGGTTTGGCTACATTTCATATACATACATGTGTTGTTATAGTACATTCTATTGCTGTACTGATTCTACACTTATTAAAATACATTAAAAAAAAAAAAAAAATATTTTAGTCCCGACCAACTTAATGACCAAGCTTGTTATTAAAATAAATAAAAAGGGATTTTTTTTAAACTCTTATATTATATAGTTTTCAATCACGCATTGACACTGGAAAATAGTAAAATTAGTTAAGTTGCTTAAAAACCCTAATTTCGTTTAAAAGAGAACAAAATTTCAGTAATTTTTAAATTCGTCTAAATAAATTACAATTAAAATAATATAAGAAGTAAAGATGTTTACGTAAACTTACAAATAATTTAAATAATAAGTTATTACAAATAATAATAAATACATTAAATAATAAAGCTTTTCAATTAAATCTGAAAATAATTTAATAAAATAAAATAAATATTAACTTTTAACTATTAACCTGTATTTACCATTATCGATGGGTACAGGTTATAAAAAACTATACTAAACCTCGTTTCTCCCGGCCTCAACCCCCGGGGGTATTAATTATTGTTAAATTCTCGCTGCTTAATTTTTGCTGGCCCAACTCTTGCTAGTCCAACTTTGTCTATTCCAACTCTTGCTATCCCAACTCTCGCTATCCCAACTCTCGCTGGTCCAAATCCCTCTGGCCCAACTCTCGCAGGCCCAATTCCCGCTGGTCCAACTTCTGCTGGATCAACTCTCTCTGACCCAACTCTCGTTGCCCAAACTCTCGTTGACCGAGCTCTCGTTAACCCCAATCTCGTTGGCCTAATCTCGCTGGCATAACTCTTGATGACCGAACTCGTGCTTGCCGACTTTAACTTACAAAGAATTTCAATAGATAAATTAAAAAATTAATATAATAAACCATTTTAATTTGCGCTTAAAATTAAAAATAATTTAATTTAAAATAATAATAATAATAATAAAGTACTATTCAACAGCTAAAAAGAGCAAAGAGCTTTTTAGAAACCCCATTGAATTTCTAAATATAATTTAACTAATTCTGATTATACATATAATAAAATATAAATAATTAAACTAAGCTTAGTATAAAACTAGTTTAAAATTTATGGTTTCACAGTTTTTCCAACTTAGAATTGAGAGTATTTATAAGCTTAATCTTAAACTAATATATTTAATATCATTAATCTTGAATATTACCTATTTTTTTTTTCTTTATTTTATAGTGCTAAGGAGACGTGAAACAAATCAACAGATGTCCATTGAGTGCATTTCGCGTGACATTCCTTAAAAAAGAGCGAGAAACAGCAAGAGCAAAAGAAACGTGCGATAAAACGAGACTTGAGAGAGCGAAAAAAAAGTGCAATAACAAGAGCATAGAGTGCGCACCACTGCCCGACAAAAGCTGCGCGCTATAGCACCCCAAGGAGTGGAGAGGAAGCAAATGAACTTCAATACGGAAGAAGCAACAGCAGCAACATATAGATCGGAGCATATTATTCCATTGCCCAGTTATAGGCAGGAGGCAGCGATTGCGGTGGGCGTGGCCGGCGTTGAGGGTGGGGGGAGTTCGCCCAAAACCATGGAATGGACCAACGATGATGCCCTGGAGCTTATCGAACAGTATCGCTGCCATACGGAGCTATGGAATCGTGCCGATCCCAAATATAAGGATAAACTGTGCCGATTTCGTGCCTGGTCGGAAATTGCCGATCGCTTCGGTTGCAGCAAGGCGGAGGTGGAGCGCAAAATGAACGTACTGCTCACCCAATATCGTCGGGAGAAGCACAAAATGTTTGTCAAGATCTATCAGGGCATACAGCCCAATCCGTCCAAGTGGTATGCCTTTAAGCGGTTCGATTTTATGGAGGCGGGTGGGGGCAGCCTCAGCGGGTTGCCCGGCACAGTGGGCAGCCACGCCTCCCCCGCCTCCGTCACCGCCTCCGCGAATCCCCCCTCCATCGTTGCCTCGCACAATGGCCTCAACGGCCTGGCCGCCGCCGCCGTTGCCGCCGCTGCTTATGAGAACAGCACCATTGCAGCGGCCGCCAACGGAGGCGCCACCGGCCACGCCTCCATCGTGGGCACCCTAACGGCAGCAGCAGCGGCAGCGGCGGCAGCCGCAGGAGGCGCCACCAGTCGAGCCTCAACGCCCGCCTCCCAGCACCGACGCATCAAGACCAAAGAGCTCAAATATTTTGGAGCGGTGAGTAATCGGGGCAAAACATCCATATATAAATAAACCAAATGCGTAATCGTTTCAAAAAAAAAGTGAGCGAGAGGGCGATAGACAGCGGGAGCGGCAGCGGTAGCTTAGGGGCAAGAGCGACAGAGACAAAGACCGACGATGGGTGACAAATATCACGACTTGCCAAACAAACCCTTAACCCCGCAATGACCATGGGCGCTTTTCTGCAAATAGGTTTTCATTATTTTATCTATCCATAATTTTATATAATTTATTCTATTATTTATTTATTATTTTTGTTTATCGGTAATTTTTATTTATGCATAATTTTATATATATATTCTTTTATTTATTTATATTTTTTTTCCATAATTTTTATTTATCTATAATTTTTTTTATATATATATTTATTATTTTTGTTTATCCATACTTTTTATTTCAATTTTTAGTTTTTATTTAATTTATTTATTTTTATTTCAGTATAGCTTTATTATATTAGGTATTAATTACTTCACTTATTTATTAAATTTATTATTCATTACACTACTATTACTATTTTAATTACTGGTTAGTAGTTGTGTATTATTTATTTATAATTCTTTCATTAAATATTTTTGGAATATTTTCATTTGTTTATTTGTTATTGATTTTTATTGGTTTATTTATTATATTTTTTATTTATTACTTATGTATTAAATACATATGTTTATTAGATCTTTCTTGTATTAATTCAATTTTTTTTATTAATTTTTAATTTATAAACTATTTGTTATAAAATATTTCATTATTTTATTTATTGATCCATTTTTTTTATTAGGTTTTTGTTTATTTGCTATGTGATGTTTCTATTTATTTATTATTTTATTTATTGCCATATTATTATATACATTTAAATATGATAGAAAAAGTCTAATTTTGTTGTCTAGTAAAGTCGTTGTCCTCATGCTTTGTGATATGGGGTTTGGCTACATTTCATATACATATGTACATGTGTTGTTATAGTACATTCTATTGCTGTACTGATTCTATACTTATTAAAATACATTAAAAATTTAAATATGATAGAAAAAGTCTAATTTTGTTGTCTAGTAAAGTCGTTGTGCTTCTAGAATCCAGTTTTTTTTTTCTAATTAGGAGCTGAAAACGTTTCTTTTGTATGTATTAATAATGTTATGTATATTTAAATTTAATGCACATTACTCAAACATTTATGTATTTTACACATTTTCCTGCTTTATTTTTATTAAGGAAATGCCAAGATAATTACAGTGCTTAATACAAAACTTGTGCACAAATGTCGAGTCTCTCACACACACACACACGCACACAGACAAACAAAATCGCATGCAATAAAATGCAACAAAGCAAAACACGCCCATTGGCCTTTCTAGTGTTAAATTCAATCAAAACAAGCGCAAAGTTAACTGTGCTTTAACGCAAGACGAAGAGAGCGAAAGAGAGAGAGAGAGAGTGAGAGAGAGAGGCGAAGAGCGAGAGCGCCCGCCATGTGCGCAAGTGACTTGCTGTTTTTGCCAGTCATAGTATGTGTGCTCTGAGAGCAGAGCTGCCAACTTAGCTTATTTATAGCTACAACTGGCTTTTTAACAAATTTTAAATACTTTTTCGCAGAATAATTAATAAATTATTTTGCCATAGCTTAATTTAAATCAGTGCTGCCATAAAATGCTGGATAAATAGACAAAATAAAAAATATTAAATAAACATATGTACATAAAATTATAATATAAAATTTCAATATACAATATTAAAATCAAAATACAATTTCAATAGTCCATTATGTATATTTATTAAATAATATATTTAAATAAATATAAATTTATTAAATAATAAATACAAATGATTATAAATTCATATATTATAAATAAAAATAATTAATAATATATTAAATATTGGTAAATTTATTATATTTATTATATTAAATATAAATTTATTAAATAATAAATACAAATGATTATAAATTTATATATTATTATATTGATTATAAAATTAAGATAAATTGATTATAAATTTGTTTAATAACAAAATAAAAATAATTTTAAATTGATTAAATAATAAATACAAATAATTATAAATTTATTAAATAATCAATTTATTAAAATTGATTAAATAACAAATACAAATAATTATAAATGTATTAAATAATCAATTTAAATTAACATATCAAAAATTAACTTGAAATAAATATTAATTTACTATATAAATCTTTTTTATAATAAATATAAATAATTAAAGAATTTATCAAATATTACATACAAATAATTTGAAATTTATTAAACCAATAAAATGAATCATTAATTAAATAAATTGATTAATGAGCTTAAATATAATTCAAAAACCGACCGAACTGGCAACGCTGATTTGCATGCAAAAATCTGGCAACACTGTTGTCTGCTAGCATTCGTGTGTGTGTGTGTCTGGTGTCTATGTGTGTGTTTTGTTTTCGACGATCAAAACAGAATTAAAATTTTACGCATAAATTTTTCTAAGAATTTGCCGATGTGTGCGTGAGGCATTGGCCTGAGCAATCTGTGCATGTAAATTGTACGTATGTATGCGAGAGTCTCTCTGTGCGTATGTGTGTGTGTGTGTCGAAGTTGTTTTTGTCACGACAGGCAAAAGCGAGCTTTGTTGTTAGAGCGAGAGCGGGGAAAGGGCAAAGAGTGAATGAGAGCGCGCCTGGCGTCGCTCTCGCTGTGGTTGTTGTTGTTATTTGCGCTCTCTCTGTGTGGTTGTTGTTGTTGTTGGCGCTCTGTTTTTGTCTGTGATGAAATGTTTGTTTTGCACGGCGAAATGCGCGTAGCACTTGCCCAGCGTCGCAGTCGCAGTCGAAGTCGACGTCGCTGTCGCTGCCGCTGCTGCTGTTGTTGTTGTTATGTTTAGTATTTGCGGTTGCCCAGTGGCCCTCGCTCTTTAATGGCATGCGTGTGTGTGTACGAGAGAGCTTGTGCATGTGTGTGTGTGTGTGTGTATGTGTGTTTCTTGTGATTTCGTTGGCTCCACGTTACGTTTTTGTCTCTTTTTTTTTGCGTTTTTCGTTATGCGCTTTTGTTTTTACTCCGCTTTTTGTAGTTTTCACTTGTTCTGTGTCATTGTGGCAGTTGTTGTTGTTGTTGTTGTTGTTGTTGTTTCAGTTGTTGCAGTTGTTTCTGCTGCTGCTGTTGTTTGTCAGACTTATCAAAACAAAATGGCATTGTTGTTGTTGTTGTTGCTGCTGCCACTGCTGTTTTCATTACGCTGCGCTGTTGTTTTTGAAACATAAATACACACACACACAGGCGACCATGTGTGTGTGTGTGTCTGTATGAATGTGCAGGGTTGCCACCAGAGTTGCCAATTTGATTGGTTTTTGAATTCTATCTATGCTTTTCATCTATTTGAAAAAATATATTTTATTTTATTTAAGTCGACTAAGAAAAGTTAAATTACAAATTAAAATTAAAAATAACAAAATTAAAATTAAAAATTAATTTAAGATTTAATTGAAAAATATTTTATTTCAATATTCTATATTAATTTCAAATCTATTAATAATTTATATTTGCTTTATTGTAGACCCTGTACTTAATTTATATTTATTTTAAGATATTTTCTCAGATATTTTGTAATTAAAATCAGGCTTTATCTGGCAACGCTGTTTGCACTCGAAAACAATGTCATCAAGAGTGTTTTTATATTTAGGAATTTTTGGTTTCATGTTTTTTATTTATTATTATTCAGATTAAGTTAATTTTGTGTTTTTTAATAAAATTTTATTTTAATAATATTTATTTATATAAGATATGTATGTATGTACATTTATTTAAGATATACATACAAGTATAGAAACTTATAAATTATTGCATTAGTCACGAAACATATAAATTAGTTATATTAAATTGAATTAAATTATGCTTACAGCAGTTTCAAATTAAAGCTAAAAAATTAATGCTTCGAAAATAATCTAAAAGATCTTAAGTTGTCCGTAGACTAGTTTAAAATTTTAATATTATCCTGATGGATTTAGAAGTACATACATATACCAACTTTTGTATATTAACATGCCGAAATCGAAGATGCAGAGCATAACAATATAACCTTTTTTATACCCTGTACTCATTAAATGGGTAACACAGGTTTAAAAATTATTGATTACCTTAAAATGAATAAATTTCAATCTTTAAAATTGTGGTTAATGTGGTTTTGCGGTTAGCGGGTAATGTGGGGTGGTATCAAAATTCTCTACCAAGTTTATTAAGCGGACAGCATAGGCTCCCGGAGTTTTCGAAATATCTCGTATCGATTCAGCTTGCTTTTCTGATCAAGAATATATATGTATATACTTTGTGGGATCTGCCACGCCTACTTCTGCCCATCAAATACATACGCCCAAAGTTATTAACTCTGTTTTTAGCCATTTCTTGGTTACAGACGTCTTTATAAAGATTGGCAACTCTGGTGGGCGTGGCACTGGCAATGCGTTAACCGCAATCGCCTTCTGCTGCTGCTGCTGCTGCTTCTTCCTCCATTTGTTATTGTTGTGGCAACGCGCAGCGAAAAGTTGCATTCACCTTTGCCTTTGCCTCGCTCGCTTTTCTCTTCGCTCTTTGGCTTATTTCCTTGCACATTTCACAGTTGGTTCTCGCTGTTGTTTTGCTTTTTGCGTCATTATTATTTGCGTGCAGTGCGAACACGCCCACACACAAGCCGCCCCCACACCCACACCCACTCCCCCTCCCCCACGCCACCTGCCACTCACTGCCTCTCCCTCCCGCTCTCTCCATCTCTCCTCGCTCTCGCTCATATTTTACAATTATTTTGCTGCGGCATTTTCTCCAAGACAGCAAATAACACGAAAACAACAACAACCAACAACCAACAACAATAACTCTGCCCCGTTGTTGTTATTTGTCAGCTCTGCTGGCGCTACGAACAGTGTTGCCACAATTTTGATTTCCAAAGTGATTAAAATTAGAGAAAATAGTCGTTGAAAATAGCTTAAAAAATATTTGCAAGTGGTCAAATTAAATGGCTACTAATAATTATCTTTTTATTTAAATTATTATTATTTTAATAAAATAAAGAGATTGTTTAAAGCTTTAAGAATAAAATGAAAAACAAAAAAAAAAACATAGTGGGGGGAGTAAATAAAAAATGGCTACAAAATTCATAAATATATAAGCTATTATTTTTAATTTATGATAATTAAGTAATTAATTAGTATATTGTAATATAATTTAAATGGAATTTATATATATATTATAAAATTAGTTTAAATATATTTTAAGCCCGATAACGAGCGAGACGAAGTCTGCAATTTAGTTTCGTTAATATCTTCTATGTTTATTGACCTAAATCAATACGCTTTTCAGGATAGATGGCTTAATGTTTGAGAGTATATCAAGACCTTTCCACGTAAATATCGTAAGCGCCAAAAGTAATTTTACAGTTTTTTTTTGCAAGAACGTATTCGAAAGGCGCAACAAAAGTGGCGCTTACGATTTGACAGTCTGATATTTCAGTATAAGTTCGTAGAAATAGTTTATGAAATTTGTTGGTGTAGATAAGTTGGTTAATTGGGTACATAATTGCTTCAAAAAACGAAAATCAACAAAATGGCGCTTACGATATTTTCGCGGGAAGGGCTCGATATATTCTGATTGACAATTTTCTATGTTCAATATTCTGTTTGTTGTTCAAGTTTGCCTATTAAATTTTTAGATAGTTATGTGGGTTTTTCATTTTTGGCGTCAAGGGGGTGTGGCATCCAATTATTGAAACAAACTTGATCTGTGTAAGATATTGACCTAGCAACATACAAAAAATTGCTGCTCTAGCTCCTATAGTTGCTGAGATCGACGAACAGACAGACGGACATGGCTATATTGACTCAGCTCATCGTCCTGATCATGAATATGTAAATATGTATATACTATGTGGGCTCTGCCACGCCTCTTTCTGCCTCTCACATATATTCACCCAAAATTATTAACTCTGTTTTTAACCATTTTTATTGAGTACAGGTTATAAAATAAATAAAATTACTAAATCTAGCCGTAAAATGGCCAAAGTGGCAGCACTGCCTGAGACGCGTTCGCAATGTTGCGGCTGACGTCGACGTTGACGCAGACGCTGACGTTGGCGCCGCCACACGCGTTGACTGCGCTTTGTTTGTGTTTATGAAATGCGTTTCCTATTGTTGTTGCAGTTGTTGCAATTGTTGTTGTTGTTGCTGCAATTGTTGTTGTTGTTGCTGCAGCTGGAGCAACTGTTGTTACTGCCGCTGTGTTTGCGATTCGCGTGCTTTTGTTTTCTCTCGCATGCGCTTTTAAACAAATGGCAACTCCCCTCCCCCCTCCCAACACCACCCTCACCACAGGCAAAAGTGCAAGGCAAATAAGCAGCGACGCAGGCAGCGGCTGCGACCGCGACGTCGACGGCGACGCCGGCGTTTGTTTTTGTTTACTCATTCATGGCAAAGTTGTTTAGCTGAACGCGCAGCAGCGTTGCCAGCCTTGTCAGCGTTGCCAGCCTGGCTGCAGACGGCAGACTTTGTGGGAGGCGGACGGGGGGCGTGGCAGCGCATATCAGGCAAAACATACGTACGACTTGTTATTGTTGTTTGTTATACTTGTTGTTGTTAGAGTTGTTGTTGTTGCAAGTTATGCAAGAATTTTCAGCTATGTATTTTTCGGTTGAAGTGAAAAGCGGCAAGGTGTGGGAGGGGTGGGTAGGGGAGGGGAGGGGGCGACTTGTTTGCAACTGCAAAACAAGCTCAAATGCAATGGTGTAAATTAAATTTTCAAAATATTATCAAAATAACTTATTAAATACATATAAATTGCTATAAAAATAAAAATAATAAATAAATAAATAAATAATATTAATATAACTAAATAAATAAATTAATTAATGCATCATTAATAAATAACTACAACTCTGTTAATAACAAAAAAAATTAAATAAATAAATACAAAAAATTAATTAATACAACTAAATATGAACAATTAAAACATAAATCTAAATTAATATAATAATATAATTAACATAAAAACAAAGTTAAAATACTATAACTAAATAAATAACTAAGTATATACATATATAACAATATAATATCAATATTTATAAAAAATACAACTCTGCCTATTTATTAAATATTTTTATTTGCATCATATGGCAACGCTGGCCCACTTGTAATTAGAACTTTGAATTTATCGGATGCCAATCGGAATTATGCAATTTATTTTACATTAATGAACTCGATTAAACCAAACTTTTCAGTGTAGTTTAAACAATTTAAAGTTTATTATCAGTTTATTAAAAATGATTAGAATCAGACACAGACATACATACAAATAAGTAATACATATATATAAAAGATCTTTATTCAAACTTATAATTTTTCAAATATAAGTTAAAATGTATGTATTTAGAGGAAACTTGAAAAAGCTTAAACAGCTGTTAAAATCTTTAAATTATTTACATATTTACAAAGCTTCTGCTAAACTCACAAAACAGAAACATTTGCACAAAGTTGATAACCCTTTTTTCACCATTTAACGAGTAAAGGGTATACAAATTTATTAAAGAATATCCATAGGAACCCCAACCGGAGTTATAGCCCTAAATTTCTAATGTTTGAAGCAGTATTTCAGATCTCCAACAAAACTCTGTAGATTTGCAGCCTTTGCTTCTGAATGCCAAATAGCCCATTGGGAATTGGGGAATTCCCCAACGTAAAAAATCTGTGTTTATTCACGCTTATACTGCGCAATAGTTTAATTAATATTAGTGCATATATTAATTATTGCATAATATTAGAGTATGGTAGAAAATGCCAAGTTGAGAGAGTCATAAGGCGTGAGTGCAATTTCAAACAAAAAGGATCTGATATTTATTCTACTTGGAATATTTTGTCACAATACCCTGTAGTACGTGTAAAATACAATAAATTCAATTAATTCAAAAGAATAAAGTATACAACATTAATTACAAATAAATTTAAAAATACAAATAAATAAAATATTAAATCTATAAAATAAATAAATTAATAAAATACATAATTAAAAAAAACACTATGCAACATAAAAATTGAAGTAAATGAATATGTTTTTATAGCAACTATGTAAAGTCAACTGTTTAAAAATGTTCAAAAGTTTATAAATTTATATTAATAAATATAAGATAGTACTTGTTAATAAGTATTATATTTAAATATTTTTATTAAACGTAATTTTGTTATTAAATAAATAAATATAGACTTAAATATTAATATAAAATATTAATATATGAAAAGTAAATGAAATAAATTATGCATTCGATTTTGTTGCTATAAAATAGTAATAAACTATAATGCAAATTTAATATAAATAAATTAAAATAAAAATGGAAAATCCAACCATGCCCAAAATACTCAACAAACAGAAAAAATATAACTTTGTTTATAAAATCATAGGAATCTTATAACATTTTTTTTTATAAAATA
The DNA here is from genome assembly GCA_035045125.1 of Hypselothyrea guttata. Lineage (NCBI taxonomy): Eukaryota > Metazoa > Arthropoda > Insecta > Diptera > Drosophilidae > Hypselothyrea > Hypselothyrea guttata. Next base: position 504,897 of record JAWNNJ010001820.1, read on the forward strand.
ATAATAATTATAATAATAAAACAAATATAAATTATATGAAATAGATAATATAAATACAAATCAAAAAAATATAGGGACGGGGCAGATCAGTGGGACGGAGGCTACAGTCGGACGTAACCGACCGTAGGAGACCCTTTACTTTGAGTATATGTACATACAAACACAATCAGACGCACACACACTAAGCTACCCGCGTATGCAAGGCACACCACCCCCCCTCTGCCTATTGCGGCAAATTGTGTGTGGCATATGTTCGCTGTTTCTTATCCGATCGAAACAAAATTAACAGCGTCGATAGAGAATGTCATAAACTAGTTAAATACCAAATTACAAATCAATAGCCCTAAAACTGCGGCTACAGCAGTTTTTTGCGGTTTGCGGGGGAAGGGGGGAGGTATCTAAAATCTAAAACAAACTCGTGCTGCTTACTGAATAGGGGAACCTGAATCCCGAATATGGTGTCTCTAGCTCTTATAGTTGCTGAGATCTAGGTGTTCATACAGACGGACAGACGGACAGACAGACGGACGGACGGACAGACGGACATGGCTATATTGACTCGACTTGTCGTCCTGATCAAGAATATATATACTTTGTGGGGTCTGCCACGCCTCCTTCTGGGTGTTACACACATTTCCTCTTTGCACTAAACTAATAGACCCCTTTTACTTTTTTAAAGTAAAGGGTCTAAAAATGATATTGTAAAATTGAATTAAACATAATTGAATTTTTTATACAAATCAAATTATTCAAGTTTTTAAAACTTACGATGGCAAAATAAAATAATATTTTGCAGGGTATTTGTTAGTCGAGCAGTCGCAACTGCGGCAATTCCAACTTGTTTATTCATTGGATTGGATGATAATCAGTTTGTTTACATTTTTCAGTTGCACACACACAGACACACACACACACACAGACGCACGCGCAAGCTGCGAGGGGGAATTTTATGCACACAGACACGCACACAAACAAACAAACAGACAGTTGGACAGGGGGAGGGAGAGAGACGGCAAGAGCGCAATAGAGTTGTATTGTATGTATGTATGTATGTATGTTTGTGAGTTTGTTTGTGCATTTGTACATGCCACAAACGTGTGTATTTTATTTATTTGCCTTACCAAAATAATAGCACACACACACGCAACACGCATACACACATGCATACACTGAGAAAAAGCCACACGCATTCAATGCTTGGCTGCTTCCAAATGCGTAAACAACAGCAAAGCCAGCTGCAGCAATAACAATAACATTAACAATAAAAACAACAATAACAAAGCGAAGCAAAAGGCGCAGGCAAACGGAAAAACAGCAACAACAAGCAATAACAACAACAACAGCAGAAGAAGAGAAACAACAGACAACAACAACAGCAATAAATGGCATTCGACCGTTGTTGTTGTTGTTTTTGTGAATTTTGGAAAGTTCTAGGCGCCAGCTTCAACAAACACACACACACAGAGAGAGAGAGAGAGACGTCACAAAGAGAGAGCGCAAAAGGGCTCTCTCTGAGCGAGCGAAGAGTCAAGTGCTCATTGATCGTCAGTGTTGTCAACTTCTTATTGGAAATAAGCTGTTTTTTGATGGAAAAGAAACGAAAGTAGAGCTGGCGTAATTTGCAAATATTTAATATTTTTGAAATAGTTATTTCCCAACATTTACTTAACAGTTATTAGATTTTATGGTCCGTATTTATTATACGATGAATTTTGAAATATTTTCCGAAGTAAAAATGGATTATGGGGTAAAACTTCTTAGCATAATTTCATGCTAGACTTGGATCATTTTCCGAGTGTATTATACACAAAATTCCTTTAGATTTTGGCTTTAACGGATTTAAAAATCTGCTAAGTCAAACCCAAAATAAAATAATAGACCCTTTTACTTTTTTAAAGTACAGGGTCTAATAAAAAAAATTTAACATAGGGGGAAAAAATAAAAAAAAATGGGAAAAACAAAGAGAAAGTGTATATATTATTTTTACGTACCGATCATTTAAAAAAAATACCGGATGAAAATCAAGTTAATGTCATCTATAGGTTTTTTTTTTTACTCAGAACTAAAAGGACAATAAATAAAAATATTCACAACAAACGTGTTTCTTATACATAAGTTTTGTATAATTAAAGAAAAAGCTTAATTATTTTGAAAAAAAAAATAGCCAGACTTTTCGCTTGCCGCAATTTCACAATTTGTCTAACAATTTCTCTGCAAAAAGCTAGTTTTCACAGCAAAAAAGCGGAATTGGGCAACACTGCTGATCGTTGACTGCACACACGCACACACATACTCATGTCAACGTGGGGTAGGTTGTTAATATTAATGCTCTCTCTTGCTGACATTTGCACAATTTGCTCTCATCTGCGCTCTTTCTTGTTTCACAAGTCCAATAAGAAATTTCAATATGCATACCGACATACACACGCACATACAGCCGCCTGGCTGAATAGAGTTGCCAGAAATAGCTAGAATTGCAACTAAAATATGCAAATTAAAATAAATTACAATTTTAAAAAATATATATTAGCAAAATAAAAAATTAAATTAATTATCTAAAAAGAAATATATATTTTCAAACAGTTTGATGATGAGCATAATTTGCATGCTGGCAACGCCGCTGATCTCTGACGCGCTCTATTGACGTGACGCTCTCTTGACTTGCGCTCTCTTTGAGCGCGTCGACCTGCTGCGCGCTCTCTGCCTGGCTTACTACGCCGCTAGAATTTTTTCGACAATGCGAGTTGTGTTGTCGTTGTCGTCGCGTCGTGAAAAAATCAACTAAAATAAAATCAAATAAATGCGCAAGAATTGTTGATAAGACTACAATTTACATACAAACGTACATATAAATAATAATATACGAAATGCATTACAACAACAAATCAAAAAGAAACTTTGCTGCGTCACAGTCCAGCATGACAGCAACAACAACAAATGTAATAAAAATTTCGCTCTCTTTATGGCTTTTTTTTCGCTCTTTTGCAAATGAATTCAAATGCGTGCGTGTGTGTGTGTGTGTGTGTCGGTGTCTCTGTTGTTTGCTAATTTGTTTTGATCTTCTTCGTTTTTTTTTTGGTCGTGTGTTTGTAATTTTTGCCCACTGTGGGCGCTGCTGCGCACTGACCCAGACCGTGTTTTGTTTTTGCTTTTGTTTATGCTTTTTTATGTTTTTTATTTTTTTAACAAAAACAACAAATTAATGCAAATAATGTATTTATTGCAATATTATTCAGTTTATCAGAATTAGGCATATTCGCAATGCCCATTAAACAATAACAATAATAACAAATAGAAGCTATTGACCGGCAGCGGAATGCCAACAGGTATTTCGCCTACACTGCGAGAAAATTTAGTTGTCAAAATCAATTCAACTCGAAATAGTAATAGTCGGACGCTACGGACAGTTTACTGTTTTATTATTCATAGTTATTATTCATTATTTATTTATTGCAAGTCTTAGTTATTAAAATATTGATTTTATAACACTTACAATATTATCTAGAGTTTTTCTATATATTCCATTCCAAAGATTCTAAATATTTAATTTATAATACTTCAAATCTGAGCAAGATTCTCTAAAAAGTCCAACTCTAAATAGCCACAGTCGGACGCTACTGACAGTTAACTTATCTATTTCATAATTCTTGGCTATAAATTATCCGATTTATCACACTCAAAATCTGATCTAAACTCTAACATTTAATTGTTCATGCTTAATTGCAAAAGCAATACGATTGTCACGTTTTATAGATATGGGAATAATGCCCTTCTAGTACGATTGTACCCCTAAGTGCTAGTGTAAAGTCTTATCAATTGCTTTGGGGGCAAACATTATGGATGGAAAATGCGTCATAATGCTGAGTTGATAATATTTTCAAAACGCTGAACTTTGTACTGCGAGTAAACTGAGAAAAATAATGGGAATAAAATTATGGGAATAAAATTATTGCGAAATACTTAAAAATTGGGTATGATTTTTGATACGAATAGAATAATTATAAACTTGAATAATAATTAAATAAATTTGCCATAAAGTTATTATTCTTTCTATAATAACTTTAAATTTAATGTATAGAAAACATAAATTTTATTTGGAAGCTTAAAATACAAACGTTTTTTTTTTAATAGTATTTAATTGATTCTATTTTTTATAAACTTTATTCCATCAATAACCTGTTTGTTATTAAACCCTGTACCCATTGAAAAATGAAAAAAAAAAAAAAAACAGGGTTATTTATTTTAAATTTGTAAATATTCTTATTTATTTCACTTGAATTATTCTCACTTGACAAACTCTCGTTGGCCGAACTCTCGCTGTCCTAACTCTCGCTGATAAACTCTTGCTGCCTAACTTTCGAAAGGCAAACTCTCGTTGGCTGAACTCTCGCTGGTCGAACTCTCGCTGGCCAAACTTTTGCTGGGCTAACTCTCGTTGTTCCAACTCTTGTCGGCCAAATTCTCGTCGGGGGAACTCTCATCGGCCTAACTCTCGCTAACCCAACTCTCGCTGGCCGAATTCTCGCTAGTCAAGCTCTCGCTGCAAATTTTTGCTGGGCCAACTCTCGTTGTTCCAACTCTTGGCTGAACTTTCGTTGGCCTAGCTCTAGTTGACCCAACTCTCGCTGTCCTAGCTCTCTTTGGCTACTCTTGCTGCCTAACCCTGCCTAACTCTCGACGGTTGAACTCTCGTTGGACTGTTCTCGTTACATTTAAATTAAATTAATATTAAAATACTTGCAGGTGGAATTTGGATGAAAACTTTTTTAGGGTGCGACTAAATATTTGTGTAAAAATTATAGTGAAGGAATTAAGGTTTTAGATGTTATCGTTTGGGCTGTGGTTTGATGGTCGGGACTAAGATCTTTATATAGTATATAGCTTATAAGTAAATTTCTTAAATTTTCTAATAATTGCGTTAATTTTCTCCGCTTGCAGATGGGCCTCAACATACCCATGCTGATAGCCAGCAGCCAGACGACGCTGGACAGCTGGAATACGGCCGGACAATACTCCCCGCCCTTAGGCAGCGGAGGTGGCGGGGGAGGAGGTGGTGGAGGAGGCGTAGGTGCCACGGCAGCAGGAGGCGTGTCGAGTGGGCAGCAACAGCAGCAGCTGCGAGTGCCGATGCCCATGTCGTATGGCAGCACGGGCGGGGGCACGCCCTACCATGCGGGAGGGGGCGGCGGGGGCAGCAGCAGCAGCGATTTCCAGCAGAGTCCGCACAAGACAATCGACAACTCGGACAACGAGGAGAGGGACGAGGCGACGGCAGCGGCGCTGGGGCAGCTGGCAGCGAAGGTGGAGAGGCGCACACCCGTCGGAGGTGCGGGGGCAGGAGGAGGAGGAGTGGCAGCAGCAGCAGCGGGAGGGGGCGTGGAGAGCATGCAGGAGGCGGATGCGGGCAGCGGCAACGAGCAGCTGTCGCTGGCGCTAAGTGAGGCAGGCTCCAGTCCCATACCCAACACCAACATCAGCAGTAACAACAACAATAATAATAACAACAATAATAATAATAATAGTAGTAATAATAATAATAATAATAATAATAATAATAACAACACAAACATGCAGGAGGCGCACAAGAATCATTTGCTGTTGAAATCAAGTCCAGCGCGCTCTGTGACGCCTCGACAGGCGCATGATCATCAGCTGCTGCATCATCATCATCATCAGCATCAACATCATCATCATCAGCAGCAGCAGCAGCAGCAGCAGCAGTTGCATCATGCCTTGCAACATCATCATCATCATGGCGATGAGCTGGACATTAAGCAGGAGCTGGTCGACTATTTTCATGCACCAGGGGCAGGGGCAGGCGGAGGAGTAGGGGGAGTCGGCGTCGCTGCCCCGCCGCCCCCGCCCGACTCGCATCGTTCCTATGGCTCAGCGGATGAGGAGCAACGTCTGCAGCTGGACATGGCGCAGGATCTGCGTGTGGCACAGGCCAAGGCCAACTTTGCCAGCTTTGCCGCCTCCTCCAGCGCCGCCTCCGCCATGCCCCTCAACATGCGCAAGCTGAGCTCAGCCGCTGCCGCCTCCTCTGCGGGACATTTGCTAATGAACTCGCTGCTCAGCTCCAGGGAGAGCATGTCCGATCCGGATGTGGATGCGGATGCGGATGTGGATAATGATGAGGCAACCGAATCGGCTGCAAGTCCCGGCCACATCAAGAGCAGCGTTTCCGCCCAGGATGCCGGCTCAGCGGCAGCGGCGGCAGCTGCGCTCTATGCGGAGAGCCTCAGTCGGGATGACTGTGACTTTATCGGCTCCAATGTGTCGATGAAGCTGCGCACCATGGATCGCACCCAGCGCATCATCGCCGAGAAGCTCATCAGCGAGGTGCTCTATTTTGGACAGTTCAACGAGCTGGAGCGAACCGCACGCATTCAGCCCAAGTGACAGTGGCGCCTCCAGAAGTGGACGAGCTTGGGATTGGGAATGGGCATGGAAATGGGATTGGGATTGGACAGGGATAGGGATAGGGATACGGGCAGGGGTTTGGGATTGGGGTATGCACAGGCGGGACTCACTTTGGCTGCCTGGAACATGGCAAATATCACTAGACGCAACGAAATTCCATTGTAAAATAGAACACAGAGAGAAGGAGTAGAAAGAGAAGAAGAGAAAGAAAGAGAGAGGGAAAGAGGGGAGAACAATAATGTAAACCTAAACAAAACTCAAACAGTACAATTTACTTTTAGTTGGAACTACGGTTCAGAGCAGCTTTTCTTTTGCATGGAAACGAAAACGGTAGAAAGCAGCGGAGAGCAGAAAGAAGGAACAGAAGAATAAAGAAAGCAGCAGAGAGCAGAAGGAAGGGATAGAAAGATGAAGAGAGCAGCGGAGAGCAGAAGCAAGCGAAACAAAGCAATCGAAGATGGCAGCTGAGAGCAGATGAAAGAGCAGATTGAAAGGAAAAGGAAAGGATAGAAAGCAGAAGGAAGAGTAAAAAGGAGAAGAAAGCCAAAGGAAGGTATACAAAACAGAAAAACCAAGCAGACCGGAGAAGGAAGGCATAGAATGTGAAAAAGAAACAGTAAAAATAAGTAGATAGCAGCTATAAGTTGAAAGAAATCCATCAACAAATTATCAAAATTTTGATAAAGCTAACCAAACTAAAGCTTATAAAGTTTTTACTTTTTAAATGTTTTTTAATTAATTTTTATAACGGCATAATATAGCTTTAAAGCGATTTTAATATCGTCATCGGTTGTCCTGTATGTTATCGAGATTTTAATATGTTTATCGATTTTTGTTTGCATATTTTTTGTTAATTTAAACTTTTACCAAAAGTGAACTAAAGAATCTTTAAACGATACCCATAAATAAATTATCGATAAATTAAGTTATTAAATTAAAGACCGAAAATCTGTCATATTATTTGCCTTATATAACTTGTAACAAATAGGACTTTTAGTACTGAATCTTGGTATGAAATTTCAGATTAAAAATCGATGATTAAAGGAATTCGATTTGCGATTTGCATTGTGATTGTTTTTATCGATAGTTTTACCATCCCAAGTTTTTAAATTGAAAAGTAAATGCTGAATTTAAATCCTCCTAACTACTTAAATGAAGAAAACTTTCTGCTCGCTGCTTTCAGTTTCGTTTCAAATAGAAATACCAGAAGCTGTAACTTCAATATTTAAAATACACCATACTACGGTAACTACTACAGAGCTACAAAATAAATAGATACGTACCATATAGAGAGTTAGCATGGTTCGGGATAGACATGCCTGAGACAACTAACCGACAGAATCTCAGTATTACTCATAACGAAGAAAACAAATACAATAAACATAGAGAAAACTACTATAAATACCTAATAAATACTTACTACATACGATACGGAAAAAGCATTTGCCATGTTTTAGGTTTAGACGGCCGATAAGTGGTTGAAAGAGAAGGGATTTGAGAAAAAGATTACAAGCTTGTACACTTCTTGTAAGGAGGTGAAAATATAGACACCGCGTTGGGCGCCAGCGGAAGAAACATGTCCCACGTTGGGCGCCAAATGACGAAAGACAACAAAGCAAAAGTGCTGAAAAGGCTTGCCATTTGGTGTAGTTTTGAGACGCCAAGGGTAAACTAACTGTAGCTCTAAGCACTTGTAAAGATAAACATAAATACATAAATATATATTTTTTTGATAAGCCACATTATATATACATATAGCGGATATATATATCATTGTACCTTATTTTGAAACAGAAATGTTTTTGTAGTCAATTAAGTCTGGTCGTCAAACTTTTACCAACACCAATCAAACACAACGCAACTGAAACCAACCAACAACAAATAAAATAAATACAAATACAAATACATAAATTAATGAAAAAATCAAAATAAGTTGTATATATATATATTATATAGCGTATATAGCATATAAATGTATGTAGCAACAAAAACTATACATGTCGTCACTAGTTTGTTAAAAACAACAAGAAAAAATACAATGAAACCTACACAAAATACACTATTATATTACAAATATAATATAAAATATATATAAATCTAATAAAATATTGTACATTTTTTGCTTTTTTATTAGTTGATAGTTATTTTTGCGTATTGTTTAAGTAGTTTTTTATTCTTTTCTTAAATGCAAAGCACGAGCGAAAGAAACCTAAACCGAAAATCATTAAATTAATTTATACTATTATATATATATTATTGTATACAATGTGTAAATGGGTAAAAAAATTAGTCATAAAATTGTGTGGGAGAGAGAGAAAAAATGATGTTAACAATTATTATACAAATTAATAATAATCTAAACAATTATTATTATCAACCTAATGGCAGTCGCAGCTGCTTTTGCTGCTGCTACTGCGATTTTTTAGCCTATAGTCGACAGAGAATTGTCCCAAAGTTACAACAAAAGTCAGAAACAATTTTTTAAATACAAATTTACGAAAATTGTGCAAATGTCATAGGTATAAATATAATAAAAAATTATTAAAAAAAAAAACAAAACTATGCAAACAGGAAGAAAGCCTAGCAAAAATTAAATTAATATCGGTTGTCCATGTTGTAAAGATTATCTATGTATAATAATAAAAAAGCAACAAACAATAAACACTAAACTCGTTTTGTAAATGTACAGACGACTAAAACGTAAATAAATGTGTACCTATTTGTCTGACAAGCATTGTAATTTCCCGCTTTATTTTCTGCTTTTATCCCCTGAAAAATGGGAAAACGGGGTTAATAACTTTGTCAGGATGTATGTAACAGGCAGACTGTCCGTCTGTTTAAACGTGTCGATCTCAGCAACTATAAAACCTAGTGCAGCCGGTTTGGTAATTTTTGAAAAGATTATTTCAAATGTTGGATGCCACGCCCCTGCCGTCCCACAATGAACATAAATAGAATATGTTGACCAATTGAAGATATATAAATCTATCTACGTAAATTCTTTTTTCAGTAGTTGGAAGGTCTATACCATACGCAGATGAAGTTTATTTTAAATCTTGGATGCCCAGCCCCATTTACGCCCTAATCGATAAAAACCGAATAACAAGCGTATAATTGAACATAGCAAGTTGTTATTTGGAATATATACTCCTTTCTTTTGTATTTAACTGTCCTAAAAGGCGCATTGAAATCGGTCAATAAACACAGAAGATATTGGCGAAACAATATTGCTGGCATTGCCCCGCTCGTGCTCTGGCACCGCGGCCTTTATATCATGGCATACACAAAGAGGAAAGAAGAAGCATTGCTGCGTTTCGTATATTTTTAAAAATTATGTAGGGTATTTCACAGTCGGGCGCGCCCGACAGATTTGCTCCGTCCATTCTGGTTTATTGTATGAATATGGATTTGTGGGCGAAATTTAATGGTAATTGAGCATTGGGAAGGTCGTTTTAACAAAAATGAACTTATTCGACTGCTCTTGGTACTTAAAAAATATTTATGTCATGCGCGAATCAAAAGACTTAGAAGCTCTGAATGCGAATTACCTTACAATCATCGGAATCATTTGGATTAAAAGTTTTTAATTGAAAACCTCTTCAGTGTTCTGGATCTCTGTCCTATTAACTTTTTTGGTAGTTGAATACATAATTGATGCGTGGTGATTTTTATAATGGTTATTATTGGATCGAAATACAAGTTTTTCTCAGGAGAGTAAATAAAACAAACGAATTTTCTTTAGGCCCTTTACTTTAAAAAAGTAAAAAGGGTCTATTAGTTTTTCTTTCTCCTAATTCAAACTCGAAGCTTTCATTCTGTAGGCCTCCTGAAAGTAGGCTATAGAAATGTGTTTGGAGGGCCGTAAAATCTACTGCTATGTTGATTGGAAAAACATAATTGCTAAACGCTAACTGGATGGCAAGTATATTATCCAGTTAATATGCCAATTAAATACTTGATCAAAGAAGAGCAGAAATATTTACCTGAAGCAGCCGTACAACATGCAGGAGAGTTACAGTTCAGGAGAAAACGCTGCATATCAAACATATTTTCACATATCACATTCCAAATAACTTTGATAAAATGATAATAGTTAACAAAAAACAAAAAAAAAACACTTGATTTTAGAACTAGACTTTTACTTTTAATTGTGGTTTCTTTCATTTCATATTACACAGTTTTAGTTTTGTTTTTTCTGCTTCGTCTTGCTTAATGTATAACTTATGTGTCTGGCTTAAAGTAAATTAAATCGTTTAACTAACGTTGGCTTAGTTAATCAGTTAACTATTAAACCAAGCCGAACACAAATCCACAGACTCCAGCACACACAATGTAGATCGACACAGAATTGGAAAATATTTAAAAAATTTGAAATAATTTTGCTACAATTTATTGTTGTATAAATTAATTTAAATTGTTTTGGTTTGTGTTTGTTAAACGACACGCGAAACGGGAAAATTCGGCAATTTTTTAAATCTGTTTAAAAAACAATGATGCAGCATTTTGTGCGAGCATTTGGGAATCATGATGAGTATCGGATTGGTGTGTGTGTGTGTGTGAGGATCCAGACGATAACACTTAGTAATCGAAGCTAAATGAGGCATTACGTCCGCCGCCGCCAAACTGGAAGAACGACCGGAACATTTGATTGGGATCAAAGTCGGCTGTAAAGCACAGAGATATATATAGATTAATATTAATGTTTTTTGGTAAGTTTATGTTGAATTTGGATTACCCTGCTCTTGATCTTCGATATCCTGGCCGCTGTCGTAGCGGGACTTTTTGCGCGCATCGGAGAGTATGGCATAGGCCTCGCCCACCTCCTTGAACTTGAGCTCCTCGTCCTTGCGCTCCTCGGGGCTGCTGTTGGCGTGTCGATCGGGATGATGGACCAGCGCCTTTTTGCGATACGCCTTCTTCACCTCATCGTCGCTGGCATTGCGGGAAACGCCCAGTATTTTATAGTAATCCTTGCGTTTCGATTTCTTCAGCGCAAACTTGGCATCGCGCAGCAAACGCTTGATCTCCGGTGTTTTTTCCAGTTCCAGCGCCGTCTCATAGTCCGCCACAGCCTCCTCGAACTTCTCCAGATCATTGTGACACCGCGCACGCAAAAGTAACGCCTTCAGATACTGTTTATTCAGCTCCAAGACCCGATTACAATCGGTCACCGCCTCACGCAGCGACCCTATGCGTGTATTGACCAAGGCCCGATTATATAGCAGCTTTGAGTTGATATCCTTGTTATGCTCGTCGATCTTCAAGGCCTCTGTGTACACCACCTGCGCCTCCCGATAACGTCCCGACTTGAACATCATATTGCCGTTCTCCTTCATCTCCTTCAGCTGTTTGCACTTGCTGCGCATTTTCTTCGACTTCTGATGGTCTGGATCAAGCTGCAGCGCCCGCTCGAAATGCAGTATGCCCTTATCCAGATTATCCGTATAGTATAAACACAGTCCCCGCACATAGATCGCATCCGCCGAGGTCGTGTCCAGCTTCATTACGCCCACCGCAATGTCCAGCGCCTCGTCGCAGCGTCCCAAGTACGCCAGGCACTCGGCCTTGAGCAGGCGATATCTGAAGATAGCGAGAAGAAATCAACATTAGTAACGAGTAAAGTTTTTAGAAAACAGTTTAATACAAATTTTAAATGTGAAATTAAATATGCTTGAACTAATACTAGTATTCTTGCATTTATATACCAAATTTCAGATCCCCAGCTTTGATAATAGTCGAGATTCAAGCATTTAGATAAATAACCATGTTTATGTTTATTAGGAATTTAAATTTCTTATTCTAAATTTTATTTAATTTTTTAATAGTCATTTCTTTGTAAGTAAAAGCTCTAATTAAAAATAGAAAAAAATGTATACACCAAATTTCTTATTATTAGCTAATACTCTAGCTAGTACCGCTTATCATACCTTTAATTATCTAAATTAAGCTATCTTGGAAAAGTGAAATGGTATTCATCACATGTAAAGATAACTACTTTGAGTCACTTCCTCTTTCAATGCAATTCTTACTTCAAAAGCTTCAAGCTTCAGCTTCAAGTGCTTACCATACCATAAAATACATATATAATATCAAGAAATAATATTATCAGTTATTTCTAACAGGGAAAAGTTATTCATCAAAAATTAAAGTATCAAATTCGATATTACTAGCTTTAATAATACGCAAGATTCAAATACTCGGGTCATTTACCACTTAGTCATTTCCTTGGTAAGTTTTAGTTCTATTTAAAAAATTAAATTTCCAATTAGCTATTATATTTTACCACTTCTATAACTAATTTGATATCCCTAGCTTGGCTAACACTCGAGTTCTAAGCATTTTTAACAGTAAAACGTTCTCCCAAAGCTATTAACCGTGTTTTTACCCATTTTTAATGGGTACAGGGTATACAAATAATTGATATATTTAAATCTGTTCTATTGATTTCCTTTATAAGTTAAAGCTCTGCTGTGAAATGGAAAGAATCTCAAATAAGCTGATATTTAGGTATTTTTATGCTAAACTTGATATGTCTAGCATAGCTTACCCTCGAGATCCAACCATTTAGATACATAAATGTGATATCTATTAAATAATCCAAACAAAATAATGATAAATTTAATAATCTACTATAAAGAGTTAAATATTGAGATCGACGCATTTACCTAAAGCAATTATAATATATTTAAATTTTTGATTGGTGTTTTCCTTTATAAGTAAAAGCTCTACTTCGTAGATGAAAAAATCTCCAATTAGCTGCTATATTTAGGTATTTCTATGCCAAATATGATATCTGTAGCTTGGCTAACACTCGAGATCCAAGCCTTATTACAGCCTAGCCTCAATTACGGTCAATTGTACTCACCGTAAACAAGCTGGCGCCAGCTTGAGCGCACTGTCCAGGTAGAAGATGACATTGCGATAGGCCTGTGACTCGTAATTGGAATAGATGGTGGACTCCAGTTGGCGGAGTTTCTGGGCCGCCTGCTGCTCGGTGGCAAGGGCGGTGCTCTGAGGTTCCAGTTCGGTGACGGTCTTGACGGCTTGCTCGGTGCCGATGATGTCGCCCAGGGCGAGGCAGCATTTGGCTACCCGTACGTAGGCCTTCTCGAAGTTGGGGTCCAGTCGGATGGCGTGCCTGGCGTCGGTTAAGGCGCTATTATAGTTGAGCAGCATCATGTAGCAGGCGGCACGGTTGCCGTAGTAGGCGGCGGAGTCGGGGCAGAGCAAAATGGCGTCCGTGTACAGTTTGAGTGCATTTTGATAGTTTTGTGCCTTGTATTGGTCGTTGCCCAGTTTCTTTTTCTCTTCAGCAATGCTGCAAGGAGAGGGGAGAAAAGGGGGTATGAGAATATATATGTTAAGTACACAGAGTCCTACTTGAGGACAACATTTTGAATATTTAATTTGATGCCTTTTGACGACACCGCCGCAAGGGGCCACAGCGTGCACGTCTCGCTTTTCAAATCGAGCGGGAAAATGGCGCACAGCTCGAAAGCAACAGGAAGTAATCCGCTTTTAAACGATACCCACAGCACTGAAGGCTTGCAATCAGCCGCAAAAAACTAACTGTGGCACCCAACGGTGCACGCTTCTCCCTCCCCCCTCTCGCGACTGTAGCTACACTGCAAACAATTCTGGGCCACAAAGTTTTCAAGTTAATGCCAAGTTTCTTACAGTTTCTAGTCAAATTAAGCAACGTTATTGTAGCAGGCAGCTTTTGTCGAGCAAGTGTCGAAGCTGTCAGCTTTACAAGTGTACTAGCTGGCAGCTTTTAAAAAATATTTGGGAATTTTGTTTTTTAATAAATAAATAAATTTAATTTAATGATTAAATATTGATTGTAGTATTCAAAACAAATATATTTTATTGATTTTAAAACTGCACGTTATGTAAGTATTCAAAAAGCGTATATTTTATTTGATTGTAAATAAATAAATCTATTATTAATATAATAATAAATAAATAAATCTATTTGATTAATATATTTTGTAGTTTTATGGATCCACATTTTATTTGTGTCTATTTTTTCAGGCATCTATTTTTTTTTAGTTATATATATTATTATATTACTATTTATTTATGTATATACTATTATATATTTTTTATTTTTATGGATCTATATTTTTATTTGTATTTATAGTTTTAGTTATACATATATATAATTTATTTATGTATATGCATATTTTTTTACTTATATAAATATTTAGTTAATTTTTTTTTTATTTTTTATTTATATTTATTTGTACTTATTTATTCTTATAAATTATAAAATAATTTATTATTTATTCTTATAGTAGATAGTGCCAGACAGCTTCTGTTGCCGTATACAAATCTTTATCATTATCATTTACAATTAATTTAATTTCTTAATTTAATTTCAATATTAATTTTAATTTGTATTTTTAATTTTCTATGTCGACTGACAATAGTTGACAATAAATAAATAAAATAAATAAATAAATTATTATAACTATATTCTTCTATCATAAACTTTAGAAATATTTTCAGAAAAATTTATAAACTTCTTCTAATATCTATCAAGCTCTGTTTATACGTACTTCCCCGAACTTGAACTAACGAGTGTTAAAGCAGGTAGCTTTTGGCACACAGGGGAAATCTGGGCGATCTACCGACTCTAAAAACTTGGCTTCTGATTATGCACTCTGATTTAAAACGCAAGTGGCACAGCGGACTTTTATTTTTTTTATTTGGCTGCAGCTGAAATTGTAATTTTATGGCTAAGCTTTTATACAAATTTAGCCCAATTTTTTGCCGCTACATATATGTTGTTTTTTTTTTTGTGTGGACACACTGTAAAAATCTGTCTGCTACCCTATGTAAATGGGACAATAAATTATGACAACAGAAACGACGCGCACAATGACCGCCAATTGGGCGACACTAAACGCTCCAGTAATGCCAAGAGAATTTAGTTGGGGTATTCCGGTCGTACATTGTGCATACGCCCAGTTGCCTACCCCTCCCCTCACCTCATTGCACTTGGAGTTGTGCCAATCTCTAAGCTCTCTCTTTCCCTCTCCCTCTCTTTCTCCCAGAGCTCTCGCTGCAAAATAATGCTTATATTATTGTTGTTGTTATTCTTGTACTTCAGCTTCTTCGTCTTCTTCTATTCTGCTGCTTCGTGTTCGTTTTGTTTGTTTGCTTTTGTGGTTTCTTTTCGCCTTTTGTTGTGGCCCATTAAAATGCATTCGCATTGAAAGTCTTCGGTTATTTGTATTTACTACGTGTAGATTGGGGGAATGGACTCTAAGACCGCTCTCAGGGAGTCGGGGAATTTGAAAGACATTAGATAGATGTGTACGTGTCACTGCAGTGCATACACTGCAAACAATACTCAACCTACAACGGTTATGGTATTCTATGCACACTCTTAAAAATAGTATAGGCCAAATACAGTATGATTTTATATGTAATATTGCATTTTATTTCATATTAAATTTAATTTTATATTTTATTTTATTGTATATTCTCTTTTATATTTTATTTTATTGCATATTTTATCGCATTACATATTTTATTCAATTTTTTATTTTATTTTGTATTTTATTTTATCTTATATTTGATTTAATTTTATATTTGTATACTTTATTTAATTTAATTTTATATTATTTTATATTTTTTTCTTTCAACATTTAATTTAGTTTTATATTTTAGTAGTACTCGATGGACGCATTTTCGTTGGCCGAACTCCTACTAGCCAAACTATCGCTGACCGAACTCTCGTTGATGGAACTTTCGCTGTTCGAAGTCATGATTTTTTAAATGCCGAACTCTCGCTGGTCCAACACTTGATGGCCTAACTCTCGCTAGCTCAATTCTCGATGGACGAACTCTCGTTGATCAAACTATCGCTCGCCGAACTCTGGATAACCGAACTCTGGTTTATAAATTATTTTTTAATGCATTATAATACATCAATTGTGAATTTCTCCGCAGTTCATTGTATGTTATTCGGCATTACAGGGTATCTAAGAGTTGGCACTTCATTTGCGGGCGATTTGATGCAAACGCAGCCTCGGCACAAAACTTTTAATTGCTGCCATAACTTGGCAAAGCCATCGCGGTCTATACCCAAAAATTGAGGGCACACTTGCTTTACAGAGTGAGAAAAACAGATTGGGATAGACAGAGAGAGAGAGAAAGAGAGAAAGAAAGAGAGAGGGGGAGGGAGGCGGCTGAAAGTTATAGCTAACAAGAGACCGATGCAGACAAGGAGTTTTTGCTTGCAGCCGAACGAACAACAGTTTTGCATAACAATTAGAGAAATTTCCAATAAAATAAACAAATTTTCATTCGATTGCGGTATGAACGAAAAGAAAGAAAAGAAAATCCACCAATAAACAATTGGATTTAAGCTTTATAAATGCAGAGTTTTTGATGTTTTCATAGCAAATATTAGTTTAACAGCATAAATAATAACTCATATTTTATTTCACATTTAAATAGATTTATATTTATGTTGCTTTTATAGATATTTTGTATTTAATGGTATTTCATATTTTATTTAATTTTACATATTATATTTTAGTGTTTAGTGTTTAGTTTATTTAATATTATTTTATTTTATGTCATATATATTATGTAATATTTTATATAATATTTTATATATTATTTTTATTTATATTCAAGGTTATATTATGTATTTTTTTCTAATTAATTTAATTTATATATTCTGTATTTTATTTTATTTTACTTTGACAACTTTCATAGTTTATTGAACAATTCAAATGAATAAGACTTCAAAAATTATTCCTATTTGAAAATGGTATTTATTTAATATAACAATTTTTATTTTAATATAACTAAACTAATAAATAACTGTCGTTTGCAACCGATAGCACAAATAGTCACTATGAAATAATTTAAAATAATCTTTATAACCGAGTCCAAAGGAATCGCAGCTGAAGTTCATAAATTTACGCTTTTCTATGCTTTGTCACGCTTCTCACTATTCTAACCCTTGCTCTTGTAGTGTTATAAATATGCTCAACTTTAGTATACCCTGTAATAGCACAATCGAGTTCAAGTAAACACGTAACAAAAACATTTTGCTAACTATGGCATTAAACATATTTATTTACTTTGTCAACATTTTATCTGTATGTCAAAATATCACACTTGTATAAAAATATCACACCTACATAAAAATATATATATTTTTCCCCGAATATTTTATAGATTTGCAACAATTGTGAAATCATCAGTTACACCTGCTTTCGTTATTAGCTTTTAAAGGAAAAATTTAAATATCCCACCAATGTGTATGAAGACGTTTATAACCCATCGATTCCAAATAATTCTAGTATATTAACATTCAATAATTTTGTTCTTCAATTCTAAAAGAAAAATTCGTTAAAATCAAATAATATCTAGTATATCTATACCACATTATACAGAATATTATATTATTTATTATATATAATTTATACATCCACAAATTTCATTATATCATATCAGTTTAATAATTTATTATCCGAACCTTCTGTATAAACAGATGATTTTCTTCTTTATTTTTTTTAATGGGCAATATTAAATAAATTATAATAATAATAATAGTAGTTATTCTTCAATACTACTAATTTTTTTAATAATGGGAATTAATTTAGTGATTAAAGTAATATCTTTAAATATTGTATTATTATAAAAAATAATATTAGATTTTCACACTCTTTTTTGGTGAATTCTATTATATATTTGTTACGTGTCGCATAGCGCTTTGTTTTATTCCCAGTTCTTGAGAAAATTTCAATTACAGTTGCCACAACATGTTGCACGTTGTGAAAATCTGTGACTTACCGAGGCAGAAACGTGAATTCCTCGGAACTCATGTAAAATTTATTGAGCATGAAGTCAGACTTAAAGTTGCGATTGGCACACATGCATAAATATTTATACAGATACAGATACGGATATATAGCACGGATATAGACACAGATCTAATCGGTTCACTTTATATTAATATATAGTATTCGTATATAATGTTATTATTTGTGTTTTTAAAAGGTTATATCAAAAATTCTGGAAAAACGAACACGTATTGCTGGTGGTGTCGACAAGCAAACGGAAGCGACTAATGTTGATGCTGCTGCTGTTGCAGTTGCAATTGCTGCTGCTGCTGAATTTAATGCAACGGCACGTAGGCGAGACACACCGGCGACAGTCGCGCGTCGTTCGGCTGCACAGCGAGAAATAACAGGGCAATAACAATAACAAATAAAACCAAACGCTCTGCTTGATTTTCAATGTTTTCAGAAATAATATAAATATTAAAAATTCTTCACAATATTTATTTTAAGCAGAAATTGCAAATATTAATTTTGATATTTGAAAATTAAAGTTCAATAAAATCTTCGCAAAAAATAGAAAAATACACATATATTTTTTTTGTTACGGAAAATTCGATATAAGATTAAACATTTATTTCCAATATTAATTTTAAAATTATATTTTAATTCGTTTATTTATTTAAAACAACAATATGTAAAAAAGTAGTAAATATTCAAAGCTTATTATTTTAAATTTTTATAATAAAAATTAAAAATTAATTTTAATTAAAATTTTTTTATTTAAATTAAATCAC
This sequence comes from Hypselothyrea guttata, assembly GCA_035045125.1. NCBI lineage: Eukaryota > Metazoa > Arthropoda > Insecta > Diptera > Drosophilidae > Hypselothyrea > Hypselothyrea guttata. The sequence goes on from JAWNNJ010001820.1 coordinate 523,924, forward strand.
TTTTTATATTCTTATTATTATTATTATAGTTTCTATTGAATTTTTTTATATAAATCAACAGTTAACTTTAATTTTATAATCTATATTTTAAAAATCATGAACATATTAATTACGATCCCTGATTTTAAGCATTATTCGCCATATATTTGTTGCAGTGCAGCCCGCACATTTGGCAAAAAAATATGGCAAAGAGCATTAGCAAGAGCATAAAAGCTACGAAGAGAGAGAACGGAAGAGACAAAGAGAACGAGAGTGCATAGTAAAGCGCGCATGAATGCTGCAGCAGCATTAGTAGAGAAAGCGTGAGCGAGAGGGCGAGTGGGAGTGAGTGAAAGAGCAATAGCAATGTCAACGACAGCCGGCAGGTGGCGCTAACGATGCATGAGCACAATAATAATGCACTGCAATTAAGCTCAATAAAAAAACCCACGGAAATTATTAAAAATAAAATAAAACAAAAAATTTGTGGCTGACAAATTAAATTACAAAATTATGAAATTATAGGATGTAATTGAAGTTAATAAAATATTTAAGAAACGATCGAAATATTTATGTTATAAATATTAATTCAAGTTTATCAAATATTTTAAAAAGATTTATGTTATAATTAATTTTTATTTATTATGAAATAATTATATTACAAAATTCACTTTAAATTTATAAAATTCTTTAAAATTAATTTATTTATTAATTTCTATTACAAAATAATAATATACCAAAATTTTACCATAGTTTAAAAATTATTTTAAAATTTATTTATACTATAATATGCATAGTACACTACTAAAAAAAGCGTATAATAACATAATGGAGGAGCAGCCGGCAATGGCATCGGACCTGACCTGCCGCAAACACAAATTGCTTGTGTCTCTCTGTCTCTCGCTCTCTGTCGCTCTCTCTCTCTCTTTGCCTCTCTCTCTCTCTCTCTCTCATGCTGTTGGACGCAGATTACGCACATTGGGTCAAATGTTGTTGTCTGTGCTGTCTGTATTGGACAAACAAAATAAACGCAAAAGCAAAGAAAGGGCAATAGAACTTGAAGAGGAAGCAGAGCACAGAGGGAAGGGAGGAATATGCGAAAAATGCAGCTTAAAGGCAATACAATAAAAGCTTAAGCAGAATATATTGGAGTAGTTTCGAGTGGAGAGACGACTTAACAGCCCAAAAAGCTAAGTACACTTGAAAAAATAGCGCTGTTGATTTGAAATTGTTGAAATATAATATTTTATGGAGTCAACAGCTCAATGCACTTAAAGAAAATAACTGTAAATCGGTTATTAAGCTATATATAAATAACAAATAATTTATGGAAATTGAATTATTGAATTATTTAATTAATAATAATTTATTTTAATTGTTTTCTACAAATATTTAGCTAGATAACAAACCAAATTGATTAAAACTGTTAATTATTTGTATATAAATATATATAAAATATTACAAAAACATGTTTTATTATAAAAATGTATTTCTATATATGAAATTAATATAAAAATGAGTTTTTATTTTCAATGAAATTGTAACTAACATTTTTCTTCATTCAATTGATTAATGCTTTTTTCTTTTAGGCTTTGAATTTAATTTTATTATTATATATTCAATTATTTTATATTTAATATTAATTTGTATTTAAAATTCTCTGTCGATTTATCGATTTATAAATAAATAAATTTCTTTGTAATGCATTATATGTAATACATATAATATCACATGCATTATTTTTCTCAGTGCAGCGTTTTGCGTGGGTTGAATGTGCCAAGCTCTAGTGCAAACAATAGAGCATAGAATACTTAATTGATTTTTGCTTGACAGCCTGCGCACACACACATGCATATATACATATGCAGTCTGAACAAACAAATACAACAACAACACTGACACCTACAACAACCAAAGCATTGTCATCAGACAACATCTAGTATTACTAGTATTACTAGAGAGTTCGTGTTCTATTGACACTTGCTCTGGCAATTGAATTTATGGGGTCATTGCTCGAACCCTTCCGTTCGCTATGATCTCAGTTTTGTGTGGGTGTCGGAGAGGGGGCGGCATGGAAAGGGGGAGGGGCAGAGGCAGGGGTTGTCAGTCTACTGTCAGTTATGTGCTATTTATGGCACACATTCTATATATCTTATAATAACTGAGCGGCAGAGCAACAGTCGAGTGTGCTTGACAGGCGGTAAATTAAATTAATACTTTACGAAAATTAATATTATATTAAGTATAATAAGTACCATAAAATTTATAATACCCGTTTTAGTTTATTTTAATTTTATATATTTTATTGCTATTCATTTTTATATTTACTTTAAGATCTTTAGGTGATTTATTCGCGTTAACAATTATTCAATTTTTTTTTAGGGTTTTTTCAATGTTTTTAAAATATAATTAGTTTTTTTTGTTTCATATTATAGTAAATTATTAAATTATTTTAATAATATTTAACAATAATAATAATTATTATTATACTGGGGGCACCGCCAACCCCTGAGGGGGTTAATTAATTTGAGACTCTCGCTGTCCAACTCTCGCAGACCCAAATCTCGCAGACCCAACTCTGGCAGGTCCCACTCTCGATAGTTTAACTCTCGCTGGTTTAACTCTCGCTCTGGTTGGCCGAACCCTCGCAAGCCAGACTCTCGCTTGTTTTACTCTGGCTCTGGTTGAAAAAACTCTCGCTGGTTGAACTCTCGCTGGTTTAACTCTCGCTGTTTTAACTCTTGTGGGATAAACTCTTGCTGGTTTAACTCTGGCTAGTTTAACTCTCGCTGGTTGAACCCCCATTGGTTAAACTCACGCTAGTTTAACTTCGCTATGGTTGGCCGAACACTCGCAGGCCTAACTCTCGCTGGTTTAACTCTGGCTCTCGTTGGAAAAACTCTCGCTGGTTGAACCCACACTAATTTAACTCTCGCTAACTTAACTCTCGTGGGATTAACTCTCGCTGGTTTATCTCTCGCTAGTTTAATTCTGGCTAGTTTAACTCTCGCTGGTTTATTATTTTCTATCACATTCCATTTATATAATATTGCATTTTATTTTATTTCCCTGCTAAAAATTATATTTAAATACCCATCTAATTTTCTAATTATTAAATTATGATTTATTTGAGCATTTCTATAAACAGAGTCTACATAAAACACAACCTCAACTAAAATTAGCTAGCATATCAACTTACATAAATGCATTTGTTCAAAATTTAAGTAGTTTTGTTTGGCATGTCTTAAATTACGAATGTTTTTCGTTTTTTAATTGCAAACTTTATTACATTCACAGCTAAAGACACGCTTGTGCATAAAATCCGCAATTGCCAGCAGATGCATATAATTTCCTGAAGCATTCGCATCGACAACAACAACAACAACAACAAGAAGGTAGAGCATTAAAGCATTTATGTATATGACTTGGGGTAATAAACGACACACCCAAAACAAAAACGTACAAAAAGAAAAAATAACAATGAAAATTCCAGCGGAAAAACTGCTGTAAACATAATGCAAAATAAAAGGAAAAAAAAAACAAAAAAAATTATACTGCAATTGCAACTTTGTAGATTAATTGGGTAAAAAGATATATGGCTTTAATGCTATGACGACCTGAATAATCAGCATCATAGATATGTCTGTGGATGCATAAAAAAATGATATGTAATATAATAGTTAAATTTATTATAAATATCTTTTATTATTCTTTAGTTTTAATTTAATATATTAATTTAATTTTCAGCCTAATTTTCATTTTCTTTGTCTGCATTGAATAAAATAGAATAAACCCTAGGATAAAGAGAAAATTCAATGCATCAATCTTATATTATTATTTGCTCTTAGTTTAATTTAATTTAATATATAAAATTTAATATAAATTTAATTTAATATATAAATTTAATATAAATTTAATTTACTATATTAATTTAATTGTGTGCTTTATTTACATTTTCTTTGTCGACATTAAATAAAATAGAATAAGTCCTACTGTATGTATACCCTGCATCACCATATATACAGCTCGCGCTGCGCGCTTCACCTTACAATAGATGATTAAAATATTCAATATATAAAATTGAAAATATAAATGAAGATGAATTGCAGTTAGTTAGCTTACAAAAAGTTACAAATATGTTTGCGGTAGATAAACGTAAGAGTTTACCAAATGAATACACTCACAAATGTATTCACACGTGGGGTGGCATGTTGCGAGTGCACAAATGAATATGTATGAATGCAAAATACGTATACGCCGGCATGGCAATTGGCTCGAGAACTTTTGTGGTTTTATTCTTACATAGACATAGATATGTGGTATATACATATCTACATATGTACTTTGGCACTTGAACTGCATGTTATAAATATACATATAGATAAATAATATAAATATATGTTCGGGAGTAATAAAATTGTGCTCTGTACTCACTATAACATTTCAAATCTTTTGGAAAAAAGTCTCTGATACTCTTCGTTCTGAAAAATCCAACTTCGGGTTGGATCTTGCTTGCGATCGATTCAGTTTGTTTCAGTTTTCTCGAATAATATAGTGTTTGAAAATTGATTTCTGAGCATTGAACTACAATTTTGTTTCAATTAATTGAATGAAAACTGAAAGCATAACATAACACATTAAATATACTATTTATATTATACGAATGTAGAATACAAATTTATCGGGCACTTTGGGTTGTAATTAGAACACTTTTTCTTTTGCGTTTCGTTTGTTATAAATATTTCAACGTGCCTGGCTATATATACGAGATATATACGTATATATATACATATATACCGATATGATACGATCGGACTGCGACTACCACAGACGACAACCACGGCGATAATAATAATATTCAACGCAATGCGAATTGTCGAATGCAGACAAAGGCGAAGCGACTCAAAATACAGAGAGTCTATGCTGAATAGTAATCAGAGAGAAGAAGAGACAGATAGAGAGAGAGAGAGAGAGAAGCGTATAGAAAAGCATTGGAAAAGCAAAGCTTTTCCGCCAGCTATGCGCTTTTATGAGCACACAAAAATATGCAAAGCGAACGGAATTTAATTATATCGTTATAATGAGAGAAACGCAATCATGATCGTGATGATCATTAGCCAAAAGACTTTGACCCTTATGCCAGCCAAGTTGTCAAATTAAATATTATTTAAGCGCATAAACAGCTAATCAACAAACACAGTTAGTTTGTAATCACATTTAGAGACTGTACTTAAAGTCTATAAAGGGTTTATAAGGTTTGTGATTTGATTATAAAATTTATAGTACTTACATAACATATGCTAAAAGAAACCCTTTAAAAATTATACGCCTTGTATTTGGATACTGTAAAATTAACATCATTATAGTATTGTATTATTTATATAATATCAAAAAGGCCTAAAAATAGTTTTACTCTATTGCCGTTCGTTACTTCCAGCTCTTCGGATTTTTATTAGTATGTAAATATTAGTTGATAATTTTAAAGTTAGTCACCAATAACTTCCGGGATTCCCCGTGGAATTAAAGCACTCCTGGATGAAGTACAAGAATGTTTAATTCTTTGGGGCTTTGACGCTAGAGATTGATTATAAATCAACATTCTTTTTTGTATTATTATCTATTTTAATAATAATAAATATCTTGAATTTCTTGAATGCCTTTTTAGACCCTTTACTTTAAAAAAGTAACCAGAATGGGCGGAGCAGATCAGTCGGACGGGCCCGACTGTCTTATACCCTGTGCCAAAGCTCGCGCTGCGCGCTCGCAAATACAGTATAAAATGTATTTAAATATCTTAAATATAATTTTATAAAACTATCACACGGAGCGTAGCAGCAATTCTTCTTCTTCTATTTTGTGTATGCCATGCTTTACAGGCCGCACTGCTAAAGGGCGAGCGCCGTAACGCCTGAAATATTGTTTCGTTCATATCTCTTGTGTTTTATGGCCGATTTTAATGCGCTTTTCAGGATAGGTAACTACTATACACAAGAGTATATATTCCGAGTTTCAACGTTCTATGTTCAATATTACGCTTGTTATTCGGTTTTTAACAATGAAGGCATAAAGGGGGTCATCCAAGGTGGCATCCAAAATTTAAAAAAAACCTCATCTGTGTATGATATAGACCTACCAATTACTGAAGAAAGAATTCATGTAAATAGCTTAGTGTCGTTTAAATTGGCGAATGTATTTTATTTAATTCGTTGTAGGCGGCAGGGGCGTGGCATTCACGATTTGAAATAAACTTGATCTGCGTATGGTACATACCTTTCAAAAGCGACCAAAACGGCTGCTCTAGCTTTTATAGTTGCTGAGATCTACGCACTCATCCAGACGGACGGACAGACGGACAGACAGACGGACATCGCTAAATCGACTTGGCTCGTCTCCCTGATCAAGAATATATATACTTTGTGGGGTCTGCCACGCCTCCTTCTGCCTGTTACATACATTCGCACAAAGTTATTAACCCTGTTTTTCCCATTTTTCAAATCGGCACAGGGTATAAAAAGGGTCTATTAGTTTAGTGCAAAGAGGAAATGTGTGTAACACCCAGAAGGAGGCGTGGCAGACCCCACAAAGTATATATATTCTTGATCAGGACGACAAGCCGAGTCGATATAGCCATGTCCGTCTGTCTGTCTGTCTGTCTGTATCTAGATCTGTCTGTCTGTCTGTCCGTCTGTATGAACACCTAGATCTCAGCAACTATAAGAGCTAGAGACACCATATTCGGGATTCAGGTTCCCCTATTCAGTAAGCAGCACGAGTTTGTTTTAGATTTTGGATACCTCCCCCTTCCCCGCAAACCGCAAAAAGCTCCTGTAGCCGCAATTTTAAAGCTATTGATTTGTAATTTGGTATTTAACTAGTTTATGACATTCTCTATCGACGCTGTGAATTTTGTTACGATCGGATAAGAAACAGTGAGGATATACCACCGACAATTTGCCGCACTAGTCAGTGGGTGGGTGGGGGGTGGTGTACCTTGCATACGCGGGTAGCTTAGTGTGTGTGCGTCTGATTGTGTTTGTATGTACATATCCTCAAAGTAAAGGGTCTCCTACGGTCGGTTACGTCCGACTGTAGCCACCGTCCCACTGATCTGCCCCGTCCCTATATTTTTTTATATACACTTGCATAATATTTCCGGCAGGAAACATTTCCTGACAATTTCTTGATTCTTTCTTAATAAATTCCTAAACATGAGTACTAAAGATTATTTCTTTTTATGAACGCCGATAAATTCCGATAAATTTATATTTTAGAGTATATTTTCTGTATATTAAAAGTAAACTGCGCTCTTTATCACCCCAACTACAACAAGCTGATCACGTCAACATCAAAACTAAGGCTAAAATCCAGAGAAAGTGCCTGAAACAATGAGAAAATATTCGACATGCAAACAAAAAAAAAACAACAAGATAATAATGAGCAACTGCAGCAGCTTTAAAATACTTTTAAATTAGCTCAAATTGCTGTGATAATTACTATGGGTATTACCTTCCAAACTGATATAAAATAGCAGCCATCTGCACGAAGGGAGAGATTATATGGTAAAAAAAAGTATTATTTACAAAATGCAAACTTTTAACTCTCTTTGTGTCATGGAGAAAGAGCAAGATGTGAAATGCAAAGTTAACATTAAATGTAAATAAAAAAATAGAATAATAATAAAAAATAAATAAATAAATAATAGAAAAAATAAAATAAATAATAGAAAAAATTAAAATAAATAATAGATAAAAATAAAATAAAAAATATAAAAAAATAATACAAGTACAATTATTATTTTTTTTTTTAATTTGTTAATATTATTCCAAAATAAATATATATTTACAAATCAAAATAAAGTTTTTGTACACTACTTCTAGATAATAAATAGACTCTTATATGTAAATGTTAATTAAATTCAACTCAAATGCCTAGATATAGCCTGTAAATATTATTATATTTAATGTAAATCAAATAAATATTTTTACACAAATAAAAATATGTATTTACAATATATAATTTTAATTCAATTATAAATAATTTAATTTAATAATTTTAATTTTATAATTCAATTATAAATTAGTTAATAATGTCAAATTAAATCCTGTAATTATTATAATCATTTTACAAGTCAAAATATTTCCTATATCTAAGCTCTTAGTGCTATTTAAGCTATGCCAAAATTCTCTTTTATTATGCATAGACGGGAAGTTTACTAAGCCAACTAATAACCATGACATCGGTGGGTTTAACACTGAATAAGGTCAGCAGAAATTGTTCACTTGACAACCGCAATTAAGCCAAACAATGACAAGTGAATAACTCTGATGGCAACGAATCGAATCAATCATTAATACCATTTGACCCAATTGGGTAAATAGAAGTAGTCTTAAAAAGTAAATACAACAAAAGTTGGGTTTTTTTTTTCATATTTGTGGCATGTCAACAGATATTATTGAATTCAGTTCAAATTGAAGGTCGTTTCAAAGTTTTATAAATACATAAAACACAATTTGCAAGTGCTTTGAACTTTAAGTAAACGGAAGGTTAACGAATTTGGATTGAAAAGAAAGTTATTTGTTTTGTTTTGAAATGTTTTAAATTGAAATATTACACATCACTATGGTATAAATTACTACACATAACAGTAATAGTATACCATAAAATAAAGTAAATAAATTTTTTATATTTATTTATAAATACCATAAAAAAAAAATAAAAAAAAATGCTGTTTACATGATGCTGAAAACTGACCTAAAACCCACTAAAAACGCTAAAGATCCCGGCACACGCTGCCCCGATTTGGGCTAAGATTTAGCAACAGGTTAGCTACCAGTTCAAAATAATATCATACAGAAAGAAACCCAAACAATCTCGTATGCCAAAAGTATTATTATGACTCATCGTAGACAAGCCACAAACGAGTTGCCTTTGGGGATTTTGAGTATACACAAAGAATCGCACGCTGAAATTTCATCAAATTAGTCATCGGATGAGACGAATTGTTCAAGAGACTTCAGTTGGTTTATATAAAAGGTAAAACAACTTCTAGTTGCCGTAGGATGCATATAAGAGACAAATGGAATTATTTAATTATAAATAATATAACCGATATCTAGTTTAGTTAGTTTCTTATCGTAATATAAGCATCTAAATGCAACTAGGGAAAGGTAGATACATTTGGCTTTTAGTACAGTATATGCCCGAAATATGTTTAGAACTATTATAGCAGTTCATTAAAAGTTTAAAATAAAATTTAAACTAGTTAATATTAATTTTTTAAATGTATTTCAATGAATTAAATCAAAATAAATTATTTCAAATATAAAGTATCTCAGTTTTCAGTACCATAAGCAACAGAAAAGTTTTGAATTAATTTATTAAAAATAAAAAACTAAATTTTTAGACCCTGTACTTTAAAAAAGCACAAATTTAGTGCAAAGAGGAAATGTGTGTAACACCCAGAAGGAGGCGTGGCAGACCCCACAAAATATATATATTTGTTAATAATCTATTTTTTATTTGATATATTTATATTTTCAGTACTATAATTTAGCTCTTAGAGTTAAAAATATTTTAACTGGTCTGATTAAATTTTTTCAATTGATTTTACATTTATTATCTTTAAATTTATTGATTTGTAGTTTTAATTTATTTTATGTTATGCTCACTTTATAATTGTATTTTTAAATTTTCTATCTGTAAATAAGCATTCTCTTTAGCGTTTATTTACTGTACTTTAGCCGACAATTTCCAGTTAATGCATATAAGGCAGCAACAAGTTTGGTTTTGTTCTTTTTCTGTTTGTCTGTCGTCGCCCAGGTGAATTCAACAAATTATGCGAAAACACGGAAACAACTACGGAGAAATTGTAACTATATAAATGTGTATGGAATAGATATATGTATACACCTATAACTAGCATATCGAATGCCTAATGTTTGTTCAGAGCTTATGGGAAGCAAGCTAATGATGCGTTGCGCTAAATAGAAATTTCACAGTTCGGGCAAATTATTTATAGTATATAAAATAGTTATATCGTTATCTATGTAAGTATATAAAGTTCTTTGCCCGGATTGACGGAATTACTGACTTACTATCAAACCACAGACCAAACGGTAATACTTAGAAACCTAATCCCAATACTCATAAAAATATTTAGGTTCGGCCAACTAGAGTCTGGGCACGGAGAGTTCGGCCAGCCAGAATTCGGTCAACAAGAGTTCGGCCAGCGAGAGTTCGGCCAGCGAGAGTTCGGCCAGGAGAGTTGGGCCAACGATAATCAGCAAGAGTTGGAACAGCGAGAGTTCGGTCAGTCAGAATTCGGTCAAGAGAGTTGGGTCAACGATAGTCGACGAGTTGAGAGTTCGGGTAACGAAAGTTTGGCCAACGAGAGTTCGTCCAGCGAGAAATGAACCAACGCGAGTTAGGCCAGCGAGAATTGAATCAGCAAGAGTTCGGCCAATTATTGAATTAAATAGCACTAATAAAATCAATTCAAATAAGGAACCCAATTAAATTAAATAAATAAATTTAATCCAATTAAATTAATAAATTTAATCCAATTAAATTAATAAATTTAATCCAATTAAATTAATACATTTAATCCAATTAAATTAAATGAATAGATTAAATTAAATTAATAAATAAAGCAAAAGTAATAAATTAAATGATATTATAGCAGTTGTCACTGCTTGGAGCTTTCACTGTAGTTGTTAAAGGCCAAAGCCTTGGCAACCGTCAGACAATTTTTTATATATTTATTTATTTGTTTCTTTTTATACCCTGTGCCCATTTGAAAAATGGGAAAAACAGGGTTAATAACTTTGTGCGAATGTATGTAACAGCCAGAAGGAGGCGTGGCAGACCCCACAAAGTATATATATTCTTGATCAGGATGATGAGCTGAGTCGATATAGCCATGTCCGTCTGTCTGTCCGTCTGTCCGTCTGTTTGAACGCGTCGATCTCAGCAACTATAATAGCTAGAAAAGCCGTTTTGGTAATTTCTGAAAGGTGTTTACAATACGCAGATCAAGTTTACTTCAAATCTTGGATGCCACTCCCCTTCCGCCCACAACGAGCATAAAAAGAATTCATTCGCTAATTTAAGAGACACAGATCGAGTTATATAAATTCTGTTTTCAGTTATTTGTAGGTCTATATTAGGCGCAGATAGGGTTTTTTTCAAATTTTGGATGCCACGCCCCTTTTACGCCCTAATTTTATAAAAACTGAATAACAAGCGTATTATTGAACATAGAACGTTGTTATTCGGTATATATACTCTTTTCTATTATATTAAACTTTCCTGAGAAGCGCATTAAAATCGATCAATAAACACAGGAGTTATAGGCGAAACAATATTGCAGGCGTTGCACGCTCGCTCACTAGCAGCGCGGCCAATTAAGCGGCACATATAGGAAACGTAGCAGAGAAAGCATTGCTGCTACGCTGCGTAAGACAGTTTTATAAAATTTTATTAAAAATATAGGGCACAGGGTATAAGACAGTCGGGCCCGTCCGACTGATCTGCTCCGCCCATTCTGGTTTTATTTGTATTTTTAAGCTTTGTCTGCCTTTTTGCAGAACTGACACAAATTTCGAATTGAAGCGAAATGCAGGCAGGTAAAAAACTGGTTAAGGAACAATTCCAATTGGGCAAGCGCTACAAACAGATGAGAGGGAGAGAGCGGGCAAAGTGGGGGGAGAGCGCGATAAGAGAGTGGAACAAAGAGAGAGAGAGAGGGGAGCACATGCAGCTGCGTTGGCGTTGCTCTGGCAACACTTGGCGCTAATATATGTGTGTGTGTGTGTGTGTGAGTATATGTGTGTGTGTGTGTCCATGACCATGCCAGGTAGAGAAGGCAGGCAAAGAGAACGAGGCGTTGATCGATTATATAAAATACACACACATCGATAACTCAGCCTGCGCATGTGTGTGTGTGTGTGTGTGAGTGAGTTTGTTATCAATTGCATTTTTTTGTTGTACTCACGTCGCTGCGTCCTTGGGCACAATCTGCTCAGCATCTGGCAACTCCGGGGCCTCCACCTCCAGCTCCCTCTCCATATCCACCTCCATCTCCACCTCCGATGAGGACTCCTCGTGCTCGCTGTCGCTTATTTCCACCACGTCCCCCATTCGCAGCTAATCACAACTAACTGGCGCGTGTAAGAAGCAAAGCGATACGAAACGAAATCAAATTTCAATTTTGTCTTGTGCTTTTTTTTCGCCTTTTCTTTATTTTGCGTCAGCAACAATTTCGTTTGGCTTATTGGATTTTTTTTCTCTGCGCACGCACGTTCGCTGTGTTTTAATTCGAATTGGAAACTAAAGATTGCCGACGTCCGCGTGTGTATTGCACTAATTATGGCTGCTTAGTTCATGTTAAATGCGAATTTTTATTAACTATTTGGAAAATTTTGGTCCGACAATCAGCGTCAGCGTGCTTACGAAATCGAAAGAATAATCTACACTTATCGATGTCACATCGTTGGCTTGGTTATCGATAGCAACGGTCTGGTCTCTCTGTTTTCAGCTGGCCATGTGTTTGCAGTAGCTACAAGTGAGCGGTAGATGGCGCCAGGCTATGTTGGGTCCACCTAGTGCTAGCGAACTTAAGCCTGAGAGTACGCATTTCGAATTCGTTAAGCAAAGTTTTAAACCTGATTGCATGTAATATGTATGAAATAGCTAACAAGAAATATGCGGTGTATATATATAAAATAGTTTAAAATACATATACAAAAATTAAATAAATTTTTTCAAAAGTAAATATATATTTTTTTTATAGTTTAATAAGCATAAATAAAATTTTGAAAGAAGCGAAACGATTTTAACGAAAATAATCTATTTGCTCAGAAATGGTGAGAGTGCCGGCTAATTGTCGTGGATAAGTTTTTGTTTGTTTTTCACCAATTAGCACAGACACACATCTTTTGACTGCCAGGCCTACGACAAGCTGTCGTTTTTTGTGCGTAGCCAACAGCTATTGTTGGCGTGCACTGTTTTGCTTCTAGCAAGCAGCAAAGAGTTGTGCACAGCTTGGCGCGTCGTTTAAATTTAAAATTGTAGGTTAGTTGTAAAATTAAAAAAAAAATATTTAAATTGGGTAATAGATAAATTAAGTTAGTTAACAAACAATTTATAAAACATATAATGGGGAAATTGTGAAAAAATAAAAAAACATGATTAAGTTAAATTAGTTAAATAAGTTAATGGTTGAATTAAATTAATTAATAAGTTATAATAGGTAATAATAGGGAAATTATTAAAAATATCACAAAAGTTTGGGATTTATTGTAAAAAATTGGTAGCTTTTTAATAAATTGCAACATTATTGCTAGAAGCCCTAAGATAATTGCTAATATGGAATATTTTACAAAAATTTAGTTTTTTATTTTGATAATAATAAAACAACAAAATTTAAATTAGAAACAATTAAACTATTTAAAATTGATTAATGTAAGTATTTTATTATATTAAATTAGAAATTATGTAAAACTAAATTTTGTAATTTTATTTCATGTAGGGTATTGCAAAAATAATTTATTTTTTATTTACAAATAATTATTTAATATTTAATTATTTATTATTAATAATTATTGCAAAAATTACTTTTGATATTTTATTTATATTTAATTTTATGCAATATATTCAGGTAATTAAGTTATTGCTGCACAAACTAATCAATTCATCACAGCTTTTAATAGGGTATAACATGGGCAAGTTCTCCAATATGATTAATTTGACGATGTTGATAGTTTAAACAGGTCGTTGAACTTATTTAACAGTTATTAAATCAACCTGAAGCAAGAGCGGGAACATATTTAATTTTGATTTCATTATGCATCAGCAGATTATGTTGAATTTCATTTTTCTTAAACTAAATATTTAATTTGTATTTTCAACTTTCTCTGAGCACATTAAACAAATTAAATAAATTAGCTGTAAGGGAATTTCTTTTTGGGTATTTTAGATACATATTTATAGAAATGTATTTTTTAGATATGTTAGTAGGGGAAAATTATTAAAATTTTTTAATGATGTTCATATAATGGTTTTTTTATCCATAGGTTCTGGTTTAAAAAAATTTGGCTTAAATTAAATCAATTGAAATGAATTATTTATTAAATTAATCATAACTTAGTTGGGATTTCCATTTTTGAATTGTGCGCAAATATGCTATTATTTTAGCAACTTTTATAATTTAAAATATGTTAAAGATAATAATTTAAGAAATATGTATTGTAATATACCGTAAGAAGCGAAGCAGCAATGATTCTGCTTACTTTTTTATTTATTTATTTATTTATTTATTTATTTAAATGCCAACTAAGACCAGTCAGCCAAGAAAAAATATATTACAAATTAAAATTAAGAATAATAAAATTAAAATTAAAAAATAAATTTAATATAAGAAAATAAGAAAATTTTGTCGTGTCATGCTTTAATGGCTGTGTTAATATTTTATTTAATGCAATTATCTGTTTTTTTTTTTTACTATAAATATTTATTTATTTAGTCATTAAGAGTTAATTATCACATTATACATATATTATATATTTTAGCTTATTATTATTTTAATATTTTAATTATTATACATATTACAATAAAATTAATTTATTTATTATGTTTTAGTTATAACCAAATTATTATATTTATACAATTTATTTATTTATTATGTGTTATTTATGATCATATTATGTTGTATAGTATTATTTTATTTTAATTTTTAAATTATAATTATAACATTTGTTTATTTATTATGTGTTGATTTATATTTTTTATATTACATTTTTTTTATTATTATTTATATTATTTTATTATATTATTTTGATATATCACTGTTTTTATATTTAAATTACTATATTTGTATATACATTTTATTTTAAAACATTAAACTATTAAATGAGTATTATTAATTGTAATTTTGAGCAGTTTTTCTATTTGCTAATAATGATTTAACAAAGCTTATGCTGCAGACGTTTGTGTGTATAAAAAATAAAATAAAAATAATAAGAGAAAAGCAGTGTATAAACATAAAAAAAAAAAATAAATAAAAAAAAATGCTGCAAAAAATGGCATGGAACAAAGCACGAATTCCGATTGGTTGTGCCGACTGAAATTGCAAAAGAAGCGCAAATACAGTTACAAATATACAAATACACAAATACACATACAGATGCACAGACGAATACAAATACAGATGGAGAAAACAAACACAGAAAGAGAAACAGAAACAGAAACAGAAAGAGAAACAGAAACAGAAAGCGAGGCAGAGCAGAAAGCAGCGGCAAATAACAGAAATATACAGATATACATATGTATATCGACTGTGTTATGTACACAAATGTGTGTATGTATGTATGTAATTTATATATGTATATCTGAGAAAAATGGCAAAAGGTGCGACAACGACAGCGACAAGGACAGGGACATTTGGCACTCGTATTTTATTTTAAGTATCAACGCCTCAGGCCAGCCCCAAAAACTCAGATCTATATATACGTATATATATGCCCTCTCGCTTGCACACAGCATAACAGATGCTGGGGTGTGAGTGCGAGGGAGACAGCGGGGGGGCGCTCCAGCCAGCGACTATTGCTGTGCTGCTCTGAATCGAAGTGCGGCAAAAAAATTGCAAGAAATATAAATACAATGCGAGCGAAAGGCAAACGAAGACGAAGACGAAATGGAAATGCTGGAAAACGAATGAGAAACGAAAGACAAACCCACAAACAGCATGAAAAAAAATATATAGCAAGGGGGAGGGGGGGTGGGCAGCAGCAGCAGCAGCTGTCTCGCTTGCACAGTTTAATTTGCCCTGCCGAGCTGTAGGGGGCGCCACAAAGAGCAGCAAAAAAAAGCGAGACAAGTTTGTCATTTGCTTTTTTAATTGAAATTAAAATGCTTTTCCAATAAGAAAATGCCAGGGAAAAGCCAAATAAAGCAAAAACAAAAAATAAAGCAGGCAAATGAAATTTTTGCTTAGCAGCTGCGCAGACGCCGACGTCGACGACGACGCCGAAGCTCAGCACGAAGTTTTTTGTCAATGCATTGCATTTATTTTAATTTACTTTAAGCAACAAAAACAAAAACAAAAAAAAAACCAAAAAAAAAAGCAAGACATTTGGCAAAACAATTGTCATTTGTTTATATAAGCAGCGGCAGCGGCAGCGACGGCGACGTCGGCAGCGACAGCTACAGCAACATGTCGGCCATTGGCGTGTGAGAGCAAATATGTAAATGGCGCTGCCGGCGTCGCTGCCGACGCTGCCGCTCACTCATGTTTATTGGCTGCCAGCCACCTGCGCTGGCAGCCTGCGTGCGAGCGAGACAGCGGCAGCAGCGAGCGAAACGAACTGAAATTGAAACGCAAACGAAACGCAAACGAAATGAAATGAAATCAGCGCAATCAAAAAACGCCAAACGAAATGAAATGCAAATAAAAATAAATAAAAACGAATGTGAACAGCGAGAGAGAGAGAGCGAAAGAGAGAGAGAGAGCGAGAGCGCGCGCTGGCGACGTCGACGTCGGCTTGGCAGTAGTGTGAGAGCGCATATGAGAGACGTAGCGTACGAATGTGATTGTGTGTGTGTGTGTGTGTGCATTTCATTTGTATTTGTTTTTGTTTGTATTTTATTACGTTTGTCATTGTGTTTTGGGGGATGCTAGCAGACGCACACACACACACACACACACGCATGCTCTCTCACACTCTCACACACACTTGAGCTGGCAATTGTACACCACTCCCACTTTATGCTTGTATGGGTGAGGCTTCGGCTGCGCGCGTGTGTGTGTGAGGCTGCCCGAACCGCTTTGGGAAGGCAACGAAACGAAACACATTTGGCTCGCCTTTCATTACGAATTTGTCATTCGTAGGCGAAGGTAATCCAATAAAAGTTTTGCGCGCGCATTTCGAAACATTTTCGAATATTTCGCTCGCGAGGCGAACGTTGCGCGTGTGTGTGTGCGTGCGTGTCTGTGTGTGTGTGAGAAAAAAGCAAAACGCAAGCAAAGCAATAAGAAAACAAGCAAAACATTACAATTGTTTCGCGCGCGCTCTCTCTCTCTCACTCACACTCTCTCACTCTCTCGCTCTCTCACTGTGAGCATGTTTGAACGTGTTTGAGTGACGATTCCCTTTCGAATGCAATTCGTTTCCTTGATTGCTCGCAGTCGCTGTCGCAGTCGCAGTCTCAGTCTCCGTCTCAGTCGCAGTCGTTGTCTCAATCCTCGTCGTTTCAGTGACAAGCCGTCGGTAACGGTAAACGAGCAAATACACATACATACATACATACATATACATATACACTGCCTCTCCCTCTCCCTCTCTCACTCGCTTGCTCACTCACTCTGTCGTCCAATTGGCGCTCGCCATCATCTGATTTGTGCAAAAGAGAGATGTTGATGATGATGTTGCGAGTGGCATTCGATTCGAAACGCATCTAGAATTCAGTTGGATGCCGATTGCAATTGCCGAAAGTTCAATTCGATCTGACAATTCAATTATCTCCCGTAATATTCGTCTTAATTCCGTTTTACAATCGCATAAAATCTACACAAAATCACAACAATTAAAACATAAATACAAATTAATTCATTCAATTTTAATTTGTAATTTAATCTTTCTTCTAACTAATCAATAAATAAATAAATAAATAAAGTGCGCGAGTGTTATGCCATTGCATATTCAAAGTGTTCAATAAATCCAAATCCAAATCTAAATTTAAATCTAACTCAATTTTAGTTGATTAAGGTAATTTCCAACATGACTTAGGCAACAACAGCTATAATAAAATAATAAACTAATTAAACTAATATTGGCTACAAAAATTAATAATCAAATTCAAATGTTTATGTGAATTCCAAACACTGAAACAAAATTCGCTTCAAAAAATAAATAAATAAAATCCAAGATTCACGTTAATACTGCAAACCAAAACTCTAAAGACCTTAGAAAAATATTTAAAATAATTAAATAAATATAAATATATTTTATATATTTTGAAGATAAATATTTTTTATATATAAATATATTTTAAATATAAATATATTTCAAATATATTTTTAGAAACATTCGGCAATTATTTTAATAGACAAACGTTTTCAAACAAGTATTGAAATAATAAACAGTAGCTGATTCAATTCGTAAATTAAAATAAACCAAAAAATTGATTAATTATTATTCATAAATTGAAACTCTAATATTTGATTAAATTTGCAAATTAATAATATTGTGCCTTTAAAAAAGTTATACCTAAGTTCTAATATTCTTTGATAAAACATGTGTATTGAAAATAATATATTGTCTTTATTCATGAACGGTAGTTCAATTATTTGATTTGAATTGAAAATGAAATAATTTTAAAATATCTTTTATGATTAACAGAAATTCTAATAAAATTCGATTCAAGTTGTTATTAATAATAATATTATTCCTTTTATTAAACTCTAATGAAATTTGATTTCAATTCTAAATTATAAAGAGGTTTATTGAAAACTGATTCTTATATATGATATATAATTGAACATATTAAATAATTGAGAGAAATTCTAATAAATGATTTAATTTGCAAAATTTTACTAATGTTATAATATAATAATAATAGATAATAAAAATAATTAGAAAGTCAAGTTATAGACAAGTTTATAGACAAAGTATTACTAAATTTACAAATATTAAATAACCTAATTTTTAAATTAAACTTGCTCTAAATGTTTAAACTAGACTTTTATAGCAAGTTAGTCAGTTAATCAGTTAGGACAAACAGTTTTATTTATAAAGCCATTTCATAAATATTTCTAGATCAATTGAAAAGTATTTTAAAAATTATTTGGCTGCTTTATAAATATTCAAGCATTATGAGAGAATATAATATTTGAAATTTTCTAAAATTAATTGTATGGAATTCAATAATTTTTTTTTATATATTTTAATAATGATTAGAGGTCTACGCAGTAATTTTCTTAGATTTTTAGACCCTTTACTTTAAAAAAGTAAAAAGGGTCTATTAGTTTAGTGCAAAGTGGAAATGTGTGTAACACCCAGAAGGAGGCGTGGCAGACCCCATAAAGTATATATATTCTTGATCAGGACGACAACACGAGTCGATATAGCCATGTCCGTCTGTCCGTCTGTCCGTCTGTCTGTCTGTCCGTCTGTCCGTCTGTCCGTCTGTCTGTCCGTCCGTATGAACACCTAGATCTCAGCAACTATTAGAGCTAGAGACACTATATTCGGTACTTAAGTTCCCCTATTTAGTAGGCAGCACGAGTTTGTTTTAGATTTTGGATACCTCCTCCCCTTCCCCCGTAAACCACAAAAAGCTGCTGTAGCCACAGTTTTAAAGCTATTGGTTTGTAATTTGATATTTAACTAGTTTACGACATTCTCTATCGACGCTGTGAATTTTGTTTCGATCGGATAAGAAACAGCGAACATATGCCACAGACAATTTGCCGCACTAGGCAGAGGGGGGGTGGTGTGCCTTGCATACGCGGGTAGCTTAGTGTGTGTTTGTATGTACATATACATATATTATATGTATATAAGTAAAGGGTCTCCTACGGTCGGTTACGTCCGACTGTAGCCTCCGTCCCACTGATCTGCCCCGTCCCTATATTTTTTGTTTTAAATAATTTGACAACATTTGGCAGAAAGAATGCTTGGTGTTGACTTTTAATAGTTCATTAGTTTGCAGAATTAACGCAAAGAAAACCACGGAAAAAATGTGAATAAATCATTAAAAATAAATTAAAAATTCATTAATAATTTAAACGCGTTTTTTTTAGTGAACTCGAAACACAAATTGACGCGCTATTAAAGAAAATTGTAATAAATAAACGAAGCACAAGAAAAAGAAGAAGTATAAGAATATTGCTAAAAAAATAGTTTAACCAATGACGAAGCATGGATTCTGTCAATGCCAATAGCCAATCCGTGACAAGTGAATACAACAACAACAATAGCAACAACAGCAGCAACAACAGCAACAGCAGCAACAGCAGCAACAACAGTGAACAGCAGTTAAAAGAAACCGATGAACAGTCGCTGAACAAGAACAACAACAATTCGCTGGCCATCAACAACAATTACATCAATCAAAGCAAGCTGCTGCTCATACACGGCAGCAACATCAGCAACATCAGCAGCAGCAACATGAACACCACAGCAATGCTGATGCATCATCAGCAGCAACAGCAAGCAGCAGCAGCTGCCGCCGCCGCAGCAGCAGCAGCACAGCAGCAACAACAGCAGCAGCAGCAGCAACAACAGCAACAGCAGCAACAGCAGCAGCAACAGAATGGCGGACGCGACGGCAGCAACAGCTCACGCGGCACCGGCGATGGCAATGCAAATGGCCGCAGCTCACATCCGGGCAATGGCCGCGGCTCCAGCTGCTCGCCGGCGAGCAGTCCGACGCGCCACGTGAGCGCCGTGAGTCCCGTGAGCTCCCTGAACCACACGATGATGGCGCAAATGGCACAGCAGCAACAGCAGCAGCAGCAACAGCAGCAACAGCAGCAGCAGCAACAACAGCAGCAGCAACAGCAGCAGCAGCAGCAACATCATCAGCTGAGCCCGCCGCCTCATGTCACCGGCGCCCTGCCCACGGGCTTGGCGCCCCGCATGCCCCACGGCCTGCCCCCGCACTCGCTGGGGCTGCTCAACTCGCTGCAGATGATGCATCATGCCTCGCCACTCGAGCTGATGGCTGCGGCACATCATCATGTGCCCCCCCGCTCCTACAACTCGCCGCCGCCCATCTCCACCTCGGATCCGAGCGCCAACGAATGCAAATTGGTGGAATATCGGGGCCAGAAGGTCGCCGCCTTCATCATCAGCAACGAGACGATGCTCTGCCTGCCCCAAGCCTTTGAGCTCTTCCTCAAGCATCTCGTTGGGGGCCTGCACACCGTCTACACCAAGCTCAAGCGCCTCGACATCGTGCCCCTCGTCTGCAACGTGGAGCAGGTGCGAATCCTACGCGGCCTCGGCGCCATCCAGCCGGGCGTCAATCGCTGCAAACTGCTCAGCTGCAAGGACTTTGATGTGCTCTACAGGGACTGCACCACGGCCAGGTATGAATCCCCCCCTCCCCCTACCACTCCCCCACCCTCTCCGACCGTCCAGCCATCCGTACCGCCCACCCCTAGTTGGGAAATTTTGCTCATTTCCGTTTGACGTTACGTTCGGGGCCCCCATTGCGTGCGTTAGCCCCTACACTGAGAGAAACAGCAAGCGTTTTCGCAATTAAATCAAGAATCAAGTAATCTTCATTCAAGCAACTCGTTCTTTAAATAATTTTTGTATAGGATAAATATTTTAAAAAATATTCTATCAAATTCAAAATAAATAAAAATACTTCACGATGTCAGATTCTTCATACAACTTCTTTATACAAAAAATCAAACAATCTTCATCCAAGCACCTCGTACTTGATAGAATTTGTTTATTAAATAAATATATAAAATATATTTTTAAATCAAATTAAAATAAAATGCCTTTAATGTTTGAAATTCGTCTTAAAATTTCTTAGTAGATAACGTTAGGTTTTGTTCAAATTTAAAAAAAAACTTCACTTCACCCAAGTTTATTGAATCAATATTTTAAATACTTCTAAAAAGTCAAGTTTTAAATTAAAACAAAATAAAAATACTCTTAGGTGTCAAATAATTCTTCTTACAATTTTTTTATACAAAAAGTCAGTTTTTAATTAAAATTAAATAAAACCACAGTTGTTCAATGAAACACGAAAATCATTTTAAATTTTTTTGTAGAAATAATACTTTAGATAGTTCTCAAAAGTCATTTTTAAAATATTCTGAAATTGTCACAAAATTCTTCTTACAATTTTCTAATAGAAAAAGTCAGGTTTAATTATTAAAAAAAAATAATAATAAAACGAAACAATAAGTTTCAATAAATTGTTATTGAATGCCGAACTTTTTGTATTAAGTAAAAAAAAAACTGAAAATAAATATTACATTTTTTTTAATAATTAAAATTATATATTTTGGTGAAACAAACAAACAAACCTCTTAAACGTTATTATTGCAATTAATTCAAATTTAAAATAATTTTATTTAATGCAGAAGTTAAATAATTGATCAGATTTTTATCTTTTAGCAATCCTCTCTTTATGGCTTAATTAATTTGAATTCATTTAATGTTTTTATTTTCAATTTATACTCGAATTCTTGAACAACACAAGTTTATATTATTTTGTGGAACGACTCAATTTAATTAATTTCTCCGAGTGTACTCTCCTCCCCTTGTTTTAGGCCCAAACGCACTTGCCTATGCAAATAGTTTTTTATTGTTATCGATATCGATTCGTGCAACTAATCAAAAAACTTTGCTCTGTTGACATTTGGCGGAAATACGCAATGCAAACGTAACTGCACTACGGAACTTGATTTGCCCCCGTTCGTTAACAACACTGCGTAAATTTCTGAATGTTTCTAACAATAGTTGGCCAACAATTGCCCCCCTCCCCATCTCCATTATCCATTCCCCCTTCTGCCCACTGCTGCAGTCAATTTATTAAAAAAATAACATTGAACGTGTGCGGTGCGCTGTCAAAACATTTCCGTTCGAGTTTAAAATACAAAAGCAGCCAGTTTATGATATTTTTGCCAGGCCGCAGCTGGCATGCGCTTCCCCAGCCTTATAAATTGGCATATAGTTGACCGATTTTCATTAAATTTTTACCACTTATACAATATATATGCAGATACTCTGGTATGAAGTTTGACCACTATATCTAAAGAAACAAACAAGTTGTGTCTGCTCAATTAATGATATAGCACCTTGAAACCTTTATATGCTATATATTCTAACAGCTACGATATTTAAGGGTTTTTTTTAACGAAAAATTCTATTTAGTTAGTCTTAAATAATCTGCATATTAAAAGTTTTTTCCAATTTATTATAAGCTATATTAAAGTCATAATACTCCTTGTTAGGGTATAAAAACTCCCTTGGTTTAGACATGTAACCAAGCGCATTGCTATGATAATTGTTGAGACATCTGAATAATACATCTAAATAATAAATATTTCTGTATAGAATACATATACAAATAATACAATTATCATATGTACATATATCAACATAATAATATTATCGATAACATTCCATTAACAATAGTTAGTACAATTATTCAGAACAAAAGCCAAGTTCAAATTAAAAACTACAACGTTCTAAGCAAATATCTTAATATTGATATTTTAATTTAGAAATCACTGTAAGTTACACTCAGAGAAACTTTTAAAAATGTCTTTTGTAATTGTTGTAGGCATTTCCTTGTGAATCTAAAGTAATTTTGTATATAACCGTGATTAAAAAGACTATAGAGAGACTATAAAATTAAAGTTTAGGCGGTTTAGAAAAAATGATCTTTTATTCTAAAAAATTTTTATTTTAATCTCGAATTTCTGCCTTTATAGAAACATTATTTTGATTTAAATAAAAACGATATTTTTTTTATTTTGTGATATTATTAGATTATTTATTTATTACTGGAAAAATTCATAATGCCGCAAGTATTTTTAATTTTTCAAGATATACTGTTTTATAAAAACAATCTTTTGATTGTTTTGTTTTTAAAATGTTAACAGTTTTGATAGGTTTTTTTGTAGATAGATACCTGTTATAAAATTTGTTGTTTCAAATGTAAAATTTACTTCATTATACTCATATTTATTTTAAATATTTATTATTTGAGTTTAATTCAAATATGACCTTTTGTAATAATTTTGTATTAGGAAGTGTTTAGAAATACAAAAAGAACCTTTTTGAAAGCCATTCAAAAACCTATTTAAAAAACCCGCATAGTTGCTAAAGAAAAGCTAGACTTAAAGTTGTAGATAAACTATGTTTGGGCCGCAAAATAAATATAGAACGATCCGAGGCCCTTCAACAAGCACTCTAATAAACTTGCAACATGCTGTGGCCTCAACTTGTTACGTCTGCCCCCCAAAAGCGACCTTTTGGAGGCGAACCACTGACCAGTGGTTACAGCCAGTGCAATTGCAAGACCATCTAGTTAATTATGGAAACGGACAACAGCAAAAAAGTGAGCTAAAAAATAAAGAAAAATAAAGAAAAATGAAAAATATATATATGAAAGAAAAGTGCACATGCGCGGTTTTGTCTCGGATAGAGGGCGCTCGAGTGCGACTGCGGCCAATTGAAGAACAGTTAAAAAATTGCGGTTAAACCTATTATTAGGTCGAAAGAGTTTTGCACAAAAATTGAAATATGCGGAGAGCGCTGACAGGCAGCCAGAACACAGAAAAGATGTTAACCGAAAAGAGGGCACAAAAATGTGGTACTTGAAATGTGAGTTGGAAATAAACTAAAGACCGCTAAAGGCCAGTTTTGGCCGTTTTTAGCAGTTTTTAGCAGGCTTGTCTGGCTCTGGAAGCCGTAACGGCAACAAGGCCGAGGCCAGTTTTGCACCCCACTGTGTGCTTCCCCCCTTCCTGCCACTCCCCCTCGCGCCCTTTTGCTCACTGGCACAGTGGGACTTGTGGTAATTACAATGTATGGTTGTTGTTGTTGCAAGGGTCGACTCTGGCCAAAGGCGTGTGCATTTTCACACTGCTCTCCTCACTCCCTCTCTCTCGCTGTCTCTCTCTCTCTCTTCCTCCCTCTCTCTCTCAGCCCTCTACGTAACGTTTAACAATTGTTTTTTTCTTGCTTTTTGTTTTGTTTTTTAAATATTGAACGATACTTCACTTGTCTCTTGTTCTTCTCTTTTTAATTGCAGATGCCTATCGATCAAGCCGCCAGAAAGGTAAACACACAAGTATAATAAAAAACTATGGCAATTTTGTGTTGTTATCGATAAGCGTTATCGATATCGATACAACGATCGCACACGAAATCTAACCAAACCGCCCGCTGCGTTCTCTTGAGAGTTTTTAGAGCGAAAACATTTTTTTATAATTATTAAATTATTTTACACCAAAAATAAAAACACAAAAAGAAATTAAAAACAGGAAGTTTTTTATAGGCTGAAATAGAGCGTATTAAAGGATATTACCAACGAATCGAGGTCACTGAGTTTTGGGCACTTTTTATACCCCGTTTTTAAATGAAATTATAGCGATAATCTATAGCATATATTTTTTGTTGTTGGTTTTTTTTTGGTTTTTCACTCTAAAATACTCTTGAGCTCATGCGTTTGTTGTTAATTTGCAATATTTTTTATTATATTTGTTTGTCTTCTTTTTTGTGTTAGGCTTTCTCACATACGGCAACTTCAATTATTCAACCTTTCTTTTCATATTTGTTTTTGACCCTGTACTTTAAAAAAGTGCAATGGGGTCTCTTTAGTTAGTGCTAATGGGTAATGTGTGCAACACCCGGAAAAAGCCAAATTATATATATTTTTCATCAGGATGACAAGCTGAATCTGGCTGTCCATTCGTCTATCCGTACTAGATAACGCAAACTACACGAGCTAAAAGCACCATATTTGCTTAGTTTAAAAGCTATAGATTTAAAATTTGGAACGTACGTAGCTTATATCAGACTCTATCGACGCTGTGCGTTGTGTTACGATTGGATTAGAAACAGCGAAGATATGCCATGGACAATTTGCTCATTTTGGCATAGGAAAAACATAATATACATTACAGTGATTATTGAGGCTCAAAGTTTAAAATCTTGCATAATCGCTTACGTCCGACTATAGCCTTACGTCCGACTGATCTGCTTCATTCTTACTGGTTTGGTATAATAACAATAATAATCATGAAGACAAAA
Organism: Hypselothyrea guttata; assembly: GCA_035045125.1. Taxonomy (NCBI): domain Eukaryota; kingdom Metazoa; phylum Arthropoda; class Insecta; order Diptera; family Drosophilidae; genus Hypselothyrea; species Hypselothyrea guttata. The sequence continues at coordinate 549,687 of JAWNNJ010001820.1, forward strand.
AACAAAGAAACCCATTGACACTGACGACACTCACAAAAGCAAAGAAAACAATTTCATATCATAATTCACAACGTCAGTCATTTATTCAGTCCGTCAGTCCATCAGTCCGTCAGTCAGTCAATCTGTCAGTTGATGATTCCATCAGTTAAGTCTGTCAGTTCCTTCAGTCAATTGATCCGGCAAATTGAATTTGATCTCCATCGATAGTCGATTGTCTCTCTCCTGGCAAATTGACTAAAACGCCGTTTAAAGTTGTGCCGCATCAGCATGCACAGGGGCGGGGCTAAGTGGGGGTCATTGGCATAGGCATAGGCAAAAATAAAAACAAAAAAAAAAACAAAAGAAACAAAAAACGATGCAACGTGTTGTGACTGGTCTGGGCACACCTTTTCTATTAAATTGAAGTTGCCTTTTGCCCATGCCACAACTATGCAAATTGAAGGCTTAGCTTGAAAAATATATATATCTATATATATATAGTATATATATGCTTTGTACTGTCGCATATCGAATTGAGTGCATTTTTTCAACGTGTTTAATTTGTTGACAAATTTGAGCTTGTAAAGTTTTTGGAGCTGAAAGAGAGGCTTGTCTTATAAATATATTAAATTACCACATTATGATTTAGTTTAGCCTTTAATATTATTAAGTTGAGTGCATCTAGTGAGTAAATTCCATTTGAAAGCTGCCACAATTTATGTTTTAACGCTTAAATTTAATTTAAATTTGATTTAAAGTTTTTGTGCCATATCATAAGGTGCAGATTATTTATAGAACTCTTCATTTATCAATCTCAATACTTACCAAAATTATAGATTATTTTTAGCTCGCATTTAAAGTTTCTGAAATTGAAAAAACCCGTACAACCGATTATTTTAAATATGAAAATTCAGTTAAACTTTCAATATGAATTCATTTAAAATTACCAAATTTAAATTTTTAACATTTAGACCTTCCTGTAACAGTAAACGACTTAAAACAGATTAGGAAAATTATAATAATTTAGTTGAATTTTCAATCTAATTAAATTTAAATTAAATTAAAAAATATTGGCCTGTGAAAATCTAGGAAATCTGTACTTTTAAATAAAGCAGCAAAGTTTTGGAATTTATTTAGTCCCGTAGCATAATGTAGTTTAACTTTCAATGCGAATAAATTTGAATTAAAATATAAATAAATTGGCTGGATATTTTATTTTTAATTTGAATTAAATAATACAATTTTTCAAAAATTCTACGTTAGTAGAAAAGTTAAAAAAATATTGCCCTATAAAAATTTAAGTAATTTAAATATTTATTTTGAAATAAAGTAGCAAATTTTTGAAATTTATCTATTCTACTTATATAGAAAGGCAAATTTATAACGTCTAGACGCAATGTTTGATTGACAATGAAGTTAAAGCTTCAATAATGATGGCTATTAAAACAATTTCAGATTTAAAGTATCAAAAATAGAAAATGCAACTTGTTTGCAGTTTTTAAAAAAATATGCTAGGTGTATTATAGTAGTACAATTTATGAGGTTGGCGAGGTGTGAGAGTTAGTGCAGTTAAAGCTCTTGTTATTGCAATTTGCAAATGCAACTTAATTGAGTGTAACCAAGAAACAAAAGCAACATTGTTGTTAATATATAAATGAAGCAACAATAGATCAATTTATTTTTATAATAAATAATTACAGAGACGCCAAAAAAATCACGCTAAAAACAAAACAGAAGCAAAATGCAGCCAGACGCTATTCTCTCAGCATCTTCAGTGGGAGCAGGGGGAGCGGGGAGCAGAGCTATAGTTTCTCATGTGTGTATGTGTGTGTGTGTAGTGTATGTATGTGATTGTGTGTTGGTGTATGTGTGTGTATGTCTAAGATGTTTGCAAGTAAAAATACAAAAAACATGACGCGACGTAGCATGCTTGTAATTTAGTATGCGAACTAAATGAGTTATTAGCACGCCAATTGTAAAGCGAAGCAAAAAATATATGCAAAAAGCGTTTAAAGCAAAGGCAACGAAGTGCAAATACCCTAGAAATTAAAAAAAATTAATTAGATGAAAAGAAAAAGCTTTTATAGAAAAGAGATAGAAATAAATTAATACAAGTAAAATCATTTTAGATACGCTGAAAAATTATTACATAAGAGCGCAAATTTATAAAACAATAAATAAAATAAAATAAATATATTTATAAATATTATAAAAATTTTAGACATAAAGTAAAGCTTGAAATAAAAACAAGAAAGTTTAAACTAATATATAGCAAAAATAGAATTACAAAAATATCATAAAACCATTTCTAAATAAACGTCATAACTTCCTATAATTAATGTATTGAAAAAGAATTACAAATAAAATAAAAACAAAAATAATTTATTGAATTTAATACAAAATATCAACCATTAAGTGTAGATTTAAATAATGTATTTAATAATAAGAGAACTTAAATTAAAATATAAAATGATACAACAGTATAAACCATTATGAGTAATCTCTAACTTATAATTATAATTATTATTAAAAAGCATACAAAATTTAAATTAGCCAAAGCGTTAAATACAGCTAAATTATTTTAGGGTTTTTTTTTTAATTTCAATTTACAGCCTACACTTTACTGCCAACAAAAAGCCTTAATAAACTAATATACTCTGCTTGTAAGAGCATTAAAAGGCCTCTAGCCAGTGTTAAGCGATATAAAATTCAATACTAGTAGTACTCATGAGACTCAGATGATTCCTAAAGCGTAAATCGATTGCCAAACCCAGAAAAATAATCATTTAAAGCAACTAATTACAAGAACAGCCAAAACAAACTTCAATTTGGATATTTTCTGAGAAGTGTGCAGTGAATGGCATTGTGTGTAATGGGCTATGAATCCAGTGAACAATTCGTAATTTAATTGATTGCAATTGCAAAAAAAATCAATTAAATCTACAATCAAATTTGCCAATGAAAATATGCATGTTTAGGGGCAATATTTATTGTTTATAGCATTTAGAAGTTGTCTATTATTTGCAAATGCTGAATTTATGGTCTCTGCGCTGGCTTTCACTTAGTCTAGTTAAAGCATTTATTCATCGCATTTGAATGATATGTTTGATAATAGCCTTAGGTGAGTTAGTGTTGTTAGCTAAAAACCGTTGAAATAGAGTTCAAGTTGCTGTGCTGTATAGACTGAAATTTATAGCTAAATTTAAGTTAAATTGTTGAATTAATATAAAGCAAATTATAGCCAAATAGAAATGCCAAGTTGTAAGTAGTTACTTAGTTTATTCAAATTAAATAATATAAATTTTACTGCTAGCATTTTGATAGCTACATATGTTTAATCCGCTAAATGGTCATCGCTGACTGCGCATTTGTCGTGTTTACGCTTGTTGTTCTCTCTGCTGGCCACAATTCGCTGAGCTCAAAGCCCACAATTAGCTCCCTCCTTGCCTGCCAGCTATACAAACATACATTTGTATATACATATGTATATGTAGCTATATATATGCATATGTCTGGCATATCATTTGCGAATTTGCATGTCGATTTGCAATGAATTCCAAGTGGTAACTGGGCTTCTGGCACACGTATTCTTGCGTAAAAGGTTGCTGAGGAACATTTTCAGCTGCGATTGTCGCCAAAAGCGGGAAAAACTGAAGCGACATTCGAGACGGCTTCTGACGGCTTCTTCTTCTGGGAAAATAAAGCTCAGCCAAGTTGAGAGACTTGGGTTCAAAGGCGAAGCCCTTGGCCAAAGACAATAGACAAGCGGCAGGCATGTGAAAAAACAAATCACTTTTAATTCGAACTTTCAACCAGTAGGAAAGGCTACAGTCGGACGTAATCGAAAGAAGATGAGCCTGTACTTTGTGTTTCAGTAATAAACAGGAAGTCGAGCAATATGTCTGTTGCATATCTTAGTTGTTTCTTAACCGATTGTAATGCAATCGATGGAAAACGGCATAGGCTTGTAGTTTGCGTATTTGGGTGGTCTGAGTTTCTTTTGCGTTATGCGGAAAAAAGGCGGAAGATATAAAAAATCTAAAACAAACTTGATCAGCGTACAGCATAGAAGAATCTACATGCCAAAAATTGTATCTCTAGCTCTTACAATTTACGAGATCTAAATTTTTATTCGGACGGACAGACGGATATGGCTTTAGCTCGTCGTCCTAACTAACGTGATAGACCCTTTTTTACTTTTTTTTTAAAGTACAGGTTCTAATTTAAATGCTCAATACTCGACTTTGTATTGCAACACATTGAAATAGTTATGCAAATTTGCTGCACATTGCAGAGGTGGCAACGTGGCCATAACTTTAATTGATTTAGCCAATTTGCCAGCGACAAATGCCACAGTAGCAGCTGCAATTAACCAGAGGCAATGCACATTGCCACAACCAGTAGTCGAGGTCTGATCTGCAGTTATATATCTCAGACTCCAGCTATAGTTTTGGCTCTATCTTTATCTGTATCTGTATCTGCAACTGTTCTCTGGGTGAGAAAGCGCTGACAAATGTGCCTGGTTGACGCCCCATATGCCTTTTCCTACAGAAGTTGCAATTGCAATTGCAATTTCAATTATCATTGCAATCGCAACCGCTGCTATGTTTGTCGATTCGCAAAATATTGCATTCGAACTCGTTAATAATTAACAGCCTTGGCTGTCCCTGTAAACTGGTTCCCTTGCCTGCCACTTGCCACTTGCAACCGGTTACCTGCAGCACGTTGGCTCTAGTCCTCTGCCAATATTTGTTTTTATCCGCTTGCAACATGGGTTAGCTATCAATACAAATTATAAATATATTCTTATTTATTTTTATTTTTTTTATGTATTGAAAAATTTCCTAGTGATATAAATACAAAAATAATATAATTTAGATCATTAGTGGAGACTATGAAGATAGGTTACAAGATTATTTATTTATTTTATATATTGGAAAATTTCCTAGTGATATAAATACAAAAGTCATATAATTTAGATCATTAGTCTCCATAGGTTACAAGAATCTTTAATTAAATAAAGCTTCCATTAACAATTACTTATTAGTAATTATATGAATATATAAATATATTAATATATGAGTACAAGTTATAAATTATTTTTTAGCAGTTGGTATTTAAAACAATTCATAACAAAATTTGTATAGTATAATATATAAACTTAAACTCAGTCGGCGTAAATCGGGTTTGTTATTTAGAATCGTAAATGCCATATCAAAATTCCCTCATAAATGTGTTCGATTCAACCCTACAATATTTTCGTTTTTCTGTTTTTCGTATAAATCAAATAGCTAATTATTATTATTTTTTATTTATTTTATCAAAACTGTTTAAGTAAATATTTCATAAGTATTGTATTTATATCAGAGTTGTCAATTTAGCTAGTTTCAGAGTTTTCCCGATGCTTATTATAAATTTATTTAAAACTAAATAATTATTTATTTAACTATATGTGTATCTATATGGTTTAGTTTCTATTATATATATTTTTTTCATATTTGATTTGATTTGACCAAATATTATTTTGATTAAATTGATATACACATGATGTTTCAATATTTATTATTTTAGAAGTATTTTATTATATATATTAATTTTTTTATTTAATTGTTTATTGTTTATTCAGTTTAGTATCTATTTATTTTATTATTTATTTATTACATTATTTATTTATTTTATTTTCTTATTTATTTGATTTCATTTTGTTTTTTCATTGAATTAAATTTACTTTTGTTAATTTTATTTTATATCTATTTATTTAACTGTTTTTATTTGCCTTGGCAAAATTCAACTATCTTATGTCACGGAAATGCAGAAATTTTTCAAGGAAGTTGAATTTCTGGGCAAGATCGCAACACAAACACAAGTCAGATGAGATTTGTGTGCACTTTTCACGACAGCAGCAGGAAAAAGAAGTTTTCCAATGAAAGTGGTCGCTTATCGTTGGCCCTGTTAACGGGGCTAAGAGGCAACATCCATGTGATATGGGCATGTTTGGGCATGTTGTTGTTCTCATAAATTCATTAACTTGACTGACTGACTGACTGACTGACAGCAGCTTGGGAGAGGGGGAGGGGGAAGTGGAAGTTGGAGTGTATGGGGGGTACATTTATGTATATAATTTTGCACGTCAGAGAAGACGGTTTATGGCCTTCCGATTAGACCCGAAAAACACTTTCGCCTGCCAGCAAGTTAAAAACTTTTGCTTTTTCGCTTAAGGCCACAAAATAAATAAAAAATTAAAAAAATGAATCATTGCATTTGCCATTAGCTTTAGCTATAGCTTTTTTGCCTTTTTCTTGAACTGAACCCTTTGGCACGGGGCAAGTCCACAAAGCGAAAGAAATCTTGACTTGGCTTTTACATGCAAATATTTGTGTATTTATTGTTGAAATAACTGTAAATATTTGCAAGTGCAGCAACTGATATCTGTGTGGAGTATCTACATCTATATCTATATCTATAGCATCTGGGCCCACGCACAATTATAAATTGTTCAATCTACACCCACCTGCCCACCTGTATCTTTGTATCTCTGCTACCTGTGTTTATTTGCCTTACGCTGTTTGCCGCCAACAAACACGGAGTAAAACAAATTTTACTCAATTTTATTTTTAATTGTCTGCGCCCATTTCATACTATAGAGCTAATTGAGCTGCTAGAGATGAGTCAGTTTGTTGGTTTTTAATTTAATAAATCTTCAAATTGACTTACATAAATTATAGTATGAATTCTGGTTAAATAAGACCCACAAGATAGGTTTAAATTTAAGAATTGTTTTCTAAATTATGAATTTTAAAAATTCAATTAAAGATTTCGATTAAAATCGCATTTACTTTGCAGCCCCATCTGTAAGAACTATAAGACAAATAATATATAATAAATTTAAAAAATTTAAGAATGGATTTTTACAAATAAAATTAGGAATTCTGATTAAATTCTCATCGAATTATAGGCCCAAGACTTGTAAGACCTACAAGACTCCATTTTCAGCAAGCAATATCAAAAAGGGTTTCTATAAATTATGAATTCCAATTAAATTGCCTTTAACTTGCAGCTCTAACTGTAATAACTGACATTTTCTCACAAGTTATCTAATAGATCAAAGAAATATACGAATTTTTATTAAGATATTCTATTCGCAAGTCTGCCAAAATTTGAATTTACCCATAGGAGTCTATAAATATTCTGTATATTATTTAAAGTTTTATTTTAAGAAATAATTAATTAAAAGTACTAGAAAACCATTAATTATTAAATTATTTTCTCTCACTTAACCCAAACTGTGATACAAAGAAGGAAAAAATTGTCTATCAAGCTAGTTGGGATGTAACTTTGCTAACTTTGATTCAAAAAGTTCTATAAAAAGAGTATAAAATACAAAATTAAATAGCTTCAAAATTAATAAATATTATGTATATAAATCGATCAAAGACTTAATTAATTTCAAGAGTGTATATCCAAAAAATAATAATAATAAATAAGTACATTTTTGCAAACTGTTAATTTCAATTAATTTTGATTTATTATTTATTAAATCAAATAATTTGCAACTGAAAATAATCACGTTATCATCTCTATAGGCGCCACAACGGATGTACTTAGTACTCTTGGAGCTCTTTAACGTCTATTTGCGCTTAGTTGCCGAGTATTTGTAGTTTATTTTTTGAATTCTCATATTTGTATCTTTGTATTTGTATCTTTATCTGCAGTTGTGGTGCTTCCTATGTTTGTCATAATAACTGTGCCCGCTGTGCAAACTTGTTTATGTCTTTTGGGTTAACTACTCTGGTACTACGTCAAGTATTTGTATTTGCTACTTCTTTAAATATTTATTAAATAAATACAAGCATTTGCGGGCATAAATTACTAGAGAATAATGTTAAATTTTTATTTTTATATATACGTACGTATTTCTTTTTATTAGTTTTGTTGTACACAAGCGCATTTTATGGCAGATAATTAAAAAATGGTAGCATATTTTATGGTTTCGAGAATCAGCGGGTTGCTTACACAAGTTTAATGAGTATAACACTATTGTATTTCTTTGCCAACAACATAATGCAAATAAAAATAAATATAAAAACCCTCAAGAGATCAGTTTACTTAAACATATAACAATTCATTTATCGGCACAGTCGAGCCAATTATGTTCGAATTCCAACTGCTTTGGCTCGTTGTGCTTTAGCTTCTTAATACTGATACCAAGCCAATTGTCATTACTCTCAACCCAAACAGTAACTCTCTGCAATTCCGCAGTTCCAGACCGGGTAGACCGCCAAAACGTGGCCCCGTCGGCCTCTCGCTGCCCCCCTCGCACCTCACCCAGCACCCCCAGCTGAAGAAGCACCGACTGGACAACGGCGAGTACGCCTATGAGAATAGCCATATTAGTGGTAAGTACAAGTGCTCTTTCCTATATCTTTCTTTCCTGCATCATACACTGCACAAATTAATCAAGTAAATCACACTTCGTTTGTCGCATTCACTTTGTAATTAAAATAATCTTCAAAGGCATAAAAGAATCAAATGTTATATAAGAATAAAATATTTGAATAAATTAAATTATTAAAATACATACTGGCATTTCAAGTGATATTTCTTTTTCTGCCGAATCATACACTGCACAAATTTATGAAGTTTGTTGGTAAACTCAATGAATCACAATCCATTTTCATCGCATTCACCTTGTTATTAAATACATATATGACCAATAAGTTCGGATTTCTTCAGCTAAGAATGCATACAAGAATTACAAACATTTTAAATTAAATAAAATTGAAATATTCTAATACTAGCTTTAATACGTTTTATTTCTTATTTCTTATACTTGTTTTGTCAATAAGTACAAAATTCATCGGATAGATATATTCTAAGAAATATTGTAATACATTCTATTTAATATTAATATATTTATAAATTCAATATATTCTATAAATTTATAAAAATAATCTTGTTTTATTAATATATACAAAATTATTTAAGTTATTTTTATATATTATTTGTTATAATATTAAATTAAGGTTATTTTCTATTAAATAGTTTTTTTGATAGTTATTTGTTTTATGTTTATATAAAGTTTTTTCTAAATTAAAATAATTGTATGGTCTTAAATTGTTATTATTACTATTTTTGTTTTTACTTCATACAGTCACATTAAAATTGTATAAGAAAAGTCATGCTTAGTTTATATATATGACATGCTTTTTTTCTCAGTGTAACCTAGTAATTTTCGGGTGTATTCTGTCAGTGAGTCCGCCTGATTGTCTGTCATGGCCATCGGCAACGTCATAAACACGATTCAACCAGAAGAATATAATCAGCAAATCGATTGGCAATTCGCCAAACGCACTCGAATTGGTAATAAAATCATTTGAGACTCGGCTGCAATAACTCTTTTACCTCTAGGGTTAAAATTGTATCTGAATCTGTATTTGTGGCTGTATTTATAGCTGTATCTGTTCGTGCGCCCAATGGAATAACGCGCCTGAATTTGTGATTTGTTGATGCCTTGATTATAAGTTTGGCAAACGAATACAGATGCAGATACAGATACAGATACAGATACGAATGCAGATACAGATACAGATATAGAAACAGGCCACAACTGCAGTTACAGCTATACAATGGACAATTGTACTGCAGTTCCCAGTAGTTTTCAGTGCAGATTTGCAGTTCCCAAGACTCTCTCAGATAAATACCCATTTGTCCCAGCCAAAAGCATGGCAGAGCAATCAAATATGAAAATGGAAAAGAGCAAAAGATACAAGATACAAGCCACAAGATTCAAGAAATCGTTTCGCTGCCATATGATTTGTGCACAGGAAATCGCATTTAAGAGTTTACAAACCGATTGCGGACTTTACGTATAACTCGTATTTCGATTGCTTGTCGGTTGTATCTGTATCTGTATATGTATCTGTATTTGAATCTGATGTATCTGTTGATCTGTTGTATCTGGCATTGTAATTATGATAAGTACTTGGCGTACACAAAGGTAATGCTCTCACAATTAATTGATTTTTCTTTTTGTGTATCGCCTCAACTTTTTACATATTGATGCTCTATGATTTCCTGACAAGCTCAGCCACGCCTCTTTCTATTAATGTGTCTTGAGACCAGCACGCACAATACTATTACAGAAATTTACAAAAAAAAGGATGGACGTTACTGATCAGTCGGATGCGCCCGACTGTAAAATACCCTACGCCCTAGATTTAAAATGTAATTGATTCAGAATGTTTTGCGAAACGCAGTAGCAATGCTTCTTCTTACTTGCTGCACCATGATTTAATGAAAATTTCTTTCTAAATTTCATTAATAACTCCTGTGCTTATTAACCGATTTTAATAAGATTTTCATGGTACATGAATATAATGTTAAAGAGTATATATTCTGAATTATAACTTTCTATGTCCAATATTACGCCAGTAATGCTTTTTATTGATTTAAACGTAAAGGGGGCGTGGCATCCAACATTTGCAATAAACCTAATCTGCGTATTATAAATATTTTTCAACATTATAAAAATGGCTGCAATGGCTTTTATAATTTTCAAGATCTCCGCATGGACAGACAGACGGATCAAGAATATATGTATATGCACTTCGTCGGATCTGCCACGCCTTACTCTTGCACTCGCACAATGTTATTAACCCTGTTTCCATCGATTTTTTGGTACAGGGTATAAAAAGCGTAAAATAGAAAAATATAAATGAATTCGAAAACTCTTTCTTTAGAACCATGCGCCGGCGGCGCCACAGCGAGAGCCAGAGAGAAGACATATCTCAACTTTTGGCAAGTCATCGTGCCACACTGCATCTGAATCCCTATGAGGCAGCTGCCGATATTTGTGGGGCGTTGATTTTTCAGTGATATTGCACTATTCCCGATAGACATATTGTACATCGACTGCATTTCTTACATCGAATCTTAATTGCATTTCACATCCAACTCGAAAACAAATCGATTTTAAGCTCGGTGCTTTAAGTGTTTAGTTCTTTAATTAAATTATGCAAGTTGTCGGCATTTAATGACACACAAAATGCGATAAAGGTAAACAGAAAGCCAGCACATACAATAGACTGTTATTTTAACATTTGCTGTTATTATAGTAGTTGTTGTGTTTAGTCTAGGCGAGCAGACTATGTACACATAAATACATATATATTTCCACATATTTCTATGCACATACATATATGCAGAATTGAATGTGTCTATATAGACATATCATTAAATTCAACAATAAACAGTTTTTTGCATTTAAATCCGACAGAGTTTAATCGTAGCTTTGTTGTGTACAATAATTTGCATTTCAATCGACAAGAATTGCCAACAACAAATTGTAGATTTCTAATTCTAAAACAGCTGTTAATTATAATTATATTAGGATCTATAAAGTGAGTAGTATATATCACTAATATTATAGTAAATATTTTGATGGAATAACAAAAGAAATATTAGCAAAGAAATATATCTATGCGCTTTCAAAATGTTGTTTCTGAAATTACCAAATTTATTTATTTATTTACGAGTTGTGAGGCAACGAGGTTTAAAGTTAAAGCGGATTTCTTATTGCATCATAATATTAAATACGACTTAACCAATAATCCGTAAAATTCCGTTTAGTTTTTTGCATTATTATATTTATCAATTAATTAATTATACCTCCCATGAATATATATATACTATAATTTATATATTTTAATTAAAAAACATGTTTGATTAGATTAAAGGTATATTTTCAAGCTAAGATTCTACTAAAATACATATATTTAACTGCAAGTGTAATATAAAATTTAAATAAAATTTTAAAAAACTATAATATAATTTAAGATTTAAGTATATTTCAAATATATTTTTATAATTTGCGAATTCATATTATATTATACGTAAATATTTGAAGTATTCATTAAGTTATTCACCTTACTCATGCCACGGTTTGATCTAAGCTTATCGAATGCATTTGGTTATTCACACTTCTCATGTCAATATTCATTTGATTTAAAACTATAGTGTAATATGCATATTCACTATATTATTTATATAAAATATCCATATTCTAAGCCAAGTCTGTCATTAAGTTATTCAGCTTACTCATGCCACTACTCGCTGCAAGCTTATCGAATGCATTCAGTTATTCACATTACTCATGTCCACATTCATTTCGTTTGTCTCTTTGCCCAGATATGAACCGGTTGGAGAAATCGCCGCTATTGGCCAACGGCTATAACCCGCCGCCCATTAACCACATGGCCTTTATGCAGATGAATGCCCATCATCCAGGGGCGGCCGCCCTCATGTCCCCCGGGATGCCTCCCCATGGCCTCCATGCGCGTCCAGAGAGCCAAATGCTGAAGGCCGCCGCCCAGAATGCGGGCATGTCGGCGGCCAATATGGATGCACTGGCTCGATCCGGCATCTGGGAGAATTGCCGGGCGGCCTATGAGGACATCGTGAAGCATTTGGAGCGCTTGCGGGAGGAGCGCACGGATGAGCGACAGCAGGCGATCTGTGCGGGCGGAGGGGGCGGGGAGCGGGCGGGCAGCATTATCAGTGAACGTGAATCGAAGCCCCGGGATCTAAGCTCACACAATTGTAAGTCTCTCTCCAGCTGCATAATAGTGTTGGCAAAATAATCATTAGCACTGTCGATGTTATCGATAGTTAGCAAATAAATCGATTATCGATTGTTGGAGCAATCAATTTTTACGAAATATTAATAATACCTTAGTCGATTAATCGATTATTATCGATGATTTGCCAATATTACTACAAGCACATGAATATGGGGTATAGCAGCTGATTTCTTTGCTCTCCGATAGGCTCACCCACGCGTCAGAGTCCCGTGCTGAATCTGAGCAAATCCGGAGGGAATACGGATCATGGCGGCAGCAATTGCGACGCTGGAAGCGAGCGCAGCGATTGCCTGTCCGCAACGGGATCTCCGCGGGGTTCGCTGCATGAGGGAAGACGGAGTGTGATTGGCGGGGCCATCATTGGCGTGGAGGACGACGAGGAGGAGGAGAATCTGAGCGATGAGAACCAATCTGAAGTCGATGAACGCTGCCTGGCCAAAGACGATGACGGTGAGTAAACTTTGCTTAAGCGATAACTGATAACGATTAACTTGCAATGATGACTGCATGTCTCTCTATCTCTCTCTCTTTCTCTCTCTGACTGATTCTAACTCAACGCTATTTACCCATTTATATTCTCTGTGTCTTTCAGACTTGAGTGACACGGAACGTGATAATCTGTCCACGGGTTCGGCGGCCGCTGCCGCTGCTGCTGCCGCCGCCGCTGCCCATCTGCATCAGCATGCGGCGGTTGCCACCCATCATCATCATCACCATCATCATCAGGCCCATGCCCACGCTCAGGCGCATCATCATCATCATCTCACTGTGGGCGCACAGCACGCCTCCCCCACTGCCGAGGCCGCCGCCGCCGCTGCCCTGCAGCATCAACGTGCCCTCAACTACTCCCAACTGGCAGCCGCTGCCGCCGTGGCCAATGGCGCCGTCGTGGCCAATGCCGCCGCCAATGGCCCGCCCACAGCTGGCGGCGGCGCCCTGACGCCCAATGAGGCGCTTCTGGCCGCCAATGACGCCACTGGCGCTGCCGCCCTCGCCGGCGGCTTGGCCCTGGGTCCGCTGGGCATCGATGCCCATGCCGCCGTGCCCGCCAGCTCCACGGAAACCCTGCTCCGGAACATTCAGAGTCTGCTCAAAGTGGCAGCTGATAATGCCAGGCAACAGGAGCGCCAGATAAGCTATGAGAAAGGTACGTTTGAGTCGGGTTTAAACTAAGATTAGATTGAATTGGAGTCAATATAATGCACTGGTGCCCACGCCGTTTCTCTCGTTTCTCCTTTGCTTTTGCAATTGCTCTTTCTCATATGCAAAGCAAATTACAAGAACAATTGCGTGTATTTTTTCTCATTTCACGTATTTGCTGCCTATCTTGCGCGAGCACCAATTCTTGAAATCCCATTCGCTTTATTGAGAGAAGTCAAAATCAGTAATGCATTGGAATTTTTCAAGAGTCTATTTTAGCTAGATTTCTTGTTTTTGGTTAGAGTTCTATCAATACTTAATATAATGCAGTTTATTTTATAATTCAATCAAGACATATTTTAAGGCAGAGTGTTTATTTTATAAAGTCTATTCGATAATTTTCTTAATCTTCCTTTCTATTCTGCTCTTTCTGTACTACAGCTGAGCTCAAGATGGATGTGCTACGCGAAAGAGAGGTCAAGGATTCACTGGAACGTCAGCTGGTCAATGAGCGCAAATTGCGTGGTAAGTTTATAAATCTAAAAATTATTAACTTATGATTATTAAAGCCTTCAAACAATATATTAAAAAATCCGTAAATTAGGGCATTGGTTATTCTAGGTTTCAATATGAATAGCTTCTAGTAATATCGAATAACAAATTAAAAATAAAATAAATTAAAAATCAATTTGTTAATTAATAACAAGCTATTTTTGTATATCATTAATGGCGTTCTATTTACATCATATGATAATCTTGAAATGTTAATTTAAATTAATATACAATTTAAATTATCAAGTTTTTCAGTCCCACGTTGGACGCCATTTCCGAAACTATGGCGCCCAACGTGTTTGCTCGCGATTTTGCGAATTTTGACTTACTTTTGATTGCGCTAAATTGACTGTGCTCATCGCCCTGATCAAGAATATATATACTTAAGGGTGTCTGCCAAGCCTTATTTTGCCTGTTACAATTATTTGCACAAAGTAATTAACCCTGTTTTTACCCATTTCGTGGGTACAGGGTATCATAAAGAGTGATTGCTACGATTTTCACTACTCTTCTCAGCCGAGCAGCTTCATTTTTGTGTCGTCTGTGCGCCTGGTTGTTCAATGAGTGGTATCAACATATACTATATCATATATTCTTTCTCGGATTTTTGACTTGGCGCACAGAAATTTGTGCGATTCAAATGATATGGAATCAGCTTGACAGTGTCCAGTGTGCTCTATGAGTGCCTATGCCAACTCCAATCATGCGAGCTTAATACAAAATGACTCAAATGACAATGACACCTGATATGTCGACTGCCCCACCCCGCTGAGCTGCTTTCCCCCCTCTCACTCTCTCACTCTCCTCGCTTGCTGGCGCTGTGGTGGTCGCTGTGCCTGTCGTCGGGCTAAAAAGGGTTTTTAAGAACGAAGCTGCCGTACTGCTGTTAGGTTCTCCTTGCCCCCTTTACTCTCCCCGCTCTCTGTTGCTCTGGCTCTCTACCTTTTCAACAGAAATCACAATTCAAATGAATTTAATATCATTTCATTATTTAGTTACACTCCAACGATTGGCACAAAAGTAGCAACAACCTCGACGAGGATGCCACATCATAAGAACTTGATGTTGTCTCTGGCTTGGTGGTGGGGTGCAGGGTGCGGGGGCAGGAATTTGTGTTTCTGGTGTCTTGATTCTTGATTCTCGGTACGGGGGCATTGAATATGGAATTCGAGTTGCTTTTGGTTACAGACAAAAAGTTTCATTTAGCGCACGCACACACAAAAATCTTTTAATTGGTTGTTGTTATGTTTATGATGACTCCGTAGAAAAATCATAAGACTAAAAGGGTTGTCAAACTTTTGTCTTCTTCGCGTCAGGGTTTGATGTTTAGGGGTGGCAAAGATCCGACTGCTATTTATGACTATACGCAGTTTGAAATTGAAAACCATTCAGCCAATTACCATGAAAAGCCATTAATAGCAGCAGCAGAAAACTGTTTGGACTGCTCCTCGAAATGTATCATAGAGTCCTTGTATCAAGTTGCATGAATATTCGAAAGGTCTGAGTGTATACCAGTAAATAATATTCATTTGGCTAAATGAAGTAGTTGCTGGTGAAAACTACTTATACAAGAGAACGTGGAGGCTATTAAATGTTACATTTTGGGGGTTAGAATGTTGGATAAACTATATATTCGATGAATCTAGTTCTATACAAATTTGTACAAAATTTTTATAGGGATTTTTACTAACTTTAAAGCAAATGAAACTATGAATTTTATAAATGTTTTATACTATAAGGATTTAGTTTTACAAACTGCTCTGTATTCATCTTTAATAGTTTTATTTTATAGGAATTTTCTATGATGCAAATTTTAGCAGGATAGTTAAACCGATTTAAAAAATTGTATGGTAATATAAAGTTTTATATAGCGTTTTTGTTTATGGATTTTTATTAATATCATTTATTATATCAATTTTCGTTTCATTTAAGATTTTTCTATGAATTTGTACTAAACGGTCTATGATTTCTGTATATAAGTTTAATACCAAAAGAACTTAGTTTTATATAATCTTTTAATGTATATTTATTCGTTTTATTTATTCTAAAGCAATTTAGTTCTTTGCATTTTTTTTAAATGAAGTTTTAATAATTTTATAGCACTAAAGCTCTATGATTTTATATTAATTTGTATAAATAGGTCTTTATTTTTAACAAAGATACTTTGTAATTTTATTTATTACATATTTCTAAGGAGTGTTTTTATTTGCTACGTGGTATAATTTGTCTGAGTTTTTTGTGTGCCATACTTAGTGTTTTATCCCACAGTTTTAGCTTTGACCTATGGCTCTAATTAAGTGCTCATAACATGTTTCCATATGCTCCAATAGTTAGATGCCTAAACGCGAATTGAGTTCAGTTCTTTATGGCCAGCTAAGACATTTGAACGCCAACACTGGGGCAACACCCACAAAAAGTGCAATGAGCGCCAATTACAATTCTACAATTTCCAGAGTCGAAACCGCAGTCGTAATTGCAACTGGTCGATATGATTGCAGCAGAAAGCGGCTAATTCTCCCTCTCTCTCTCTCTCTGTCTGTCAGTTGCTCTCCTTGTCTTGCTTTCTGCGCATTCAGCACATAAATCAGAAAACGAAACTCTGCATTTAGAAATGTCGGAACCATCCGGACTGTATGTTTGTGTGTTTGTATGTTTTGTTGCCCCTCCCACATTGGGGAAGGAGTTGCGCAAATTGCATGCAACTATGCAAAAGCCACACAGACATCTAATTGCAGCTAATAATAAAGCAAAACGATAAACATCTAGAGAGTGAGAGGGAGAGAGAGGTGGAGAGGGAGAGGGAGATAGGAGAGGGGGAAGCTCTAGCTCTATGCGCGTGGGTGCCAACAATGCATATATAGGTAGAACCGATTGCTCATTCGATGCTCTAGTGAAATTCAATATGCCATAGCCTAAAACCATTTAGGTTTTGCACTGTGTATTTCGCTCTGCTCTGATCGATTTGTTCCAGCCTCAAAACGGCTGTCACCACGCTCGACTGGCGCTCGATTAACTCGATGATCGCTGCTCGATTATTACAATCGATCGAATGAACGCATTCGATACGCGTTTCTGTTTCTATGACTCGCCTGCCTTCGCGTCAGGATCAATAATTATAATTGCACTCAAAAGCACACATGGCCCACACATACCACACTTCATTTGGCAAGCAATCCATGGAGTTTTGGAGCCAATAGATCAAATGTTTTATAGACAACTTAAACTGACAAAAAATCCAGTAATTATCGATTTATTTGAATAATCTGTTTTCAATTAAAATATCTTTTAAATAAGGAACTTTTAAGCTATTTGATCAAATATTTTATATATGAAATACACTGAAAAAAACTGAAGTTGTTGTATATAAAACTAGTAAATATAGATTCGTTTTTTGTATTAATTGCATAATTATGTTTGTGAATAAAAATATTTTATAATTATAGAGTTTTAAAGGTATTATGTAAAATATTTTCAATATAACTTACACTAATAAAAAAGAACAAGAGTACAATAAATTATAATGAATAACAATAATAAATAAATAAATTAAAATAATAATAATAAATAAATAAAATAATATAAGAATCAATAAAAAAATTAAAATAATATTAAATAAATATATATTTCAAGTAAAGTTTCTCTTAAAATAATGAAATCTCTTCCATGATAATATTTATTTTATTCTTCCATATCCAATCCAATCTCTAATAATGATATCCCGCTCTCTTGCTCCACTTGCAGTGCTCTATCAGAAGCGCTTCAGACGCGAGCGCAAGGTTCGCATCCGTTATCAGCAGCAGCTGGGCGGCGGGGGCGTGACCGTCGGCAAGGGCAACACCAATGTGAACGGCAATAGCTCCAACTGCAGCGACGTCGAGCTTCTCTCCGGCAGTCCCGCAGAGCCGAAGGGCGGAAGCGGGGGCGCGGATGCGGCTGAGGCGCTGAAAGGTACGTAAACAGGGCGAAAGCAGAGGGAAAATAAAAGCAAAAAAATATTAAAAAAAGAGAAAAAGAAAAGAAAAGAAATGCATGTCTAACGGTTAATCCATTTCCCACTCTATTGCTTCTCGCCTACGTATCACTCTCGCTCTGTCTCTGTCTCTCTTTGTCTCTCTCTTTCTCTGTCTCTGACTCTGTCTCTCTGAATCCTTTCCCTGCGCCACCCAAACGCTTTGATAACCAACATAGCGCCCTCTGTTTTAACTTTAATCATATAGATAACGACATCGGCAGCCACCGCAGCGACAAGTCCGAGAAATCCCTTAGCTCATCCTGTGATGTGACCGGACCCACGGCCACATCCGCTGCCGCCCCCCGCTCGGACTCCCCCTCCACACACTTTAAGCGCGAGCCCCACTCCGATCACGAGGGCTCCATGGAGCGCCAACAGCAGCGCAGCACCAACAGCCACGACACCGAGCCCCGCTGCTCCAGCCGCGACAGGGAGGATCAGCCCCCCTCTGCCGCCACCGTGGCAGGCACCGTTGCCGCCGCCGCCGCTGCCGCTGCCGAGGGCAGCTTGGCGGCAGCTGCTGCTGCTGCGGCTGCCGCCGCGGCTGGCAACGGCAAGACGCCCTGGAGCTATCCGGGCATCGATCTGATGGCCACCGGCGCCTTCTGGCAGAATTATTCGGGTGAGTGCTAAGAACATTCCTATTTTTATTTAATTTATCTTTATTAAAAAATATTTATTTAAATTTTTTTATGATTTAAAATAACTTTTACCATAGGGTATAAATGCATAGTATAATCAAAATATTTTCTTTGTTTTTCAAACAATATTAATTTAATTTTGTATGCATAAATTTTTAAGTTTACCTGCCAATTGACATTACCGGTTTTTAGACGTGAATCGAAGGAATAGATAGATTCTTAAATATTAAAGACCGAATCCAGCTCTAGTGGAAATAGTTCAATTACCTGGCATATCCACACCAAGAGAAAAAATTAATTTATTAAACTGTGAATATCACTAAAAGAGAAAATTGATGAGAAAAATGATTAAAATTGAAAAGATAAAAGTTAACATAAAATAATGTATAATTATTTGGGTTTTATCTTATATTTCTGTGATTCCAATATATTTTATTATTTTAATTTTTAAAAACTATAAATAAAATTGCAATTTTCTTCAATATATTTTTATTGTTTTGTTCCATATTATTATTATATTACTATGTGAATTTAATTATTTATTCTTTATTTTACCTTCCTGAAATTTGAAACGGAAATTCTATGTTCTAAGATTGGTATTCTTTCTAAATACTATTTAAAAAGAAACTTCAATATGTTCTTAAATGTTTAGAATTAATTATAAATTATGCAACTTGCATTTAAAGTTGAGTTTCATGGTTTATTCATATTTTGCTAGGCCAAGTGCCAATTATTTCGCCAAAGGGTCTTTGTAATAAAGCTCAACATGAAATTACAAAATTTATTTGCATATATAAAACCTGTACTTGAGACGTACAAAGGGTTTACTAGCTCTTGAAGCGTTTAATTAATAAATATAGCTTAGTTGGCTTCAAGGTGCGAGAATTAGCTTAAAGATTAGTTGTTAGAGTTATTAAAGATTTGCAATAATGGAAAATATTTCGTAATATTAAATAAAATAGTATATGAAATATATTAAATTATTACTATCTTAAGGTTTTAAAACTCTACTAAGAATTTTGAAAACTCAAATAAAAATTTCAGAGCTATTGTATTTATTATTTCATTGTATGTATTTTAATTATTTTTACTACTTGCATTTTTTATTTAAATATAATGTTTAAAGGTTAGGCAATTTTAAACGTTTTAAAATTTTTTTAAAACTTCATAGTCATCAATAATTATTTATGTTGATCAAATTTGTTCAATATTTTTAGTTCGGATCTTTCTTTTATATTTGATTCAAGCTTTCTAAAAATGTTTATAATCTTTCCTGAAGTGTCGTAAAATTTAAATTTAAAATTCGGTTCTCCTCATTTTGCTTCTTTATCTTCAGAATCTCTGGCTCAGGAGCTGGAAATGGAGCGCAAGACCCGTGCTGCCAATGCTGAGCGGGATGTGAAGAGCCCAATCTCGGAGAGACCTACGGCCTATTACAAGAACTCGGTGCTGTTTGGAAGCGCTAACTAAGCTAACTAAGCGGTTGGGTCTTGGGGAGCGTATTTCTGATCTCAAAGTGCAATCCAGGTGGTGAAGAATATTGGAGGAAATTGCGGGGAAGTACGAGTTTTGTGTGAGTGTGTATATATGAAAAGCGATATACAGTTATATAGATAAAGCGTTGCAAACGTGTGGAACGGCCATTTTGTACATAGCAAAGAGAACAGTGAATATTTATTAAATGTAGCGAAAAATTGAGATACTTCCGATAAAAAAAGAAAACATAGCAAGAGCGCATAGTATGATTAGTTTTCAGCATAAATATTGTACATAGGCATACAAAGACTTTTAAATAAAGAAAACCCCTACTTACTGGGCTATATACTAATATATATAGTTGGCATACTATTCCTAGCATTTAACAGCGGCAAGAAGAAGACAGATTTAGCATTGCTTCTACTATGATAATAGCTTAGTTTTTTAATGCTCTATGTAGAGTTCTAAACATACATACATAAATGGTATGGCGTAGGTATGTTTTAATTCGTTTGGCGGAATACCCTTTTTGATAAGCTCGTTTTTAGTGATTTTACTAAGTGCGTAATTTTAGTAATTGAATCTAACTTTAAGCCGAGAGTTAATGTTACAACTTAAGATTTTAATTTATTCAAGTAGCCTAGCCTAGCAGCTATATTATGAATAGTAATTAATAAAAGATTAACTGTACTCTACTTGCTTAGAAAATAAACCATAAATAATACAATAAACATGATATATACAAGCGAAAAAAAAACTAAAAAAAATTATAATAATATTAATAATTATTATAAACAGTAATTAACACGGCCGTCAGTAAAGAATATGTTAAAAACTTGACATTAAATGCCTATTTAAACGCTTCATATGCTATTATATACATACATATATAATAATAAATATATATACTACATATGTATTACCATTAAATTAAATTTAGTCACTACAATAGTCACTCTGAACATAATAATAATAATAATATTGAATAATATTAATGCATACAATAAACAATTATTGTGAACTTATTGTGCTACATTCGCTCGCTGCAAAAACCAGACAAATTATTGCAATAAATATCATTGAAAAATGATATAAAATGAATGAAATGAAAAATCATACAGAATACAGAACACAAAATAAAATAAACAAAAGCAAAAGCCACTAGAGAACAAACAGCAAATATAACGAAAAGGCGTAAACTTTAAAATAATATATAATAAATTATTATTGCATAAATACTAACAGCAATATTTGTTTTTATTGACGGGGAACTAAACTCAATGGACAAATTTAAAGGTATTTAAATAATTAAAATATATATGGCAATTATATTATTTTACATATATGGTAAATATATATAATTTTATAATTATTTAATAAGCATTTAAACTTCATATAAATTTAATTTAATTTTATATTCTAAATATGAATTGAAGCTTTTATTTGCTTCATATCCTTTCTTAAAATAAATTTAAATATTTATGGTAAATACCAATTACTTTTAGTGATTTACGATATGAGCTTCACATTCTGCTTCAGATATTATATGTAGTTTTTGTCTGCTTTATTTTATTAAAAATTATTTATTTTATTTAAAATTAATTAATAACAGTTTTATATTATCGTCACTTAAAACTAAAACATATAATTTTATATTCTACATAAATCTGATATTATAGTTTGGGTCTGCTTCATTTTATTTCTCTCAAAAAAAAAAAAAATAGTTTTACAATTATTTAATTAAAGTTATAAATGTCATGCTCGATTTGAATTGAAATATATTTATTTTATATTTTATATCTTAATTAAAAGCGTTGTCATTTCTGTTTCAAAATAATTAAAATACACTTTAAATACGATTCAGTCTTTATCGTCTCTCAAAAGTAAGGCGATTTTATAGTTTCGGTCTGCTGGATTTTAAATCTCTCCGCATGTTTCAGGAACAGGGCGCCAGTTTTATTTAGGACTTAATTATAAAGTGTGAAGCCACATGAGGAGAGACCAGAAGACCAAACTCAAGCTGTTTTCCCCAATGCCACAGTCGATGCTATAATAAAACGGTCCTATGGTTCAATTTATGAGATTATCTGCATGGCGCACGTTTGGCCAAAAAGAGTCGAACGTCAAACGGTCTGAGCGGATTGATTAGAGGGCTCAAACCTCAGACACAGACGAAACAGTTATCCATCTGAGCCATAAATAAACGATTTAGCCGAAGATTTGGCTGATGATTTATGCGTCTGGGATCAGCTGAGGCCTGCATAAAATCAGAAAATGAATACGAACAGAACTACATATTGTAATTATGATTATTGGAAAATTATATTTAATTTACAGTTAAACGATCACGTATGCTCGCCAAAAAGGCCTCGCAAAACACTCCAAAAAAATCAGAAAAATTCCCTTTGCTTTCACGTTGACCTCAATTATCGATTTAACTTTATTATTGGTTTTGATTTGGACTTTTTGATTTGGCCACGTCCCTAACCCTGATGCCAGCTCCCCATGCATATGTCCATGCAAAAAGTTGAAATCAAATTGGAATGCTGTTGATTGCTGGCTACAAAAGGGGTTAGCTCCTCGGGGTATGCGAGGGGGGACTGAGGCTGGGGATAGGTAAAAGTATCCCATAGGACGGTTGGATGAGTGCTGTGTGTCGTTGCTGGCATTAGGTGGGCAGGTCGCTTAATTCTCATTAATTTCTGCAAAAAGGCAATGTGAAACGTTTAGCTGATTGCGGGTTTTGTGCCGACTCCAAAATAAAAATGAAAAAAAAAAAAAAAAAAAACAAAAAAATGATATAAAATTTGTGGCAATCATAACTTGTGCTAAATGCATTTCAATTGCAGCGCCCTGTATTTAGCTGCAAAATGTGTGAACATAAATTCAGGCAATTGGCAACTTTACAGCTGGGAAGAAAGTTGCAATAAATATGCCAAAAAAACGTAAAATTTTCAAAATTTAAAATATTATTTTTATTAATCTACATATAGCTCAATAAGACTGATAAGTACAAAACCAATCTCTCTATTTAAATTCAATCAATTTATTTATTTATGGCAGAAAATGTAAAATTCTACAAATTTTTAAAAGCTTTAATCGATAAAGACCGAATAACAAGGGAAATATTGAACTTATAAGGTTGTTATTTGGAATATATACTTTCTACTATTATATTGATATATTCTAAAAAGAATATTGAAATTGGTTAATAGATACGGAAGTTATTAAAGCAACAATATTGCAGGGTTTGTCTTGCTCGTCCTTTGGCAGCGCGGCTTTTAAAGCATGATACAGACAAAAAAGCGAAAAGTTATTTAACATATAGGGTACAGGGTATTCTGCAGTCGGGCGCTTCTTACGCAACGGCTTTGCACATTCTGTTTTAATCTACATATAGCTCAATAAAACTGATTAGTTCAAAGCTAATATCTCCGTTTGTATTAAATCAATTAACAGCAAATAGAAATTGAAATAAATTTCTAGACATTATCAATCTTCTCAGCTAGAAATTCCATGTTTAAAACAAATACGCGTGCTCCAAAGCTGAAAACCAATTAAACCCGCAATGCGAACTCGCTACAAACAATTAAAGCTACAATTTTTCTTACACATAGACACTTAGATGTATGTATGTACATGTGTATGTTTGTATCTGGAATTGCAATTGGCATCTGTGCGTTGGCCCCGAGTCCACCTATTGGCTTAATTCGTATCTGGGCAATCGATCGAGCGATTTGCCTGGGCAAATAGGCGAAAAAAAAACTTTCAATTTGAAATTGTGCGGAGTGGGCGTGTTGCTTAATCATCGTTAAGAAATTAATTTTCCTGGTATACCTAGCCGAAAGTGTTGTTTAGCTGGCTTATAGAAGAAAGCATTTTCTAGAGATTTGTTAGAATTTGACTTTACTATGCATAGCTAGAGTTAAGCCTGTTCTTTTATTTAACACTCATTTCTACTTAGAAATTTCATTTAATATATCTGCTTTAAGCGCATTCCTCGGCAAGGGTATTCCAGCTGCTGTGAGATTTCCTTTTTTTTGTTATCTCTCAAATTCTATATAGTTTTCTTTGTAGTTTGCGTGCTTCGCGGCATTTCGACTGCGGCCTGCTGCCAGATAATTCGATTTGTTTGAGCCAACTAAATTGCAGAAAAAAGATACAAAATGATCACAATTTGTGCGATTTGTATACACTTACAAAAGGGTGTGCATATTTTGTAGAGACGTTTGTTTCTTGCAGACTTTAGCTTTCTCTTTCCCTAAATTTTAGTCTTTAACTTGATTTAAAATGATAAATAAAATTTAAATTTCTAATAGAAATAAATTATTATTATTATTAAATTATATTATATTTTTATTGTATTATTATTTTATATTTTGGTTCTTAATTTTGGTTTCATTTTATTTGTATTATATTTATTTTTATTTTACTATCTATTTTATTTTCAATTGTTTATTGAATTTATGGTTTTTAAATAATTTAATTTTTGATTGTATTTATATTTCTACATAGTATGTTTTAAGTTTAGTTTACGGATATGTACATAGATATACAATTTTCTGAATTTCGTATTTATTAAATAGTTAAGTAAATAAATTTATTAAAATAAATAAATTTATATAAGCAGGCTGATAGCATCCTTATTTATACTTATTTTATGTTTTTAAAATTTTTATATTGTATTTATAATTGACTTTAAAATATTTTGTTTTTGTATTTATAGTGTATCCGTTAAGTTTAAATTGATCTAATGAAAAGCGTATCTGAATATCAGCTATAATTTGCTTTAATTCCGTTCCCATTGCACTGGCATGGTTTGGTTTTGGTTTTGGGTTCGTTTTTGTTGCAGACAAACATATGTTGCATTAATTGTTCATGTTGCTCAAAAGCAACTCGTGTTCAATGAGTTTTATTGCTGCTCAACACACAAACAATAACAAGAACAAGAACGAGCAGAAGAATGAGAACTAAGAGAACTTCAGGTGAGAGAGAGAGAGAAACAAATGAAAAGAAAGAAAAATTGCACAAAAAACATTTTTCATTACGTGATTTTCAAGTTGTCGGAGAGAGAGAGAAACGGGAAGCTGCATAGGCAGTGTTGCCAAATTAGCTTTTTATTCGTTAAATCTGAATGTTTTTGAACAGCGTTTGCTAGAGAAAATAGGAAACTGCTTGAAGATAAAAGTATTAAATTTTGTAAAGATAATTTAGCTTTTTGTTTTTTTTTTATTTAATACAATTTATGCTTCAATAAGCAGCAAGTATGGATGTGCTGACATTATTTTGATCGATATTTCAACAAGATTTAATTCAAACTACAATGTCCTATTTAGCGTGAATATGTATTTATTTAATTTAATGTCAATTAAGACCAGTCGACAGAAAGTTGAAGATGCAAATTTAGATTAAGTTACATCAGTATTTAAATTAAATTTAATAATAAAATTAAAGTTTAAAAGATAGAAGGATAATCTGGGAATAAAACATCTAAAATTAAATAATTAAATGAAATAAAATGAAAAGTGCATAAAGTTTCAAAATATTTTACTAAGTTTTTTATTTTTGTATTTTATTTTATATTTTATTTTATTATTTTGAGTAAAATTCAACAGTTTTTAAGCAAGAAAAATTTGTTGTTGAAAAGCATGAAAAACCTGTAAAATAACTTGCTGTCTTCTGGCTTTTTTTCACAATTTGTTGTTAGCTTTATTTGTTTGCGCTTCTCGCCAAAATTGGCAACACTGAGCATAGGAGTAGATGGAGAGTTGCGATGCTCAGCTTGTAGTAAGTGGCGACAGCCGGCAAAGTGCCATGTATACAACAACAACAACAAGACTAACAACAACAACAATAACAACAACAATAACATGAGCAACAACAACAATAACAAGCGAATTGTTTAGGGTCGTCGCCAGTCCATAAGGATCGATCGCCTCGTCCCCCCTCCTCGTCTGCATTCCCACACGCGATCGCAATCGCCTCGCCATCGCAATCGCCTTTTGGCCCGTTGCAGTTTTGGCCTAGCAGCCAAGGAATCTGCAAGATACAAACGTATCTATCAGCTGCAGTTGCGCATCGCGACTCAATTACAATTTATTAAAAGCCGCACAAACTGATTTATAACCAGCTACACGATAGAGCTCCAGACTGCGACTGAGACGGCGACTGAGAATAAAACTTGGCTTTGCCTTTTGGCCCGGCCAGAACGGGGCAATGTTAACGTGTCTGGCCATTGACGTTTTGTTGCTTTGGCTGCTTGTTCGCCTGTCATCCTGGTGGGGGCAAATTGGCGGCTTATTTGTGTGGAAATTGCCGGCCAACAAAGGAGCCAAAGCTTTCAGCTTTCAGCTTTAAGCCTTAAGTTTCTGCTAAAAGAGGCTCCGGCATATGGCGCTATCTGGTGCTCTGGGCGCTGGTGGTGACAGTTGCCTGTCAGCGAGATCTCCAAGTATTTTATTCCTGCTTCAATTTGTATCTTATCTAGAGCAGTTGTAGCTATATAAAAGTTATACATTTGTCTACAAGTTGTTAAATATATTTTACTAAGCTTAAGAAATTTATTTTTAATTATTTTATTTTAAAAATAAATAATTTGTTTAATTTAAATTTTGTAATTATTTTTGCAAGATCTCCAAATATTTTATTCCTGCTGTAATATGTATCTTTTATCTAGAGCAGTTGTATCTATTAAATCTAAATAAAATCTCACCAATTTTATTTAAAATTAAATGTATTATTTTCAGCTCTTATATATTTTTAATAATTTTTTTAATAAAAAAAAATAATGATTTTTTTTTTATTTTAATTTTGTAATTATTAATGCGACTTGTATTATATAATATCAGTTGTAGATATAATATGTAAATAAAATCTGATTAGTTTAATAGAAAGTTAAATTTATGAATTTATCTGTAAGTTCTTACACTTATATTTGATATTGTTTATATATATATTTTTTGCTGGGAACAGTTTAATATAATAATATAATATAAATAATATAATATAATCACTTTAATTTAAATTATGTAATTTTTTATGATACATCGCTTAGTATTTAATTTGAGCTTTAATTTTGTATAACTATATATCTAGAGCAGTTGAAACTGCAAGATTTCATTGAAAATTAAAATAATTAACTTGTCCTACAATTTAGTTCATATTTATTTTCATTATGCTTATACTTTTATTGGTCGGCCAGCGAGAATTGGACAAGCAAGAGCTAGGCAACAGGAGTTCGGCCATGGATAGCCAGCGAGGGTTTGGCCAGCGAGAGTTCGGCCAGCGAGAGTTCGGCCAACGAGAGTTCGGCCAATTGAGCAAGCAATAGCTAGCCAAAGGTAGGCAGTCAAAGTTAGGTATCAAGAGCTAGGTAGCGTGACTTCGGCCAGCGAGAGTTTGACCAGCGAGACTTCGGAAACGAGAGTTCGGTCACTTTTCGTTGGTTACATTAATATTTGATTACATTTATGTTTTTATTGAGCTTAAAAATATTTAAACTTTTGTTTTCAAAATTTATAAGGCTGTTAAATTACATTTTATTGCCATGTCTTAACGTTTTTGATTTTACAACTACAACTTGTATAATATCTAAAGCAGTTGCAACTGCTTAAGGATTTACTTGGAGGGCACTCCTTTGGCATTGATCCTAGCACCCGGATCCTGCTTGAAACGAAATCCGCTCAGTGCCCAAAGAAAAAGAAAAAACAAAAATCGTTTTTCATATGTATCGCTCACAATATGCTACAAGAACTATTGTTCGTAATGCTGCCCGCAACAGCATAAATAACAAAGAATTATACATGTATAAAAAATATATATATATATGTATGTATGTGTATGTATATATGTATTTTGCTTCCATTATATTTCATAAATCCTCGAGCATATCCCGGCGCTGCAACGACCCCGATAAAAACCGATTCTAATGCACTCAGGCGAACAAGTTTTTTGCTCTGTTCTTCGGTTTTTTATTATTATTTGCAATGTGGTTGTGTAAAAAACACAGCAACAACAACAACAACAACGTGCACTTATAAATGTAGCAACAACATGCAACTAAATATGGAATTAGGCTTACATATGTCGAGGGCGCGGAGGAAATTGCGGTTTGATTTCGCCAAAAGCGAGTGTAACTGCATTGATAGAGGACCAGGTCCTTTGCAGCTGACGCTTGCCCCTCCCCACCTCCCTCCCTACCTACCTCAACGTGTCCCAAGTAATGCCCAGAGATCCGAGAAACTGAAGTGGAAGCGGTTGAGCTGCCTGGCGTTGTCCTTGTCTAGAGTGCAGACCGTGTCTGCCACAGGACATCTGATATTATTGCGCTAATTCGATACTTTTATTTCGTGCAACGGGCCAGCACACATTCAATAGTCTTCAGAAGTCTTCAGCAGTCTTCTTGTCTTTTGTTTTCTTTATTCTTTTTATTTCGGTTTTAATTTTTTCATAATTCCTTTTCACTTTTTGCATAACCTTTAAATTTGCTACCCTTTGATACTGCGTAAAAGGGGTATGCTGCAGTCAAAAAGGATTACTGTTTTTGAAAAAGTCTTCAAAATTGTAAAATATAAATAAATTTTTGCAAATTATTTTTGATATTATCACATACAACCCTAATTTTGCTTTAAATTACATACAATTTTAGTCAATCGAGGTATATCGATCCTAATTATTTCTTAAGGTCAATTTCAGAAATATTAATTTGTATTTTAAATATTTTTCAACATTTTTTCCGTTTTTGTTGGGGCTTATTCGGCATTTGCTCTCAACTTAAAATAATTACAGTTTTATTTTAAATTTTTCTTTCTACAAAATAGCGGCACTCTTTGTCGCTCTCTTTTGTTATAGGAATTAATATATACAAATATGATAGTAAGTATAAATTTATATTAATATTAATTAATGTATTTATTTATTAATGAATATTATCATAGAATATTATATTAGTATAAATTAGTTTTAGTATTATTTAATAAAGTAAAAGAGTCCGCTTGCTCTTAGTTTATAATTTTCTTAATTTTTCGCTGTAAGGTGATGTTGAAAGAGAGTGAGAATAACAGCTGCTTTAAGTACACTCAAACAAAAAGAAAATCGAAGAAACATAAAATATTATGCTGAGAAAGAGAGAGAGAGAGAGAGCAAGCGACGCTTACTTACTGATAACATCGAGAAGAACAAAAAGAACAGGAGAAAAACGGTTAACAGTTATTTGCAAGCTTTGCTATTAATATATTCTTTCCAGATTTTAAGATTTATACTTTACTTAATTATATTGTATGCATATTAAAATTGTATTATAAGTACATACCAAAATATAAACATTAAAAAGTTCAACTATAGAATATTAAGTTGTTCTAATTAGTATAATTTTCTCTAAAAAACAAGCACGGATTTATAAGATATTATAAAATTTCCCAGATAACATTATTTTGTATTTGAAAAGTGTAGAATATTTTATATTAGAACAAAATAATTATTGTGAACTTTGTATTCTTTTTAATTTAGGAAATAATATAATGGCGAAACAGAGCTGAAATATAATATAATATTTAATAATAATATACTCCTTATTCTATATACCATATATACCACATATTTTATGCAATAATATGCACTACAGGGTATATAACAGTTGTTCATTTACGCTCTGTGCTGTACTTGTAATTCGCTCTGCTGGTTTTCTTCTGGTGCAACCGTTGATTATCATAATTTTCTGAAAAATAAACATAATTTTGTGTGAATGCAATATGATCCGTTATTTATTTGCATTATGCTCGCACAATATTTTGTGTTCTCTGCTCTCTCCTTCTCTCTCTCTCTCTCTTTGTTACGCTATCTCTGTCACACTCTCCGTTGTCTGCGGGCAGTTTGTGCACAGAATAATATTCGCTTTCCGTGCCCTTAAATAATATATTACCGTTATGTGACCAGACCACACATTATGTTAATTTTTAAAATATTTAAATATTCTTCTGCATTTTTTTTTTTGCTTTTTTTCTGTGATTTACGCCTTGAGGTCTGGACACAGGTGACAACAGCTGTCAACAGCTTGCAAGGAGGCAAAAATCAGGCAATTGGCAACAGCTGCTGGGCGTGTGGGCGTGGCAGTGGTATGGGCGTATAGGTGTGTAGGCGTGGGATTGTGCTGCTGATTTCGATTCGATTTCATTTCGAGAGCGTAAACTCTTGTGCGTCTCGGGCAGGCTCTTCCGGATGATACGGATACGCCGGGCTTTTGAGTCAAGCCAAAAACCGCAACTTGTGCACGTTTCTTATGGTTTTTGTTGTTTGTTGTTTGTACAGATATAAAACCGTTCTCGTTCTCGTTCTCGTTGTAGATGCCGTGTTTAATTTCACAGCACCAGCACAATATCACAATATCCATATCCTTATCCTTCCTGCTTAGCCCTTGGCAAGCAGTGTAAAGAGGGGGAGAGGGGGAAGAGGGAGTGCAAGTAGAAGTGCAGGCGCTTCTAAAGAAAAGAAATGTTAAATTTCTTATGGCAAGCATGAATTACGGGCACTTTTTCCGCCTGTGCTCCTGTTACTGCTACCCGCAATTTCTGCGTTCTTTGTTCTGTTCCTTAAACAATCTACATACCAAGTATATACATACTCTTTATAGATGTCTGTATATAATACGCATCGCATAAAGTCTTAAAAGAATGAATTTATTCTGCATACAGCATACAGGGTGATAGGGCACCACAGATTGAGAAATAAATAAGAAGGGGCAATAGAATTGTTTTTGATTCTGGTTGTTTATTTAATTATTTATTTTATTTATTTATTCGAAAATTGTTTACAAATTTGCATAACAATTAAAAAGCATTTTATTTCTTTTTTTTTAATAATCAATAAACCAACTTTAAAAAAATTTATACAATTTGTGTTTTATTTATATAAATTTTGGTACGAAAATAATTCGATTAAATATACAATTTAAAAACTGAAGAATTGCTATGAATATGCATGAAATTGAACTACATATAAAACATTGTTAATATTATAGATAATGTTTAAAAATTATACCCAAAATAAATGAAATATGTGATAAAGCAACTTTTAAATTAAATTAAATTAACACTCAATTAAAAAAATTTTTCTTTATGATTTATTTAATTCATTCTCATATTCAAACATACTTTAAAGCAATTTTAAATTTGTTTACAATTTGTTTTTTAGTTTTGTTAATATATTTATTGTTAGGTAAATATTTTTTATACGGTTATTTTTTTATTTACTATATCTTTTCTCTTAGAGACAAATATAAATTAGGACAAATATTAGTTTAAAATAAATTGATATGGATTATATAGAATATTAACTGGAATAATAATGAAAATAGCCTAACATAACATAAACACGTGTTAAATTTTTTATTATTTAAAAATGTACAGTATAATAATACGTATTTAAATTAAAATATTTGAAATAATATTATTTGAAAATTATGTAAAAATTGTCAAAATAATTGGTTTTAATTAATTGTCAATAAATTAATTTATATTAACTATAGCATTATAAATTTAATTGTAAATTTTATGATTATTGTAGTTCCTTTTTTATAATTTTTTACAGTGGGCTTTTCTTGTTTTTCCCAGAGCATCGTACAAGGTCCTTGCATAGAAATTGCTTTGTACCCATGTATATATATTGTGTATATATGTATAGCCGAAACGCCCACTTCCACCCAACATACACACACACACACATGCATGACGCTGAGTTACAGTTAGTTAGTTCTTGTTTGAGTAAAATAAACGCCATATTGTAGACATTGTTAAGGTTTTTGAAAATTTTATAATTAATTTTCTGGTTAACATGTTTTTCATATGTGTAAATATGCGCAAAATCCATACAATACAAACGACCTTCCTCTGTCCCATCCCATTCCACACACCCCTCCCCACCCACTTCCCACACACATACTTGTCATAGTTGTTGTTGTTGTTGTTTCTGGTGCTTTGGCAAAGTTCAGGAAGTGTGTTTACAAAGAAAAGCCTTTTGTACAAGTATCAGATTCCTGTGCTGATTAAAGAAGCACCCAGTCAATGATGGGCAGGGGATTGGGAATAGAAAAGGGAATGGGTTTTGCTACAGTAAATCGTCTGCCTAGGCATTTTCCAATCCCCATTCACATTCTGATTCATTCTGTGTCCTACGAAAATTTATTAAAAATTTAAACATAATAAATGATTGTCTGCGCTCATATCCTGTTCTTAAACTCACATCTTGTGGCGCCATGACTGGACGATTTACTGACGCGATATTAACCATTAAATCATTTAAGTTGCCAAGCGAAGCACATATGCCTGCACTGACAGAAATATACTTGTAATTGTGAGTTCAATTGAGAGGGACTGCACTGAGCGGAAAATCAAGAGTTTAAGACCTTGACTCAAGAATTTTCAATGTCAAGAGTTTAATGAGTCAGCCAAATTGAAATTGATCTAAGTTCAAAATTTTTCATAAAAGCGCTACCTTCTAATTTATTTTTCCATTTTCTTAAACTATTAAGATCTTAAGAATTTGCGATTCGTCCATAATTTAGTCATACGTTTTACTAATTCCCAACTTCCTGTCTTTACTAACCCCAAATATATAGAACTCGTAATCTATAAACGGCACAGATTACACAATTTGAATGATAAGAAACAGCGAAGATATGCAACAGACAATTGATCGACTATGTGAAACACAAAGTACAGAGTTGCCTACTGTAGGTTACATCCGATTGTAGTTTCCTGCTCTGCTGCATCTTTGCTAGTTTTATGGCATGAATCATTCCATATTTTACTGAGCGTGCATTTAAATTGAAGTACATTTTCTCTCAGTGCAGCACGCATCTTGTAAGTTTTCGACATCATTTGCTTCATTTCAATTCAATTTGAAATGCAAACTCTTTTCAGCTGCTAGAAGCCGCGATTCGTTCGATTCAGACTGGAACTCCGAGTGAGTGACATGACGATGAGGCCCAAACATGGAATGGTTGGTAGCGAATACTTGCCGAGAGTGTGGATAGGTAACAATTAATGCTGTGTCACGCTGCGGCTTTTATTGACTGCATCAAATGGCAAAGTCGTCGAAGATGTTGAATGTTTCGGTCGGCACTCGCTTTTTATGCATCGATTTCAATGGACAATACACGAAATACTCTCAGATCCAGTTGGCTTCTGATTATGTTTTTTTTCCTGTATCCTTTTATGCTGGATTTGGTTGGTTTTTTTTTATTCATTCTTGCTCGCTATTCGTATATTTTGTGGACGTCATGGCAAGTGATCCATCTTAATTCGTAAAACATTCGTCATCAGTTTTCCAAATTCTATTGTGTAAGTCAATTTTTCCTTTGTTCGAGCTTGAGTTTTCCTCTTTTCTCTCTCCTTCAGCCTTTTCTTGTGCATTTTAATTTGTCTTCTGCCATGTGAGAATGTGTTGCATAAGATTGGGCGTATAGCCCAGCTGTATATCTGAGCTGATCGATGACGTTTCTATTTGCCAACATGCTTACTATACTGGACTATGTGATGGATGGTTAGGGTTGTATGTCCCAAAGTGGCTTTGGGGGCGAAATAATTCAATAATATATTTAAATTAAATTGAGAGTGTAAGCAAATGTATAATGCGCGTTTGGATGGGGGTGTTGAAAAAATATTCACTTTATAAACATATATATACCGAGAATTATTGACTTACAAATGAACTTTTAAATAGTCTAGTAAAATTTGAACATTTTAAAATGTTTTTATTTACAAATAAAAGTTTCTTAGTATTTTCGAATTCAATTATATTCCTGAGCAACTTTTCCTAATCATAAAATATTAGTTTGAAAAGAAGAAAATGAAAACAAATTATTTACAAATTTTGTTGGTTAAAAAGTGAATTTATAAATTAAATGAAAAATATCAAATTTCAAATATTTAAATGTATCTAAATTCATTATACACTATAAAAAACTATTTAATTTCTGTTTCGCTTAAAAGGCAGCCCGAAAACTCTGCAATATCCCAGTCATACACAGCTTTATCTACATAAAAACATTCATACATATGTCATCACATGCCAGACTCAAAAGAAACTGCCAACACGTTTCCATCATATCGCACAACCTCAAGGAAATTAGTATGCAACCCCTTTGAGGCGATGGATGGTAAAAAAATAAAATAAAATAAAAACGGGAATGTCAAACGCGGTTTAGCGATACGTCATCGTGATTTGGCAAAATTTGACAGCCGATAACTCCACAAAGAAAAGCAAAATGAATGCCAGAGAAAGAGGGTGAAAATAGAGGACGATTTAATTTTTGCATAAATTGTAAAACATTTTGGTAATGCTGTTTG
Source organism: Hypselothyrea guttata (assembly GCA_035045125.1). Taxonomy (NCBI): domain Eukaryota; kingdom Metazoa; phylum Arthropoda; class Insecta; order Diptera; family Drosophilidae; genus Hypselothyrea; species Hypselothyrea guttata. The sequence goes on from JAWNNJ010001820.1 coordinate 584,467, forward strand.
GACTCAACTCGTTCGTTCGTTTATTCATTTATTCATTCATTTATTTGGTCATTCAGTTGTTCAATCGCAGCAGCTGAGATTATCATGATGATGTGCAAGAAATGTAACAGCATTAGTAACAACAAGACGAGAATTGGTTTACATGGTAAAGATAGTTCAAGATGAACTAATGACATATGAGGGATGGAAAACATGAACAGAACACCATAATATGTAGACATAATTAAAGATGGTGAATATTTATAATAAACTAATAGGCATAGATTTGAGTTACTAAAATATCTATACATGTTTAAATAAATTAATAACTATCAATAACTTAAATTAATATAACAATAATTAAAGCTGAATGTTTTCACATTTCTTAATAATTTAAAATAACTAAGATTTATAGAAATAATTAAAGCTGGGTGCTATGACACTCCGACATAGCTTTCAATAATTAAAATAAAGAGTTCAAACTGAAACTGATTTGTAATTTTAAATAACTTTAATATATATAATATACATTTAATTAAATAATATTTGTAGAATTCTAAAAAATTATTCTAAATATATTAATCACATTTATGATCAGCATACTCCAACCGCCTAAACTGGCAGCGCTGTCTCCGCCTCTCCCTGCAGTTAATTGTATGTAAATCTGATCTGTACTCAATAGACACACACACACACCCACACACAATGTGCGGTACTTGAGCTTTTGCTCAGAAGCTCAGAGCACGCAAGTTGAAGAGCGCCTAAGCTCTTCTTATGTGCGTGAGCTTGTGCGAAGAAGAGAGCAGCGCAGTCAGCAGCGCAATCAGCAGCGCAGTCAGCAGCGCTCGGTGCATATGCTCGCACAGTTCGATTGCTCTTCCCTCAGTAGAAGCTTATCAGTTGCGGTGAAATCTCTTTGGGGATCTCTTTTTGTCAAAGCTTAATCGAGGGAGGGAGAGCGCAGACAGCTTTCACTATAAATGCTGCTGCGTGCAGTTCTGATTGTCATTGCAGTGAGTGGTGTGGTGTGGTGCAGAAGTCAAGTGGGTGCCTGTGTTTACTCCTCAGTTTAACTGTTACTGTAACACAATGAGTCATACAGTGGCTCCATCGACTAATCGGACAGCCATCTATTTGGGGAATGAAGGCTTGTAACTAAGCCAAAATTAACTCAATTTAAATTTTTTTTGCATTTATTAGTTCTTTGGAATATTATCTAACTGATTATTTAACAAAAAATTAATATTTTATTCGGTAAACAAATTTTTTTAATTAAATACTAAAATAAATCAATTTTTGGTGCGCAACGAATAATCGGACAGCGCAAACCAACACCAGAAAAGTTCCGTTATTTTGCTGGTTTTTTCTTGGAAATGGATTTCGTCTGTCATAATCAACTTTGTTAAACGTTAGGAGCACTAAATGGTAAAAAATTTATCAAAATGGCTCCAAAAGGAAAGCCAACTACGGTTGAATCCCGACAACGAGTAGTAAAGTTGCATTTAAAAGGGAAATCTGTCCGGGAAATAGCCGAATTGGAAAATATTAGTAAATTGACTGTTCACGACATTATTAAGAGATTCCGTGATGAGTGTAGAATTGAAAACAAGAGTCGTGAAGGTCAAGGCACTATATTAAATGAGCGAGAAGGGCTATCGGTATTGCGAGAAATTAAGCATGATCCTTTTAAAACTGCAAAAAAATTGAAGATATCCTTAGCCGATCGCACTGGAAAGGATGTATTCTTAAATACGATTCGCAATACTTTGCATAAGTATGAATATTATGGAAGAGTACCCAGAAAAAACCATTTATAAGCCCTAGAAATAAAAATGGTCGAGTACGATTTGCCAAAGAGTACTGGTTAAAAACACCAGATTTTTGGAATTAGGTAATTGAATGGTAAATGCTTATAAAATTAATTTTTTTTGCTTTAATCAGTAAATAAAACCTTTAAGAAATTTAGTATATAAAAAAAAAATCACGGAATCTCTTAATAATGTCGTGAACAGTCAATTTACTAATATTTTCCAATTCGGCTATTTCCCGGACAGATTTCCCTTTTAAATGCAACTTTACTACTCGTTGTCGGGATTCAACCGTAGTTGGCTTTCCTTTTGGAGCCATTTTGATAAATTGTTTACCATTTAGTGCTCCTAACGTTTAACAAAGTTGATTATGACAGACGAAATCCATTTCCAAGAAAAAACCAGCAAAATAACGGAACTTTTCTGGTGTTGGTTTGCGCTGTCCGATTATTCGTTGCGCACCAAAAATTGATTTATTTTAGTATTTAATTAAAAAAATTTGTTTACCGAATAAAATATTAATTTTTTGTTAAATAATCAGTTAGATAATATTCCAAAGAACTAATAAATGCAAAAAAAATTTAAATTTAGTTAATTTTGGCTTAGTTACAAGCCTTCATTCCCCGAGTAGATGGCTGTCCGATTAGTCGATGGAGCCACTGTATGCCGGAAGGGCAAATGCGTATGTGTGTGTGCGTTGTGTTTACATAGTTTGATTGTTCTCAGCATAGTAAAAGCGCATTGGTTTGGGAGGATTTCTTGCTGGCACAACTCTTGCTAATCAGACTCTCGCTGCCTAAGTCTTGCTGCCCAACTCTTGCTGACCGATCCATCGCCGGCCGAACTGTTGCTGGCCGAACTCTCAAGGGGCAAAATCTCGTTGGCCGCACTCTCGCTTGCCAAACTCTTGTTAGTCGAACTTTCACTGGCCGAACTCTCGCTGCCCAACTCTTGACCAAACTCTCGCTGGCCAAACTTTCGCTTGCTCGATTCTTGCTGGCCGAACTCTCGTTTGCCAAACTTTCAATGGCCGAACTCTCGCTGCCTTACTCTTGCTGGCCAATTTCCACTGGCCCAACTCCCGCTGGCCAAACTCCCGCTGGCCAAACTCCCGCTGGCTAAACTCTCGCTGGCTGAACAATGAATGGCCCAACTCTCCCTGGCCCATCTCTCGCTAGTCTAGTCAGTTACTCAGTCAGGACAAGAAACTTTATATAAATGGATAATTAAATTATATACAACAAGTATGTATGTGAATTAAGATTCTACTTAACAAAGCTCTACTTTGCAGGATATTATGGGAAATATTTATTTGATATCATATATGTATGCTCATATGCTTCATCTGCCTAGACTTCTCAGCAATATAAATTACATAGATCCGTGTCAATATTTTTTTTTTAGGAGCCGGCTGCAACAACAGACCCTTTCGACACGTTGACATAAACACAATCTCTCGCTCATCATTGGTTGCGTGTCACGTGCAGATTTCTCATTTTCCCATTTGGCCAACAATATCGAACTGCCAACTGCCAAATTGTTGTTGATAAGACGTGCGTGTGTAACAGTTGTACAAATTGAATGCAAACCAACCAAGTCCCGTCCCACAGTAAAACAATTCCACAGTCATACACTCGGTTCTGCTTGTTTGTCGTCTCTTCTACAGAAAAATAACAAAAATTAAATTATCAGTGGCTGGTGTATCAGGCTTAATTCGTTTTGGCACTGTACGCGTGCGCACGCAATTTCAGCTCCATTGCTCCAGTTCGTCTCTCCTCAGAGGCCAGTCGACAGTTGGGACAGCCTCCAGGTTCGGAGGGACCCCACGCGGGGAGCTAAACACAAACGACTGACATAATCGTGATATATTGGCACGCAGAAATCTGCCTCTATCATGTCAGTTATGCGTTTTGTTCATACGGAAAAGTCATGGGTAAAATATTGGATATTTACAATAAATTAAAGAGATTTTGGAAAAATGAAATTTCCTATTGTAGTTATATGTTAAGAAAGAAGAAACAGCTTATAAATTATTGTACATTTTATTTTTTCAGATCTAATTATAGAATTGTCTTTATCTTGTGGATATCTTTTTCATCAAAATGAGAATTATGTATTATCATAAAATTTGGCGTATAGTTGAAAGAAACTTTATAAAGGTCAGTAAGAAGATGCATATTTATTGTTTTGAATTTCTGTCAAAGCGTTTTTAATTAATCCAGCCAAAACAATTCAAAATTAAAAATAAACCTTTAGTAACAATGGTCTTTTAGATGCCAAGTTCTTTAAATTACATCAATGTCCTATAGCCTCCGATATCCTTTTAAAAAATGTATTATTAATTCCATTGTGTACAGAGCATCTTACAAAATTTCGCGCATAGCTGAAAGAGATTTTGTAAAGGCAAAATTAAAAACTAAAATTATAAAAATAAATAAATAATTCAAAATTTAAAATAAACCCTTTGTAGATATGAATAAGAGCAGTAAGCAGGCGAAATTTGATATGTCTAGTTCTTCTCGATGCCAATATCTTGAAATTACAACAATTTTGCTATAGCCTTCGATACTCGCTTAAGAGATGTATTATTAATTCCAAAGTGTACGGAGCATCTTACGATTTACAATTGTTTACAATTGGCCTAGAACTGGTGCCAGGGCTGGGCGACTTTTACGAGTGTTTATTTGTACATCTAAACAATTTTAATGGCAAATCATAAGTCCCGGGCATACGCACACTGGGTGGCAGTCGAAAGTCGACAGTCGACAGTCGACAGTCGAGAAACATTTTGATTTTAATGATACACAGGCGCAAGTATATTTTGAGTTATTGCATTGCCGGGGTGTATTATCCCCCCATATAGTGTGTAATAAAATCTCACCCAGACCCGATACTATGTACGTATGTACGTATGTACGGATAGTTTTTATTGTTCTGTCCGTCGATTTAATTAAAGCCAGAGCAAAGCGTGCCGCCGCCCAAGTTGCTTTGCCTGTAGTTGGACATTTTACTTGGCGTTTATTTGTTTGTTTTAGTCGCGTCGTCATCAGGTTTGTCTATTAATCCTCCTCCGGCATCGTTCCGTCCTCCAACTCTAGGCCATAGGCCATAGACTGTAGAGAGGCGAGTACCCTGTACATGCTCTTAATATGTAACAATTTCACACATTTTCCCGTTTCCATTGTTCTGTGTGCTCCATATAACTATGGATTCATCTGCGCCGTTTTTAGTGCGGTAATTAAAAGTTGTAAATGTTTATGCCCATTCCGTTGCTGACCACAAGTCCAAGGCGAATTGTTTGTTTTCATTTACTAACACCAGTTGGGGCTATATTTGCACTAACTATTTAGCTACACAGCAAGAAATTTGATTTTTTATATGTTTGGTTTTATTTGGATAATATGGCATATTTTCAATATTATTTGGCAAATTTAAATATGTTGGTTTTACTAGGTTTTTGGATCTAATGCAGCTAGATTTGGTTTTGATATTATAAATCCATAAAATCGGTAAATACAAATGACAGAGTCCATAAAGTATATATTTTCTTGATCAAGATGTCGAGCTGAGTCTATATAGCTTCATTTGTCTGAATCTCGATTACGTCAATTTCGAAAACTTAAGAGCGGTTAAATAAAGGTAGTTTAATATTTATATTTTTTTGTAGCTTTTGTGCTTGTTAAATTGTTAAAATTAAAATTTATTTAGAATAAAAGCTTATATCTTAAAAATGCTTTGTTCTACTGCTTTTACTAACTACTAGTATACATGGCAATTATTTTTAATCCAATAAATTCTATGTTTTGATATTTATCAAATTATTTTAATATAGTTATACAGTAAATTTTTATACATTTAATTCTATTGAAATAATTTGTTGGCGCCATCGAGAGTTTGTGATGTGTTATTACCTGCCACACACGTTTCTTCATTTATGCCACGTGTTTATTTGTTTAAACTAACCTTTTATGATGCAGTGGCGCTACACACATACACACACACACACACACACCACTCCCCAAAAACACACACACCTGCATTGGGGTCTCCACATCAGAGCAAACTGTTCCCATTTTCGACAGCTAATTGAATTTAATTGACGCGAAAAATCTCAGTAAAAAGCGACAACAAATAAACAAAAAAATCATATATAGTATGCAAATTTTAAAAAGCTACTCTTTTATTTCCTTTTTTTCGGGTATAGCATAATTTTATGGGTTGTAAATCGTTCAGCAACAATTACTTTTGACTTGTGGACAGAACATTTATGTTGCATTTTTTACTGCGTCTAAATGAAGATAAAATAAAAGATCTTGTCTTTAGTTGTAATTGTGAAACCCTGGCAACCCTGGCGCCTGTAGCGCAGTCAACTTAACTTATTCAATTATCATGTACAAAAACAGACATACGATTCTTGGCAATACAAAGCGAATATTTAACTTAATTAATCTGCGTTCTCATTCATATGTACACGTAAACATTTATGAAGATGCTAAATCAATAGCTTTCAGTTATGTGGCGCCACCTGGCGACCGCAGGGCACATCATCTGTCGAACTTAAATCACTTTTTGTGAGTGACAACCCGCTGACAATTGTATGAATACGCCTGAACTGGAACAGCTCAATTGGATTAGTATCCCCGATTTAACGATTGTAGGCAGAAAGACTTATGGCTATGCGAATGCCATTAACTTGCGTGGTATATTTAAAATTAACAAAGCTATAAAAATGCAGACTCAAGGCGAGCAAAGAAACACACAGCGATAACAATGAAAGTAACCAAGGTACTTCAGAGAACAAAAGTCAGTGGAGAAACTCTGCTCAAGAGCCGCAAGAAATCTTTTCATGTACAGCAAAAAATCTAGAGTTTTTTGCTAAAATATAGTACAATTTGTAGATTAATTTAAATTTGTTTCAAATAGCATACAGTGAAAATATTTAAAGAGAATGTAAGTTTTATAGGGAAAAGAAACCCAAGAAATTTATGTAGTTTAAGCAGATCGAATAACCAGAGCAAAAATTAAATCACTCTTATAAGCATGAAACAATAAACGAAAACGCAAAATTCAGTCAATAACTCAACGTTCTTGTATTAAAAACATGTTCAGTTATTAGCTAATTTTATAATAAATAAATTTATATTTTTAATTTAAATAATTAATAGCTAAAGAATATCCAAATATTACAATGGGTTATGAATTTATTGCTTCAATAAGCTTAGAGTATGGTGCTATAACATCTTAATCAAATCCAACTCTGGTATTCAACTACTAAAAACATGTTCAGTTATTAACTAATTTTATAATAAATAAATTTAAATATTTTATGTAAATAAATAATTGCTAAAGAATATAAAAAAAACATTTGTTATTTATTTATTTCTTTAATATTGAGCTACAACATCTTAATCAAATCCAGCATTGGTATTAAACTACTAATTACGAGTTTAGTGGGCTTGAAATTGGCAATTCGCCTTATCGGCTTGGTGGTTTATCATATCAGCAGCAAATGTCGAATCGAATGTTTGCAAAATTGACCAAAAATCTGGCGGCCAGGCATGTGCACCATGCACTTCTTATCGCCATCGTGAGCATCGACAAACCCCAAACAATGCAACGCGCAATCAGCGACACTTCATCGAACAAAAAAGCAAAAAGTAAAAAAAAGAGCCAGAAAACAAAAGGATACGTAGCATAATGAGGGCGAAAATATCTTTATTTCGAGAAGAGGTAGTTGTAGTAGGCCCAAAAGCTAGCGACTGTCTGCCTGCTTTCCACAGAAGGCAACGCACTATGGGCAAAAATACCGGATTTTAGGGCAATAATAAATATCTCGAGAACGGAGGAGAATTGTATAATTTAGCTTTTAGATTTTGGCTTATAGAGTCTAAACGAATTTATTTTAAAGAGGTGGGCGTGGTACTTTTACTTTTTAACAGCATGCTAGCGATAACTGTCTTTAACAGCTGTTAACTTAACAGTGAAATTTATAGTACGTAACATTACAGCTTAATGGTATTCCGCTAAGTTGCAAAAATCAAAAGTGAATTTATGGAATTTTGCAAAATGATTAAATGCCACAAAATCTACCTGTTTTACCCATAGTGCAACTGTTGCTTTGGGCAGTTGCAAGTTGCATAAGCAACATATTTGTCATTCGCATGGGATACCTGGATACAAGCAGGCAATAATCGCAGAGCAAATATCATGCAGAGATCTTTCTCTCTCTTCCTTTCTCACTCTCCTCTCCCTATCTCTATCTGTTGGTTGCAGGCGCCTTAATTAGATGAGGCGACAAGCTGCCAGTCGGGCGTCCTGAGTCCAGCCACGATCGGTGATACTTTTCCCAAAGGAATATGGCACACAGCTGGGATAGAAAACAATGCCATGTTTACAACTTGTAGGCATGCATCCAGACCTAGACTCTGGACTCTAGACTCGGAACTCTGTATTCGGGACGCCCTTTTGGCCAGTGGCATCAAGGTCTGGGAAACGGCAGTCGCTAATGGCATATTTTGCATTCCAAAAGGGCCATGCGCCAATTGCAAATAATTTTCAGAGTGTACTTTGCTTAATAAGATCACGATTCGCAGATAAGCCCCATAGATAATGCTCTACGTTGCGACCTGAGTCTAGGACTAGAGTAAGCTACTGTTTCACTGATCCAACCGAATTAAGTATAGGGCATTAAAAATGTTACTAGAGATGTTAGAGTATTTAATAAATAAATCCTATATATTCTATTAGTTCACAATTGAGCTGGCTATTTAGTTAAAAATGTTTATAAAACTTAATAAATCCATAATAAATAGTATCCATAAATAAAATTCTTCAGATTATCAGTTCAAAATATTTTTATAATTATATATCTTTGATGAAATCTATTTTGAAAATATTTAAAAATTACTAAATTTTATATTTATTTATATTTGTTTTAATTAAATACACCCCATAATAAATATTAAAATAAATTTAAAGTATTCTACTGCTACCTTTTATTTGATATATTATTTTCTCGTAATATTTAAAATATTTCAAATTAGCTAAAATTTATATTTAATGAGCGTTTGTTAATTAAATTTTTATTAATTTTATTCGATGAGAATCCTCTTTAATAAATATTTAAATTAATTAATGTTATTTTGCTGGCTACTTATTATTTACATTTTTGTTTTTATTTGTATAAGTTATTTATTACTATAAAAAATATTTTGATAGATTTATTTGATTATTCAATAACTTTATTATTTTTTGTATTTGATTATTATATTTTTTATTTATATTTTTTTGATTTAAACAATTTTTACTACTTATCCCAGAGCATGCAAAATTCGCATAGTTGCTGTTGAGCTGCAAAGAAACAATAACTTAATTTAGTTGTCTTACATCGTGTCGTTGCCAGCAGCCAGAGACCTGGCCAAAACCATGCCAATTGCCAATGGCCAACAGTTGCCGGCAACAGTCGCAATCCCTCTCTCCCTCCCCCTCCCCCTCCCCCTCCCCCTCCCCCTCCCCCTCCCCCTCCCCCTCTCACCATCTCCACATCTCTCTGGGCCTGGTCTGGGTTTGGGTGGTATGTCAGTGTTGCCTTAAGCAGACGGCACATGCGCCACAAACCTGGGGACAAACTACTACGCATGTACATACATATGTGAATGTACATATGTACATATGTTAGTATGTGTGTAAGTATTTATATGTATTTGTTTGTATGTCGCCTGCAACTATCGAGCGTAGCGCCAATTATACAAACGAAAACAAGCAAAGCTGCGCCGACGCAGTCCAACTACGAAATCAGCTAATCTGCTAAAGTCAACAAAGTACACAGTAAGAAACAAATGCTAATTACTAGTGCTATGAGAAAATGAAAAAAAACTATAGGGAAACATTATTTAGTGGAGTGTCATTCGAGTTTTAGGTTTTATCCACTTGAAACTTGACTTATCTTATAAATCATTTGCGATACAAAGTTGAAATATCGAATGTTATTTTTCAAAATAATTAGATAATTATTCGGACGGTAGGCTACAGTGGGGCGTAACCGACATTGGAAAAGGCTTTACTTTGGGTGTATGTTAATTTAAATACAATCAGAGACAAATACACAAAGCTATGCCTAGTGCCGCAAATTGTCTGTTGCATATCCTCGCTGTTTCTTATCCGATCGTAGCGCAATTCACAGCACAATTCACCGCACAAGGTATACATATTCTTGATCAGAGGTGAGTCGATATAGTCATGTCGGTCTGTCATTCTGTTTGTCAGTCCATCTGTCTGTTGTCCGTATAACAACAACTTAGATCTAGTGTTCCGTAGCATATCTGGACCATCATTACTGGTATTATGGTTTAATTTTTATACGGTTCTGTGCTTGCAAAATTTTGTTTAGAATTTTGGTTGTATATTCTATTATTTCCATTTTTTGTTTGTTTGCAAATTTTAGCTATTTTCATTAGGTTGCAATAAATAATATACTATATAGTGGCAATCGTAACTAGATTGTACAGTTTTCAAAACTGAAACTTTAGAGCTGTGATATATCAATACACTGTGTAATATCAATACACTTTGTGGACCATTTGATTGCAGTGTAGTTGCAATACAAAATGTAAAAAATGCCATTTCAGCCAGATGCTGGAGGGGCGATAAGGAGCCCTGGCGCGCCGCTGGGTGCCAACAAGAAACGTAGGGCAAATACACTTACCACTGGTTGTACCTATAAGTATGACCAATACCCATGTCAAGACCCACACTAATACCGACACAAATACCCACATACGAAATACAATTAAAGCCAGCTGCGGTGCATGATCATGCATGATCTGTTGCAGTTCAGGCCGTGCCTCGCAGCTAATGAATTAATTTGCGGCACATTTTAGTTAACAACTTTGTAATTAATTTGCTGCCCGACAGAGGGCGCAGTGACATTTTGTGTAGCAGAGTCAGAAGTTAGTAGTTTAGGAGTGGGAACATTGCAGTATTTGAGCTTTAAAGCAGGCGATATTTGATGGCGCGCAGCATGGGGAAACGATCTCCAGTACACTGTCCTCGGAAGTCATCGAGAGTCAGATCGAAGAGTGCCACGCCTCCCAGATTCTTGGAGCGCACATACTGCGCCTTGCTGCCAGCCGTATCGGGATCTTCGTAGCTGATCCACAGTCCATGGGCGCCATACTCATCAGCATTACGATAGGCATAGCTGCCAAACCGCTTCGTTGGATCCGCCACCCGCTTAATGGGCGCTGCGGCACCTTTGGCATTAAGATTGCCGGAATTCGGCAGCAGCTGACAGATCTCCGCCCAGTCGAGTAATCCCTCCTGCTTGGTCTGTGGCCCAGCTGGCGCTGCTCCATTTGTGGCTGCCACCACGGGCTGTGGATTGGCGGGAGTATCGGAAGTTAGCTTCCAGGCACGTCCGTAGGCGGGTATTCCTATGTTCAGCTTGGTGCCGGGCACACGCTGGAGCAGCCAATGTTCCAGCTGGAAGTTGACGCTGTAGTGGCCCAAACGGTTCTGGCCAGAGGCTTCGTAGAGCGGAGCGGAGTAGTCGGCCTCCTCGGGATTGCGAGCGGGTGTCAGGAAATCGAAGGTGGCTAGGTTGATGAAGTCCACGCGTTGTGCAATCGCAGGTGCATCGAAATACCCTGTAAAATAAATAAATAAATAAAATAAATCAATCAAAAAGGTAAATACCTAAGACCTTCATAAACGCTCCTAAATGTGGAATTTCGATCTTGGATCAAGATTTTTTTTGGCTTATGAACTTTTGACATATCTAATTTTTCGCTCAGTGTACTTACAGCTGGAGTTGACATTTGGCAGCACAGTCAGACTGAGCAGCAGATCATTGGACTTCAAGGCACCGCTCAGTTCCTTCACCAGCTCCGTCATCTGAGCTTTGTGTGTCTCGGCCTTCTCATCCACAACGAAGTCGCCGGTGAAGAACTTCTTAAAGCTCTTCCAGGCCATGCCTGCATCTGAGTGCACCTTCCGTGCCTTATTACGTGGCAACTGGAAGGCCAGATCAAGGCCATCGAAGTTGAATCGACGCACAATATCCCTGGCCGAGTCGATGAAGCGTCTTTGGGCCTGCTGTCCAGCCTCTAGAAGATTCACGTACTTCTCCTCGTTCTGCACGTCCCGATCCCCGCCCACGCTTAGCAGGAACTTCACGTACGGATACTTCTCCTTGAAGGACGTGATCTGTGCGAAGTGACGCCTCTCGTAGTCCAGCGGCTGATTCAGACTCTGCATCTCAAAGGTGCCCGGATTGATGCCCGCGTAGCCGTAGATCACGTGGGTGCAAAACTGCAACGCCAGCTCCATATCGGTGAGCGAGAACTGACCCAGGCCTGTGGAGAGTACGAGCAGTGTAGAGTGTGAGTGGAGAGAGCGTAGCTTGATTACAGATATACGGGAATTACAAATTTAACAACCAAATATAATTAATTAATAATATATGCCCAACAGCAAATTCAGAAGCAATTAAGGTGTAAGCTTTAATTTCACAATATATACATATTACTGGAAGGTACTTGGAGCATTTTTTCTTAGTCTTTAATAGCAAAAAAATTTTTCTAAATTTACACCTATTATATTTATACTCTAAAATATTTAGTATGCTTAATACTATACCAAATAAGTGTATTTTTAAATATTTATCAAGCATTACAAATGTAAGCTCTGATTTAAAATGTATACAATATATTGGGAAGTTATTTGAGTATTTTTTAGTGTATGTGAAGCATATTTTCAATACTTTATAGTTTTAATTGTTTATTATCAATTGATAATTTGCATTAAAAAAAAGTATTTACAAAATAAACAAATTATGCAAAACTGTCGAATTGCATTAATCAATATAATAAGTTGTTTTAAAATTGTCAAAAATAAAATTAAAGAACTTTTACAAATTAGATAAAATGTATTTCGTTTTATTTTGGTTTTAGATATGAATCGAAATGTTTAATATATAATTTGTCGCTTTAATCAATTATGATAATAATTTGCAAGTAGTTTTAAAATTACAAACACAATCAGTTTGATCATTAACAATAATTATATGCAATAAACAAAATTAACAACGTAAAAATATAATGTAATTGCTCTAGAGACAATAAAAATACTACATTTTAGTCACGTATATTTGGCTATTATTATATTATTGTGTACTATTATAGTTTTTGAGAATTGTTTGTTGGAGATTTGTAATCTTACCTTGCCGCTGAAAGCCGAGAGAGTCGTAATAGCAAATCATATTGGGAGCTGCGTTGGCAACTCGTAGGGGCGCGGAGAGAAGCGCCAAGAGCGCCAGTCCAAGCCACAGAGAGCGCATGATGTGTGGAGACTTGGAGAGTGCGAATATTCAGATAGCGAGCGAGTAAGCCAGAGAGTAGGAGAGGAAGAGGGGCAGAGCGTTGGGTTCAAGATCACAATTGAATACGTCCGCACGTAACGAGAGACAAAACGAAACTGAAAACGAATTCAGATGCCAATAGAAATGGCATCAGCCGAGCTTTATTTTCTGTCTGTACAGCCCCGACACTGAACAATAGGCTCTATATATTCTCGTAAATATTATCAAACAACAAGAAATTCGTTGGAATTGTTTATTATATAGAGTGACAGACGGCGATGAGGTCAATGAGATCACCTATGTCTCTGTAGTATGTATTTTGTAAGTAGTTCGGGTAATTCACAAGGAAAAACTTTACACGGTTCAAGCTTGAGCGAGTGTGGGATTATATATGGGAATTTCGCTTAATCTATATATTATGCACTGCATTAGCATTAATACCATATCTTTACTGTAGTTGAAAGTGTAAATAAACGCCGAATTAGTCACTCGCTTTAAAAGTAATTCATAGTGTAATACAGCAGCAAAAAATAAAAAATAAATAAAATTAAACAATTAGGCACGATTCGGAACAAAAAGCTTTGCTGATAAGACAACAGAGATGTCGCATAGTTGACTTTTTAGCTGATTTAGTGACAGCTTGACAATTTTCCATACTAGCCAAACAATCAACAAGATAGCTAATAAAATCTGTGTATTGTATATTATATTATATCTATAGATTTTTTCTGTAATTAATGCTTAATTAATTAATGAATCAATTAATTTTATATAAAAATAAAATATTTAATATTAATATTTTCTATTTATATCGTTTCTATTTATATATTTTTGAATTTGGTTCTTAATTTATATTTTCTACCCAATATTTAAATTAAATCTAAATTTTACCTTCACTTCCAGCTGACAAATTCCCTGAAAAAATCATGGAAAGGTCGCAAACAACCAAGATAAATCATAAATTTTATTAATTAATTATTTATATATTTTATACATATTTTTCTTTTTACCTAGTACTCTATTTTGACTTATATTATATTTATTTTTATATCTATGGATTTTTTCATAAATTAATTAATTTTATATTTCTTTTACTATTGTGTTTATTTATATTTCCCATACTGCATATAAAGTAAACCAAATTAAGTATATCAATATAGTTATAAATTGAATTTTATTTGTAAATATATTTATTTATTTTGGCTTGACAGGATCTACAAACGGTATTTAATGGAACGCAAAATGGGATACTTATCACCGGTGCATTGGCCACGGAAGTCGTCATAGCCCAGATCGAAGAGAGCAACGCCACCCAAATTCTTGGCACGTGCGTAGGCCGCCTTGTTGGAGGCGGAATCGGGATCCTCGTAGCTCACCCAGATGCCATCGGTAATGCCCGCACTAATGGCGCGGAAGGCGTAGGTGCCATGGCGTTTGGACGGATCGGTGACACGCCTCAGAGGCGAATCATTGCCCTTTGCGTATTGATTGAGTGGATTCGAAAGCTTTAGGCAGATCTCAGCATAGCTGAGCAGACCTGCTTTCTCAGATTGCTGGCCTGGAGGAGCAGCACCGGCGGTTTTAGCAACAACAGGTGTACCTTCGAGTCCCGAATCCTCAGTTAGTTTCCAAGCATTGCCATAGCTGGCCACGCCCAGATTGAGTTTGGTGGATGGGAAACCCTGCTTGAGCCAATATTGCACCTGGAAATCGACATTGTAATGTCCCAAACGATTCTGAGAGCCGGCATCGTACAGTGGGCTAGTAAAGTCCGCCTCGTCGGGGTTACGAACGGGTGTCAGGAAGTCGAAGGCAGCGAGATTGACAAAGTCAACCAGTCCTTCCAATGAAGGTATGTCGTAGTACCCTGAGGGAAGTGAAATTCATTTTAAACTTACGCATAAGTATCTACATTTAAACCATTATTTAATCTACAAATTAAAACATGAAGCTTGTTTTGCGCCAAAATGCATTGTCTGTATATGAGAGTAGTTCTCAGTGTGGTTCGAACTCGTGGAACTCTGGCAAATGTCTTAACCAGAGCGCCAGTTATGTCCAAAATCGAACTCCAGTCATCAACGAACCCAGCTGCATAATTCTAAGTCTACTTTTCACAACCGAGTTTCAAACCTTTTGATTTTTAGACCCTTTACTTTAAAAATGTAAGAAGCGTCTATTAAGTTAGTGCAAAGAGGAAATGTGCGTAACACCCAGAAGGAGTGGTGGTAAACCCCACAAAGTATATACGACGACGAGCTGGGTCGATATAGCTATTTCTGTCTGTCTTTTGGTCTGTCCGTCTGTATGAAGATCTTGATCTCAGCAGGTATAAGAGCCAGGGACAACATATTTAGTATTTAGATTCTCCTATGAAGTAAGCAGGTAAGCAGT